>SJYT01029826.1:0-38033 GCA_006410635.1 Cephalophus harveyi
TTATAGCTATCCCAGTAGGTATAAAGTGATTTCTTGTGGTTTTGATTTGGATTTCCCTAATGACTGGTGATGTCGACCATCTTTTTGTGCACTTACTGGCCATTTGCATAGTTTTTTTGGAGAATGTGGTATTAGTTTGCTAGGACAGCCGTAACCATAACCAAGTGCCACAGAGAGGGTGGCTCAAACAATAGAACTTTATTCTGTCACAGTTCTGAAGGCTGGAAGGCCAAGGTCAAGGTGTCCGCGGGTTTGGTTTTCCTGGGTCTCTCCCTGTGGCTTGTGGACAACCCCCTGCGTGTGGTCGTTCTGTGCCGGCCTGTGTCCTGTGTCTTCTTACACGAGGGACACGGGTGTAAGGACGCGAGTCTATTGCTTTAGGGCGCACCCTCTGACCTCATTTAACCTTAATCACCTCTTTAAAAACCCAAATACTGTCACAGTCTGAGGTCCTGGGAGTTAGCACATCAACATATTAATGGGGAAGATTAATATGTGGGGGTACAACTCGGCCCACCATAAATAACAAACGTCCACTTAAATCCTTTGCCTAGTATTTTTAAAATTGAGTTGTAACTACCACAAATTTTGATGTCAAATGTGTGGTTTAATTTGTGTTTTTGAGGGGTGAAGATCCAGTTAGAAAAAAAGAGAGAAAGGTTATTACTAGGTTTCTAACCTCAAAATGTTTCATTTGATCAGGTCTAAGTATACTCACATTGTCTCAAAGGACACATCTCCTTCAATTTTACACATTTCACTGATGAGAATCCTTTTAGTACTGATACTATAAGCCAAAATTATTTTTTGAACTAGGAGTTTCTAATGTCAATCGTAAAGGAATATATTTAATTTCTTAGGTACATATGAAATAAATATTACATTAATAAAGAAGGATTAAATTCAATTAATATGCTTTATTCATGGTAATTGTAATAAAGACAGGATTTTTTAATTAAATGATAGGATGGAGGGCAAAAGGCTATGAGATGAAAGTTTCAATACACCAACAAGTTAAAAATACTCAATGATGTTGGTTTGTTTGTTTAGTTGCTAAGTCTTGTCTGACTCTTGCAACCCCATGGACTGTAGCCCGCCAGGCTCCTCTGTCCATGGGCTCTCCAGGCAAGAATACTGGAGTGTGGGTTGCCCTGGATCTTCCCGACCCAGGAATCAAACCTGGGTTTCCTGCATTGCAGGCAGATTCTTTACCGACTGAGTATGAGGGAAGCCCCAACAACTATTATATTTTTTTAAAAATTCTCCACCTAAGACAATGATAGCAACATTCACAAATTATCCGCATTGGTTTCAGCCCTCTGCTGGTGAGATACGTTTCTTTTTTCGCAAACATCCAAGTAGGCCTGGGCTCCTGTTGGTAGTGGAACAAGAAGCTTAGGCAAACAAGTAACAGGCTTCTCCTAGGAGTCTATGGAGCTGCTTCACATAAGGATGGAGAAGGAACTGGCAACCCACTCCAGTACTCTTGCCTGGAAAATCCCATGGACAGAGGAGCCTGGGAGGCTACTGGCCACGGGGTTGCAAAGAGTCGGGCACGACTGAGTGACTTCACTTTTCACTTTCACATTAGGAAGTTGCCTGACCACTTTGTGTCCCCCGTGGCGGTAACCTGAGCCCCGGTAAATCCAGTCAACCCTCTCTGAGCTCACCTGACAAGGTCTAATGGAGACCCCCTTCTCCAACGGCTCCATTCACCATCAGTCACCAAAACTGTTGAGCAAAGAAGAAATCCATCTAAGGAATTTCGCAGATATTACACATTCTTCCTTTGCCAAGATAGCTATTTTTCGAGGAAGGGCATACGGAACCTTATGATCACAGTTTGTTCATTCTATCTTTTTTTTCTTTAAGGGGAAGGAAAAAGAAATAATTACATGGATAAAACATGTCAGTGAAGACCTTGGCTCATAAAGAAGAATCTGGCGCAGGAAATCCCAGAACATCTTTTGACATCTCGATGTGCTTTTGTTTCGTGCTTTGCTTTACTTTCTGATCCCCACAGGCTAGCTGCTCTGGGAGGGGGAGAGCCCTCTACTCGCTGGGGCACGGCCAGCAAGACACACCACACTCTCAGTGTCAGAAAGACCTCTTGTAGCGTGTCACCAGCTCTGACTGATGGGGGTCACGGGCGGTTCCATGAACCAAATCACATGCTCTATCAAAATTATCTGGCTCTTAGTTTCCATAGTTCTTCCAGTGAGGGACTATTCAGATGTGCTCAGAAATCAGCAGGGTAAGATTAACTTCTCTGATCAGGCTGGACAGTTGCTCACAGAGCTAGATTCAAAGTCTGGTTTCATGTGTGGGCTTCTAAGAACAAGGATTCTATAACACTCCTACAAACGGATTTGGGCTGGGCTGTCTGGCAGTCACTTTGGTTCTTGTTTTCTTACCTTACTTCCCCGTTGATCCCACTCAACTAGTTGTGTCTTGGTGAATGTCTAACCACTCTTCAAAAAACATGCAAATATATATATATATACACTAAAGTTTACTGTCTCTCTAAAATGTATTTGTTTTAAGAGATGGGACTGATGAGCTTGATGATGATGATGGTATTGATGTGGTGTTGGAGAAGACTCTTGAGAGTCCCTTGGACTGCAAGGAGATCCAACCAGTCCATTCTGAAGGAGATCAACCCTGGGATTTCTTTGGAAGGAATGATGCTAGAGCTGAAACTCCAGTACTTTGGTCACCTCATGCGAAGAGTTGACTCATTGGAAAAGACTCTGATGCTGGGAGGGATTGGGGGCAGTAGAAGAAGGGGACGACCGAGGATGAGATGGCTGGATGGCATCACTGACTCGATGGACGTGAGTCTGAGTGAACTCCAGGAGATAGTGATGGACAGGGAGGCCTGGCGTGCTGCGATTCATGGAGTCTCAAAGAGTCAGACATGACTGAGCAATCGAACTGAACTGAACTGAACTGATGAGCTTATTTGCAGGGCAGCAGTGGAGATGCAGACATAGGGAACAGACTTGTGGATCCAGTGGGAGAAGGAGAGGGTGGGTCGAATTGAGAGAGTAGCATGGAAACATATACAATGTCATGTGTAAAACATATCGCCACTGGGGATTCGCTGTGTGACACAGGAAGCTTAACCCAGGGCTCTGTGACAACCCAGAGGGCTGGGATGGGGTGGGACATGGGAGGGAGGTTCAGGAGGGAGGGCACTTACATTTACCTGTGGCTGATTCATGCTGATGGATGGCAGAGACCAGCACAGTGTTGTAGAGTGATGGTCCTCCAATAAAAAAAAATTTTTTTAATAGATCTACTCACAAAAGTCAATGGTAGCAGGAAGTAAAAATGTGAAATAAGATGGCAAAAAAAAAAAAGATGTGGACTGCAGCCATGAAATTAAAAGACGCTTACACCTTGGAAGAAAAGTTATGTCCAACCTAGATAGCATTTTCAAAAGCAGAGACATTACTTTGCCAACTAAGGTCCGTCTAGTCAAGGCTATGGTTTTTCCTGTGGTCATGTATGGATGTGAGAGTTGGACTGTGAAGAAGGCTGAGCGCCGAAGAATTGATGCTTTTGAACTGTGGTGTTGGAGAAGACTCTTGAAGGAGATCAACCCTGGGATTTCTTTGGAAGGAATGATGCTAAAGCTGAAACTCCAGTACTTTGGCCACCTCATGTGAAGAGTTGACTCATTGGAAAAGACTCTGATGCTGGGAGGGATTGGGGGCAGGAGGAGAAGGGGACGACCGAGGATGAGATGGCTGGATGGCATCACGGACTCGATGGACGTGAGTCTGAGTGAACTCCGGGAGATGGTGATGAACAGGGAGGCCTGGCGTGCTGCGATTCATGGGGTCGCAAAGAGTCGGACACAACTGAGCAACTGAACTGAACTGAACTGAACACACAATTTACAAATGATAAAGTGTACAGTATTCTTCACTGTGAATTCCATTTACTCAACTGATTCTCAGAACTCTTTCCTTGATCTTTTTCCAAATTCTCACATATCTAGTCAATCCATGCTTGCAGCTAAAACATAATGTAGTTTTGAAAAGAATGGTGGTTGATATTTTTGTCTGCGTGAGTCAGGTGAAACAATAAAGATATATCTCGAAGTATCACCTGATTATCAACACGATCAACTTCTTTGCTGAATCAGATAATTTTTTTATGCTGGAAGAGTATTTCCTCAAATTTTTGTGCTATTCACAATGTAATGGCTGTGGATGTGACAATTTTAAGTTTTACTCTGCATTATTAATATTTTCCCCATCTCAAGTCTAGACAGTCATTAAACCAATAAATCAAGCCCTAACTTGTAGCAGTTGTCAAGTTCCATGGCAGATTTCAAGCTATGAAAGTGACAACATGGATATGGGAAGACAAGCACAGAAGATAGGATCATATACTGTATTGCATAATATAAACCCTATAGATGTCAATAATCACAAGCATTAGGTAGTAAAACAGGTAGGAAGCAATGAACTTCTTAATACAGATGATTTCATGATGCATGCATGCTAAGTCGGTTCAGTCGTGTTTGACTCCGTGCAACCCTATGGCTTGCAGCCTGCTAGGCTCCTCTGTCCATGGGATACGCCAGGCAAGAATACTGGAGTGGATTGCCATACCCTCCTCCAGGGGATCTTCTGACCCAGGGATGGAACATGCATCTCTTACATCTCCAGCATTGGCAGGCCGGTTCTTTACCACTAGCGCCACCTGATTCTTCCTGATTACAAGATAATTACCTTTTAAAGGACATCTAGGAAAACTAACTTTTATGTACAATTTGGCTGTACAAGGTCTGTATCAGAGTATCACAAGTCAGATTCCTGGTATAGTAAACCTCATTACAAAAAAAAAAAACAAAACTCCCTTGTAAAAATTCTCTAGTCCATAGAATATTCCAACAAAATACCATAAACACACTAAAATTTCACAGGGAATTTGAACGGTTCTTTGGAATATGTTTCCCTGGGTTTTGATCCACATTAGTATTATTAAAGAAAGCAACTGAAAACCATTCACACACAAAATGTATTCAAGCAACCCTCAAATATTTTGAGGGACCACCCCTCAACCTGATACTTGGAATCCAAGGAAATAGAGCCAGCTGACTTGGGGCTCCCAAGACTGTCTAGACGGATCTGGTCCCTGAAGAAGAATCTTTCCCATCTGTCACTGTCCAGACACATCTGAGGCAGAGAGAGTCTCTGAGTTCAGGAAAAGGCAGCAAATAAATGTGAGAAAGAACAGTGTCTGGGGTGGACTCTTCAGACTCAGGAAAGAATCGTGGGATGTAGAAATGCAGCAGACTCCTGAGATTATAGCTTCACTTCCATCTAAAACTGTGTTCTCTGTGGTCAGTTCATTCTGGAAAATGGTTTTACAGGGAAGAAATTTGGGTTTTTTTCTTGAGAATTTTCAGGGGCCTTGTGTGCTGTAAATCTAAAAACAAAACAAACATAATACCTAGATTTTCTAAACATGATGTAATAACCATGGAGCACTCTCCTTTTGTTTTGAAATGAAGTACATTTAAAATTTTTTTAATTTAATTGTGTGCGTGTAAGAGAGAGAGCTTCCCAAGTGGCACGGTGGTAAAGAATCTGCCTGCCAATGTAGGAGATGCAAAGAGACACGGGTTCGATCTCTGGATTGGGAAGATCCCCTGAGGAGGAAATTGCAATCTGCTCCAGTATTCTTGCCTGGAGAATCTCAAGGACAGAGGAGCCTGGTGGGCTAGAGTCCATGGGTTTGCAAAGAATCAGACATGACTGAGCAACTAAGCACACACACACAGTGTGTGTGTGTGTGTGTGTGTGTGTGTGTGTTCAGTAAAATATATTTATACAGTTATGCAACCAATTTCCAGAACTTTTCCATTCTACAAAGCTGAAATTCTGTATCCATTAAACAACAGCTCCCTGGGCTTAGGTTACCTTTTCTATAGCCTCCAATCTTCTCAGCTGAGCATCTAGACATCATGGAGCAAAGACAGGCCATCCCTGTTTTTCCTGTCCGAATTCCTGACCCTCAGAACTTGTGAACACTATAGAAAGGTTGTTTCATACCACTGAGTGTTGTGGTTTGTTATAAGGCAATAGTAACAGACACAGATAAGACTGCAACCCTTCTCTCTTCATACTGTCTATGTTTGCTCCTTGGAAGGAAAGCTATGACAAACTTAGATAGCATATTAAAAAGCAGAGACATCACCTTGCTGACAAAGGTCCACACAGTCAAAGCTGAGGTTTCTTCAGTAGTCATGTAAAAGTTGTGAAGATGCACAACTTTCACGTGTAAAAGATGTGAAAGTTGGACCATAAAGAAGGCTGAGCACTAAGGAACTGATGCTTTTGAACTGTGGCACTGGAAGAGACTCTTGAGAGTCCTTTGGACTGCAAAGAGATAAAACCAGTCAATCCTAAAGGAAATCAACCCGGAATATTCATTGGAAGGACTGATGCTGAAGCTGAAGCTCCAATACTTAGGCCACCTGATGCAAAGAGCTGACTTGTGGGAAAAGACCCTGATGGTGAGAAAGATTGAAGGCAGGAGGAGAAGGGGATGACACAGGATGAGATGGTTGGACGGCATCACTGACTCAATGGACATGAGTTTGAGCAGGAGACAGTGGAGAACAGAGGAGCCTGGTGTGCATGGGGTCGAAAAAGAGTCAGATACAACTTAGGAACTGAACAACCGCGACAAATTTCATTCTCTGGATTTTACCTTGCCCACTCCAGGGAAGCCTCTGTGTCTCCTTTCATAGAAGCAGACTTTTCTAGAACTCTATCACTCTTTTGCAGATTAGATGCCAAGGTTGGAAAGGAAGGAAAAAGAGTGTCTGGGGTGGGGGAGGTGGTTTTGTAGAAGGAATGGAAAAAAGTTAAGAGTCCCCAAACTAGAAAACTAGAGCAGGGGCAGAGGTGAGAACTTACAGCCCAGCACCAAACACCCCCTAATGGCCACGGAAGGGGTCAGACCTCGATAGGGGAGGCCGATGCCGTGCATGGAGAGATGGGACCCCAGGCGCAGAGCACAGCCTTGATGAGACCTCTGTGCACAGCCGTATGAAGTAGCAGAAGGAAGAATGGGCTTCTCAGGGGACCAGGACCGACCAAAGATCAGCTCCCAGGACACCTATCTCTGTACACGAGACCCCGGGACAATATATATATTGCTATATAATGAAGGTACCCCAACATGACTGAGGGTTTTTTTTGCCAACCTGATAGGGTGGTGGCTTGAAGTTTAATTTGGTATAAGGAACCTGTTTTATGGCAGATTGCCAAGACCTCCAAAGTGAAATTCGTGGAAATTAGACCTTGAAAAGTAAACAAATAAATACACAGGGATGATAGAAAAAGGAAGCTCTGGATCAACCAGAAACCGTGAAGAATTTCTTCAAGTTAGAAAGTTTAGGCCAGGATAGACTGAAGAGGAAGAAGTACAGCCCAGGACGAAGGTGGGAGAGTTCTGCTAAAAAGCCTGAGGGTCCCCCAGACTGAGATGGGGTGGAATCCAGCAGGAGGAGGGGGCAGCTCAGAACCAGAAAGGTGAGATGAGCCGGCTGGGTGTCCGAGCATCTGGCCTCCTCCCTGGGTGTGGGAGCCGGCAGCCGTGGTGTGGTCCTCACTTCCCTCAAGGCAGTGGGCACAGGAACTCTGGGAGCGAGAAATGTGCAATGTCCTGGGGTGGCTTAAATACCATCTTGTTCTGACACATCACAGAAGCCCCTGCCACGCTTGCTAACAGCAGTGAGTACAAGCCTCAGTGGCAGTCCCCACTCGCGCTTGGCCAGTCTGCATAATTTGTTCTATGTCTGTTTTAGTCACTCAGTCGTGTCCAACTCTTTGTGACCCCAGGGACTCTAGCCCCTCAGGCCGCTCTGTCCATGGGATTCTCCAGGCAAGAATACTGGAGTGGGCTGCCGTTCCCTTCTCCAGGGAATCTTCCCAACCCAGGGAGTGAACCTCGGTCTCCCGCTTTGCGGGCAGAGTCTTTACTATCTGAGCCACCAAGGAAGATGCTGTAACAAGGAATCTTAATATTAGAGAACATAATTAAGAATCAGATATCTGAGGAGAGCCCACATCATAGGATGTGGAGGAAAAAAGGAAAACTAAAGAAGCAGATTAAATAGTGCGATCACAGAAGGATTTTTTTTTTTTAAGACAACTATATCAAAGCTTTAAGGAAACAATGTGGGCGAATGAAGAGACAGAACCAATAAAAGCTACAAGGCATTAAAATTATAGTTATTGAGTTGAAAAGTTTATATGATGGGTAAAAAAGAAAAAACAGAACAGGCACCGCTGAGGAGCAAATCATTTGGGAAATGGAGCCACAGAATTTGCTCAAAAGACAAAATTAAGAGGCTTAATAATGGAATAAATCTAGTTCCAGCATCCATATAATAGGGATTACAAGAGCCCAGAGACTGAACAACAAGAAGAGAAAATAAAATTTAAAGAAATAATTAATTAGAAATTTACTGAGGCCTGGCGTGCTGCGATTCATGGGGTCGCAAAGAGTCGGACACGACTGAGCGACTGAACTGAACTGAACACACAATTTACAAATGATAAAGTATACAGTATTCTTCACTGTGAATTCCATTTACTCAACTGATTCTCAGAACTCTTTCCTTGATATTTTTTCAAATTCTCACATATCTAGTCAATCCATGCTTGCAGCTAAAACATAATGTAGTTTTGAAAAGAATGTTGGTTGATATTTTTGTCTGCGTGAGTCAGGTGAAACAATAAAGATATATCTCGAAGTGTCACCTGATTATCAACACTATCAACTTCTTTGCTGAATCAGATAATTTTCTTATGCTGGAAGAGTATTTCCTCAAATTTTTGTGCTATTCACAATGTAATGGCTGTGAATTTGACAATTTTAAGTTTTACTCTGCATTATTAATATTTTCCCCATCTCAAGTCTAGACAGTCATTAAACCAATAAATCAACCCCTAACTTGTAGCAGTTGTCAAGTTCCATGGCAGATTTCAAGCTATGAAAGTGACAACATGGATATGGGAAGAGAAGCACAGAAGATAGGATCATATACAGTATTGCATAATATAAACCCTATAGATGTCAATAATCACAAGCATTAGGTAGTAAAACAGGTAGGAAGCAATGAACTTCTTAATACAGATGATTTCATGATGCATGCATGCTAAGTCGGTTCAGTCGTGTTTGACTCCGTGCAACCTATGGCCTGTAGTCTGCTAGGCTTCTCTGTCCATGGGATATGCCAGGCAAGAATACTGGAGTGGATTGCCATACCCTCCTCCAGGGGATCTTCTGACCCAGGGATGGAACATGCATCTCTTACGTCTCCAGCATTGGCAGGCCGGTTCTTTACCACTAGCGCCACCTGATTCTTCCTGATTACAAGATAATTACCTTTTAAAGGACATCTAGGCAGACTAACTTTTATGTACAATTTGGCTGTACAAGGTCTGTATCAGAGTATCACAAGTCAGATTCCTAGTATAGTAAACCTCATTACAAAGAAAAAAAAAAAAACTCCCTTGTAAAAATTCTCTAGTCCATAGAATATTCCAACAAAATACCATAAACACACTAAAATTTCACAGGAAATTTGAACGGTTCTTTGGAATACGTTGCCCTGGGTTTTGATCCACATTAGTATTATTAAAGAAAGCAACTGAAAACCATTCACACACAAAATGTATTCAAGCAACCCTCAAATATTTTGAGGGACCACCCCTCAACCTGATACTTGGAATCCAAGGAAATAGAGCCAGCTGACTTGGGGCTCCCAAGGCTGTCAAGACGGATCTGGTCCCTGAAGAAGAGTCTTTCCCATCTGTCACTGTCCAGACACATCTGAGGCAGAGAGAGTCTCTGAGTTCAGGAAAAGGCGGCAAATAAATGTGAGAAAGAATAGTGTCTGGGGTGGACTCTTCAGACTCAGGAAAGAATCGTGGGATGTAGAAATGCAGCAGACTCTTGAAATTATAGCTTCACTTCCATCTAAAACTGTGTTCTCTATGGTCAGTTCATTCCAGAAAATGGTTTTACAGGGAAGAAATTTGGGGTTTTTTCTTGAGAATTTTCAGGGGCCTTGTGTGCTGTAAATCTAAAAACAACAAAAAAAAATAATACCTAGATTTTCTAAACATGATGTAATAACCATGGAGCACTCTCCTTTTGTTTTGAAATGAAGTACATTTAAAATTTTTTTAATTTAATTGTGTGTGTGTAAGAGAGAGAGCTTCCCAAGTAGCACGGTGGTAAAGAATCTGCCTGCCAATATAGGAGATGCAAAGAGACACGGGTTCGATCTCTGGACTGGGAAGATCCCCTGAGGAGGAAATTGCAATCCACTCCAGTATTCTTGCCTGGAGAATCTCAAGGACAGAGGAGCCTGGTGGGCTACAGTCCATGGACTTGAAAAGAATCAGACATGACTGAGCAACTAAGCAAACACACACAGTGTGTGTGTGTGTGTGTGTGTGTGTGTGTGTATACAAAACATAAAATTACCACTTTAACCATTTAAAGTGTACAGTTCAGTAAAGTATATTTATACAGTTATGCAACCAATTTCCAGAACTTTTCCATCCTACAAAACTGAAATTCTCTATCCATTAAACAACAGCTCCCTGGGCTTAGGTTACCTTTTCTATAGCCTCCAATCTTCTCAGCTGAGCATCTAGACATCATGGAGCAAAGACAGGTCATCCCTATTTTTCCTGTCCAAATTCCTGACCCTCAGAACTTGTGAACACTATAGAAAGATTGTTTCATACCATTGAGTGTTGTGGTTTGTTACAAGGCAATAGTAACTGAAACAGATAAGATTGCAACCCTTCTCTCTTCATACTGTCTATGCTTGCTCCTTGGAAGGAAAGCTATGACAAACTTAGACAGCATATTAAAAAGCAGAGACATCACCTTGCTGACAAAGGTCTATACAGTCAAAGCTGAGGTTTCTTCAGTAAAGAAGATGCACAACTTTCACATGTAAAAGATGTGAAAGTTGGACCATAAAGAAGGCTGAGCACTAAGGAACTGATGCTTTTGAACTGTGGCACTGGAAGAGACTCTTGAGAGTCGTTTGGACTGCAAAGAGATAAAACCAGTCAATCCTAAAAGAAATCAACCCTGAATACTCAGTGGAAGGACTGATGCTGGAGCTGAAGCTCCAATACTTAGGCCACCTGATGCAAAGAGCTGACTCGTGGGAAAAGACCCTGATGCTGAGAAAGATTGAAGGCAGGAGGAGAAGGGGATGACACAGGATGAGATGGTTGGATGGCATCACTGACTCAATGGACAAGAGTTTGAGCAGGAGACAGTGGAGAACAGCAGAGACTGGTGTGCATGGGGTCGAAAAAGAGTCAGATACGACTTAGGGACTGAACAACTGCGACAAATTTCATTCTCTGGATTTTCCCTTGCCCACTCCAAGGAAGCCTCTGTGTCTCCTTTCATAGAAGCAGACTTTTCTGGAACCCTATCACTCCTTTGCAGATTAGATGCCAAGGTTGGAAAGGAAGGAAAAAGAGTGTCTGGGGTGGGGAAGGTGGTTTTGTAGAAGGAATGGAAAAAAGTTAAGAGTCCCCAAACTAGAAAACTAGAGCAGGGGCAGAGGGGAGAACTTATAGCCCAGCACCAAACACCCCCTAATGGCCACGGAAGGGGTCAGACCTCGATAGGGGAGGCCGATGCCGTGCATGGAGAGATGGGACCCCAGGCGCAGAGCACAGCCTTGATGAGACCTCTATGCACAGCCGTATGAAGTAGCAGAAGGAAGAATGGGCTTCTCAGGGGACCAGGACCAACCAAAGATCAGCTCCCAGGACACCTATCTCTGTACACGAGACCCCCGGGACAATATATATATTGCTATATAATGAAGGTACCCCAACATGACTGAGGTTTTTTTTTTGCCAACCTGATAGGGTGGTGGCTTGAAGTTTATTTTGGTATAAAGAACCTGTTTTATGGCAGATTGCCAAGACCTCCAAAGTGAAATTCGTGGAAATTAGACCTTGAAAAGTAAACAAATAAATACACAGGGATGATAGAAAAAGGAAGCTCTGGATCAACCAGAAATCGTGAAGAATTTCTTCAAGTTAGAAAGTTTAGGTAAGGGTAGATTGAAGCGGAAAAAGTACAGCCCAGGACGAAGGTGGGAGAGTTCTGCTAAAAAGCCTGAGGGTCCCCCAGACTGAGACGGGGTGGAATCCAGCAGGAGGAGGGGGCAGCTCAGAACCAAAAAGGTGAGATGAGCCGGCTGGGTGTCCGAGCATCCGGCCTCCTCCCTGGGTGTGGGAGCCGGCAGCCGTGGTGTGGTCCTCACTTCCCACAAGGCAGTGGGCACAGGAAATCTGGGAGCGAGAAATGTGCAGTGTCCTGGGGTGGCTTAAATACCATCTTATTCTGACACATCACAGAAGCCCCTGCCACGCTTGCTAACAACAGTGAGTACAAGCCTCAGTGGCAGTCCCCACGAGCGCTTGGCCAGCCTGCATAATTTGTTCTATGTCTGTTTTAGTCACTCAGTCGTGTCCAACTCTTTGTGACCCCAGGGACTCTAGCCCCCCAGGCCCCTCTGTTCATGGGATTCTCCAGGCAAGAATACTGGAGTGGGCTGCCGTTCCCTTCTCCAGGGAATCTTCCCAACCCAGGGAGTGAGCCTCGGGCTCTCGCTTTGCAGGCAGAGTCTTTACTATCTGAGCCACCAAGGAAGATGCTGTAACAAGGAATCTTAATATTAGGAAACATAATTAAGAATCAGATATCTGGGGAGAGCCCACATCATAGGATGTGGAGGAAAAAAGAACAACTAAAGAAGCAGATTAAATAGTGCGATCACAGAAGGATTTTTTTTTTTTTAAGACAACTATATCAAAGCTTTAAGGAAACAATGTGGGCGAATGAAGAGGCAGAACCAATAAAAGCTACAAGGCATTAAAATTATAGTTATTGAGTTGAAAAGTTTATATGATGGGTAAAAAAGAAAAAACAGAACAGGCACCACTGAGGAGCAAATCATTTGGGAAATGGAGCCACAGAATTTGCTCAAAAGACAAAATTAAGAGGCTTAATAATGGAATAAATCTAGTTCCAGCATCCATATAATAGGGATTATAAGAGCCCAGAGACTGAACAACAAAAAGAGAAAATAAAATTTAAAGAAATAATCAATTAGAAATTTACAGAACTAAAGTAAGACATGGGGGTCTCTGAAAAAAAACACTATCCAGCAGGATAAATTTTTAATTAATCAGACACAACCAAGAATAGAGAAAGGTTCATTGTACCCACGAAGCTTAACTACTGGGACCAAGAATTAAGACCACCTGTTCCAACATGATTTATTTTTTCCAGGAAATCCTTGCCCAGAAAGATAAGACAGTAAATCAGCAGATAATTGTTGCTTACCTCAGGATGAAAACCAAATGGTCTGGGCAAATGGTTTGTACGTCTGGGCAAACAATCTTCCTCTCTGGACAATTGTGTCTACACCTGAGCAAACAGCTCATTTATCAAACAGTTTACATATCAGTTTTGGCTTTGCGCTTCAGTGTGTCCACTAAACTCAAGCAACTAGGAGCTTCACCCAGTCCCAATCAGTTCCCTGGCCTTGAAAGACCTGTCCTAAATTCCTAAATCACATGAGCCCTGACCGCCACCCCGACCCTGCCCAACACATCCTGTAAATATCTCGCCCAAATTTTCTCCTTCTGAGACATTGCTAAGATCTTCTCAAAGTGATGATCTCTTACTGCTGTAGGGTTTTTTGTTTGTTTGTTTTCAATTTGTTTTGTTTTTGTGGACACACCACTCACCAGCTCCCCAACCAAAGATCAAACCCACGCCCCCTGCTTTGGAAGCATGGCGTCTTAACCACTGGTCCCTGCATAAGTTTAATGAACACTTCTGCTTTATCAAAAAGTTGCTTTCGAAAGACAATCTGGGGGAGCAAGGTGGCAGTTTCAGTATTAAATAAGTAAAAGTTTTAAATAAAATGTCCATACAGTGTTGAATTCCATGGAGACAGGGAGATTGCAAGTAGGAGAACTAAAAAGGGCAATAAATTTCTTTCATTTTTGGTGGGAGTGAGGAGGCCTGAGGATAAAGATAACTGCAGAAAAAGTTTATTCATTCTAGATTATTTCTAGATGATTATTCATTTTAAGCAATGGGTAAGTATTAGAAGATTAGAGGTAAGGTGTACAGATTTCCAAACTTACAGAAGAGGAAAATGAAAAAACAATATATCGATTAGCTCAGTTAAGGGCACACAAATTAAGATAGTAGGACTAAACCCAAACATATCGGTGAAATCAACAGTTACGATTCAGTTACTTTTAGCTCAATTTCTTGTTGACTACCTGCATGCTTTGTGCTGGCATTACTGGAGACACTGGAAACGCAATTAGCAGCCCTCATGAAGCCTGAATGCATGCGTGCTAAGTCACCTCAGTTGGGTCTGACTCTGTGTGACCCTATGGTCTGTAGCCCACCAGGCTCCCCGTGGATGGGATTCTCCAGGCAAGAATACTGGAGTGGGTTTCTGTGCCCTCCTCCAGGGGATCTCCCCAACCCAGGGGTCGGAAGCTTATGTCCCACTAAAGAAACAAACCGTGAACCAATATGTATGTAACATAACCTCAGATACAGGTGCTATTTTAAAAGGAAATAAATCAGAGTAGAGGACTGGAGAGTGATGTAAGTTGGTCACCTTGGAGGCTACTTCATCGGTCCAGGCAATGTGTGGCGGGAGCCCGATTAGCGTGGTTTTTGTGGAACCAATGGCAAGTGATAGTATGGGTGGAGGTGGTGAAGGAGAAAGATGAGAGGATTTGCTGATATAATCTACTGAAGAGGAGAGGGTCAGGGCATAGGACAAGGAACATTCAGTTTTGTGTTAAAACACATACAGACAAGCATATAATCAACTATCTTCAGTTTACAAAAGAAATGGCTATAGACACCAAGGAGACCCACCCACGTCCTTTTTCAGCTGGTGCATCCACCCCCACTGTGCGCGGTGGTTCTCAGGCTGCCTCCCCTCCCTGAGGAACTGCTGATGGCAGCTGCTCATGTGAGTGGTTATCCAAGCAAAAAACCCCATGTACCAAAGGGAAGAGACTTCTCTAAAGATCGGAGAGGAACACACACACACACACACACACACACATCCCATAGGGCTCCCTGGCTTTCCTGCATTGTACACACTTCTGTTAACTGTTTTCTTATAAGAAAGTAAGGATTTTGAGCCCTGTTGGAACACTGAATTTAGACCTGGAGTGGAAAGGCATGGTGAAACTAAAACATTTTTTATCTCTGTTGCTTCTAATACCCCAGACCATTGTCAAAGCATATATTGTCTTGAAGAAGAGTTCTCAGGAGAGCAAAGTAGAGCTTTTGTAAGAAATATTGAATGCAAAAAAAAAAAAAAAAAAAGAAAAGGCTTTTTCTCCTTATTTTTAAGTATAAGCAATTCTTTCCAGCTGCTCTCAATAGTTGTACCCTAGGATATTCCAGTAGCTAGAAAGAAAAACATTCAAATAGTGAAAACTGCAAGTGCTGTGATTTTTTTTTTTAATGTAACTGAATATTTTCTGAAAATACATTTTTTTCAACATGTTTCTGACAAAACTCACAAATGAAGTTTTACATTATTTCTTGCAGATAGAGGCAGTTACAGAATTTCACAAAATCATACTACAAAATTTTTATTCCAACTATAGTCATGCCTCATACTAGTTTATAGTTGAAGTTTTCTTTAAAGTTCTCTAGTTCCTATTAAAAGAAATAAAAATGAAATTGATGCTGCACCCAATCTCATTTAGGCAACATCTTCAACTATTGGATTCACTTCCTATTGCTGCTGTAACAAGTTTACATAAATTTAGTGGCTTAAAACAGGGCAGATTGATCATCTTATCATCTATATCATCTAGAGTGTACGTGTGCTAAGCCGATTCAGCCCTGTCTGGCTCTTTGGGACCCCATGGACTGTAGTTCACCAGGCTCCTCTGGCCATGTGATTCTCCAGACAATACTGGAGTGGGTAGCCTTTCCCTTCTCCAGGGGTTCTTCCCAACCCAGGGATCAAACTCAGGTCTCCCTCTTTACCATCTGAGTCACCAGGGAAGTCAGGTTCTTTACGATTAGCGCCATCTGGATAGCCCCTTTATCATCTTGTGCTGAAGTCCAAAACAGGTCTCACAGCATTAAAATCTAGGTGTCATCAGAACTGAGTTCCTTCTCGTAGCTCTAGGGGAAGAATGGGTTTCCTTGCCTATTTCAGCTTCTAAGGACTGTTCATGTGCTTTGACTCACGGCCCAATCATTTATCTGCAAAGCCAGCATTATCAGGTAGAGTCCTGAGGCTGCCATCTCTCTGGTTTCTCTCTCTTCTGCTCCCTTCTTCCACTTATAATGATCTTTGTGAATACATGACCCACTTGGATAATTCAGGATCATCTCAAAATCAGGCAATTACAAATTTAATTCCTTCTGAAACCTTAACTGCCCTTCACCATGTAACCTAGCATACACACAGGTTCTGGAGATTGAGTGGCCGTTGATGGGTAGCCAGTATTCTGCCAATCCATGTACTAAAAAAATGGACTTTTATGTTTAACAATTATTACCCCAACAAAATGGACTTTTATGTTTAACAATTATTTATCAAAATGTGCAGTATACTGTTACTTTGCTCAATTACATTCTCATTTAAATTATAACTAAATATAGAATAAACTTCTTATCCCTAAGAGCCTGAGAGTCATAGGAAAAAGATTTTCAATCAGTAGGCATAATTTTATTTGTTGCTGTTGCTATTTAGTCACTAAGTCGTGTCCCAGCTCTTTTGAGACCCCATGGACTGTAGCCCACCAAGCTCCTCTGTCCATGGGATTTCCCAGGCAAGCATACGGGAGTGGGTTGCCATTCCCTTCTCCAGGGGACCTTCCTTACCCAGGGATGGAATCTGCATCGCCTGTATTGGCAGGTGGATTCTTTATCACTGAGTCACCTGGAAAGTCCCATAATTTTATTAGAAACATGTATAATAGGGTGAACAATAAAGATTCTAAAGCATAAAATTGTATTACATTAGAATAAAATTCAGTGGGAAAATGAAATGGAAATGCAAGTCGAGGAGAAAGAGAAAATAAGGGTTTCCCCAATGTTTAAGGAAGATTTGTGTGTGTGTTAGGAAAGTCCCATAATTTTATTAGAAACATGTATAATAGGGTGAACAATAAAGATTCTAAAGCATAAAATTGTATTACATTAGAATAAAATTCAGTGGGAAAATGAAATGGAAATGCAAGTCGAGGAGAAAGAGAAAATAAGGGTTTCCCCAATGTTTAAGGAAGATTTGTGTGTGTGTTTGTAAAGGATGATGGTGTTTATCAAATCATTATATGGCATTTAGGTTCCATTGAAACATTCTGAAGTGTGATTAATAGGTTTGCCTTAAAACGTTGATACCACTGAGCCTCAAAAACTGAGTTTGAATAAAAGGAACCAAACTATATATTCCATTCATATAACGTTCAGAAATAAACAAACTGACCAGTGGCGTGAGAAGTTAGGATAGCAGTTCCGTGGGGCGGAGCAGAGAGTGACCAGAAGGGTCCAGGGGTCACCTATGTAAAGGCACAAATTAGGACCTGATAGTTTTCCTGTTTGAAATTCAGGCTTTTTTATTTTTCAAGAAATCCCATTTTGTTATTTATAGATATAGCTGATATGCTCCCCAAAATCTTGCTTGTTTCAAAACATTTGACTCCCAAAAGAAATACGTTCTAGCCCTTTTCACTCTAAGCCCAGGTAACAGAAACACAAGAATTCCTGTAACAAAGATTTAATGTTTCCCAACCTCCTCATCATTCATACTCTGCTTTCAACTCCTACTCAGTGCATTTCCCTGAGGGAGTCTGACTTCTTATCCAATTCACAAATGGAATCCTGACACAAAGAGCAGCTGCAGAAACTATCAGAAGAAAGAGGGACAGAAAGAGCAAAGAAATCAGCACACAACTGGAAACAGACCCGCTTCGGGACATCACCTAGTAGCCGGGTGACTAGATAATAGAACNTCCCTGAGGGAGTCTGATTTCTTATTCAATTCACAAATGGAATCCTGACACAAAGAGCAGCTGCAGAAACTATCAGAAGAAAGAGGGACAGAAAGAGCAAAGAAATCAGCACACAACTGGAAACAGACCCGCGTCGGGACATCACCTAGTAGCCAGGTGACTAGATAATAGAACCATCTCCCCGGCTTGGTTTCTTCTCCCCAAGATGTGAGTGTTTCCATACACACAGACCACCCTGAAGCTGTACACACACAACGTGAGGTTACTTGTAGGCATTGATTCACAGGTCTCTCCATTTTTGTTAACTTCCTGTAAGTATCACATTTATACATGAGTTTCAGTCCACAGACTCAGGTGCAAGAAACACCCCATCTCTATATAAATCAGCCTGATTTCTGATTCCAATGCCAATGATATAAGGCTGGTAGAAAAATGTAAACTCAACCACTTTCAGAGTTTCCAGACAGTTCCCTGGAGCTATCGAAAGGCAATGGAGGGACTGCCCTGGTGGTCCAATAGCTAAGATTCCACACTCCCAATGCTGGTGGGGGAGGTGGGGTGGTCACAGTTCGATCCCTAGTCAGGGAACTAGGGCCACATGCTGCAACTAAGAGTTCGCATGCCACAGCTAAAGATCCCACATGCTGCAACTAAGACCTGGCATGGCCAAATAAATAAATTTAAATTAAAAAAAAAAAAAAAAGATTATGGAGGTTTGTCATGGTTCTGGACAAGCACTGGGGGGTTCACCCAGGTGATGGCTGAGACATCCTCTTCTCTTTGCAATGTCGGGCTGGCCCCGGAGCTCTGCTGCTGGCGTCCGCAGGTAGGATTCCACCTGCCCACATGAGCTGTGTGGCTGCTGCCACTCCCACCTGGGGTCCTCCAGTGCCTCCGGGAAGCCATAAGCAAGACCCTCTCCTCAAAGACCCCCAGCTTCTCCTCTCTTCTTACCAAACTCTTTCTAATTCGTGGTGTAAGTGGCTCAGGTGATCAAGGGGACCTCTATTGCACCTCTCTCTCCTGATTCACCAGATCTTCAAGCAGAATCCTCTTATTGGAAGTTCCCCTCAGGGATTGACAGCCTTATCTCCTCAATGGGTTTATGTTTTGGAAACAAATCAGTGGGTCACAAGCTTTCTCTGAACAAGAAATATTAGCCTCTGCTGTCTGTCTGAATAAGGAGAATAAAGGGGAGAAACTGGGCTGAAAATATCTCATATATCTCCCATAAATATCTCAGAATGCCATTTAGCCAATAGTAATGAAAACATACAGCCTTTCTCACCCAAACCACAGTTCATGCTCACATCCAACAGAGTCCCGGAAGTTTAGATGAACTCCCATCAGTTGCCGTGATTCAAGTTTGTCTTCGAGTCCTGAGCGGAGGGCAGATCTAAAGCGTATGTGCCAGGATTACTCTTTCCCTTCAGAGGTTGTCTTGCCCTTCATGAAAAGTCTACAAGTTACTTTGGCATTTGGAGAAGGAAATGGCAACCCATTCCAGTATCCTTGCCTGGAAAATCCCACGGACAGAGGAGCCTGGCAGGCTACTGTCCATGTGGTTGCAAAGAGTCAGACACAACTGAGTGACTTCACTTTACTTTAGCATTAATGTCCCAGAACGTAAAAGAAGAAGTTATTTAAGAGCGTATGGGTGTTTTTCAGCTGATTGTTACAACTCTGCCATTCCCAGTTTTCTCCAACAGAGTGAATTACTCTTTCTTTTATTCCCCCACAGTGTGAAATTTTTGGGTATTTTTGGCACTGACTTTATTCTGCCTTGTCTCTGGGGAAATAAATGAAGATCATCCAAAGGAGAACCGGCAAAGACTGTTTATCCAGTGCTTGTTGTAGCAAGAGAATCAGCCATCACCATTTGCCTCTGGCAGAAACTCAGGGCAGGCAGGGGCTGGGAGAGCCTCACAGAGAACAGGGAGGGCTCCTCCCTAATTGGAGGCTGTTGGCCTGGGAAGCTGGGGGTGGGCCAACAAGGAACAGGGTTCCCATGAGGTTGGTTAGGGTGTCTATTTGGCTTTCTCTGATTGGTGAGAAGGTGGAAGTAGAGGCCAAAAAAAAAGGAACCTGTCAGATATAAATCAACTCCTGGCCATTTGGGGCTGTTCCCTATAGCTGTTATTGTTTGGCTTCCTGGACTAGTTCCTAGAAATAGCCTTCTTACTTTGGACAAGTCTAACTTACAGAGAGCAGGCTGGCTTTCTGAACTGGTTACTATAGATAGTGGACAGGTTTCTTGGGCTGACTGCTGAAGATTTGGGATCAGAATGTTATTTTTGTACATTTTACACCATAGGTCTGGCTAATGTTCATTTGTACATTGTCTCTCATGTATTGGAGCTGGCTGTTTAAATTCACGATGATAAGCTCCTTGAGGACAGAAGCTAACTCTTTGTATTTCAATGTACAGGGTCTAAGACAAACATATTTTTAAAATAAAATTGAATCCATACCTATTTGTGGAAGTGAATTGAATACATTTCATTTTCCCTAGTACAGTCATTGGGTTTATTCTTCCTTTTAGCACAAAATTCTAAACGGATGATATCACACAAACTTCCGTTTAAAGCAAGGCTCCCCTCCACATGCTAAAACTCCAAATTTCACTTATGACCAATCTGCCCTCAATTATATCTCTGTCCTTCCATCATCTTCCTATATTTTCCCAGCCTGAGTTCCGTCCAACTTAAGGCAACAGGCCATGAGACATTGGCTTTGTCCATCATATTTTATTGTTGTTAGGAAGTTGAATTTTGTCTACATTTCCCACATTGGCTTAAAAACAAGATGTACTTGTAGTGAACCAACATTTTCTGGGCATAATTTTTTCCTGGAGCGTATTTTCATTGAATTATACATTTTTGTGTCTTGATTTTGATTGCCTATGTGAGATTTTCACACCCTCTCTAAGCAAAATAAGATAGGACAGTTTCAGGGACAAAAGAGATGTTTCAGTGATGCTTGAACTGTTTTTCTCTGTATTTTTCTATGGAGACATCCATACCAGAAACCTGAGTCTCCTTGACTCTCTCTCTCACTTCCCACATCCAGGCATCAAATTCTGCCATTTTTACCTAAATATTTCAGTTCCCTTTTCTTTCTCCCCACTGCCACCACATTAGCATGGCAAGGCACCCTCAGCCCCATCCTAGACGTATCCTAAATGTATCCTGGCTGGTCCCCTGACTCCAGTCTACTTCCCACCCTTGCAAAGAGGATTTTTCTACAATGAAAATCTAGGCATAGCATTACTCTGCCTATAGCCTATAGTGCTTCCTCACCGCTTGCCAAATAAACCGAAATTTTAGCCATGATCTTGGTGATTGGCACCCACCCAGCACCACCTCTTTGGTCTCTTCTCCACACCCCAGAAGCACCCAACTTCTGCCACAGTGGGATTGAGTGCTATTCTCTAAAACAGGGGTCCTCAACTTCTGGGATCTAACGCCTGATGATCTGAGGAGGAGCTGATGTAATAATAACAAAGTGCTTGATAAGGGTAATACGCCCGAAACCATCCCTCCTACCCCCAGTCTGTGGGAAAATTTTCTTCCATGAAACTGGTCCCGGGTGCCAAAAAGGTTGGAGACCACCATAAAAGACCCAGAGTCTCTTGCTCACTTGCCTTTGCTCAGCTCTTCTATTTAACTTCATAATTCAGATTCACAACTAGTCTTCCTGACTCCCTTTCCCCAAGTCTGAGTTCTCTGTGTTTTTTAGTTCCTAGTCTTTGCCAAGTCCCTGAGGCAGGAGAGGCAGTCACCACATATTTCTTTGATTCAGTAATAAATGGATCCATAGCTCACTGTCATCCTATCATCTAGGCCAGGAACTCAACAGACCTTTTCCTCTGACTTCCCTAACTTCCCCTTCCACGTCCAATCACACCTTGGAAACTCCACCTTTCCTAGAGGGGAAACCCCTGATTCATGGTATTTGCCAATTTCTGTACTGTAAATTCTTCCACCCAGGACCAGCTACACAATTTCTAGGGCCCTATACAAAATTAAGATATAGCGTTGCTTGTTTAAACATGATTCAGAATTTCAAGACAGCAGCAAGAGAGCGTTAAACCAAGCACAGTACGTGCATGCGTGCTAACTTGCTTCGGTTGTGTCTGACTCTTTGTGATCTCATGGGCTTAGCCTGCCAGGCTCCTCTGTCCATGAAATTCTCCAGGCAAGAATACTAGAGTGGGTTGCCATGCCCTCCTCCAGGGGATCCTCCCGACCCAGGGATCGAACCTGTGTCTTCTGCAGCTTCTACAGTGCAGACGGATTCTGCACCACTGAGCCACCCCTCTCTATACATATTTGAACTAAAATTCACATACCTGGGATGTGGGAGGGGGATTCAGGATTGGGAGCTCGTATACACCCATGGCAGATTCATGTCAATGTATGGCAAAACCAATACGGTATTGTAAAGTAAAATAAAGTAAAAATAAAAATTAAAAAAATAATAATAAATAATAAAATTTTAAAATATATAAAATAAAATAAAATTCACATACCTAAAATTCACCATCTTGAAGAGTACAATTCAGTGGCATTTAATACACTTGTGTTCAACATCACTTCTGTCTTGTCCCAAGACATTTTCATGACCCCAAAAGGCAACGCTGTACCTTAATAAGCAGCCAGTCTCCATTCCCCTCCCCCCAGTCCCAGGCAACCACAATCGGCCTTCTGTCTCTTCGGATTTATCTATTCTGGATGTTTCATATCAATGGAAGCATACAATCCAAGCCCTTTGTTCCTGGCTTCCTCCGCTTAGCCTCAAGCTTTCAAGGTTCATCCATCCATGCTCTCGCCCGTGTTAGTGCTTCATTCCTTTGTCTGGCTGAGTCCTATTCGCTTTACGGGTCTCACTTTACGGATAGACCACATCTGCGTGTCCACTCATCAGGTGACAGGCATTTGTGCTGTTTCTACCTTCTAGTTTTTATGAATGATGTTGCAATAAGTTTCTGTGTGAATACATTTTCATTTCTCTTTGATGTACATCTAGGAGTGCAATTGCTGGGTCATAGACTTATACTATATCCAAATTTTTGAGTGAATCTTCTCTCAAAAGGGCCTGATGTAAGGTGTGCTCAATCTGATTGAAACACGCAGATAGGAAGAGAGACCTAGAATGGGCTTTCCAGTAACCCCCTGAGGGCTCCCTCCTCTTTGCAGCCGAGTGAGACCTCCAGGTACCAGACCAAGCTGGACTGAAATCATTCATTTCACATCTGAAACCTTGATTAGCCTACAATTCCCCTTGAGTGGGGGCCACACTTCATCTGTGTAACCTGAGTGTTTAGCATTTAGCACTGGGTCTAGCACATAAGGGTCAGTGAGTCTAAATCAATTTATGAATAATTTAATTAAGGCATCCATTCCTTCTGCGGTTTGGTCCTTCTTTTCTAAAACAAGAGAGTCAGAGAGCTGCTGCTAGGACATTAGCACCATCATCCAACAGGAAGAACAAGTAAATTTGGAGAGAAAGAAACCCCAGGTGCCCCAACAACGATGGTGATACCTCCAATTTAGGATGTTCCACTTAACTTGTGTGTAGGTTGGAAGTGAGCACCTTTGAGTATTTCCCATTTCATAGTTCCAGGGCTCATTATCCCAAGCAAAATACAGTCTGAGATAAACACTGATACTAAAGCACAGTATTGTGTCTGAGAAAAATGATTTCAGTGATACACTGGTTATATTGTGTCATTACTGCTCAGAATTTCTGGGTCTGCAAGTTCACCCATTCTGCTTCTGCAAACTGATGAGTGTCTCCTGGGAGCAGGAAGAAGGACACAGTTCATCTTTAAAATATGCAGGAAACTCAGCCCCAGTGTTAAATGTAGCCATCTAAGAGCTCAATCGGAGAAGGCAATGGCACCCCACTCCGGTACTCTTGCCTGGAAAATCCCATGGATGGAGGAGCCTGGTAGGCTGCAGTCCATGGATGGAGGAGCCTGGTAGGCTGCAGTCCATGGTGTTGCTAAGAGTCAGACACGACTGAGCGACTTCACTTTCACTTTCATCCATTGGAAATGGCGATCCACTCCAGGACTATTGCCTGGAAAATCCCATGGACAGAGGAGCCTGGTAGGCTACAGTCCATGGGGTCGCAAAGAGTTGGACACGACTGAGCGACTTCACTTCATGCATTGGAGCAGGAAATGGCAACCCACTCCAGTGTTCTTGCCTGGAGAATTCCAGGAACAGGCGATCCTGGTGGGCTGCCGTCTATGGGATTGCACAAAGTCAGACACGACTGAAGCGACTTAGCAGCAGCAGCAGCAGCAGCAAGAGCTCAGTTCTCTGTTGTGGACTGCTGGACTGACATTACAAGTTATCTAAACGCAGTGCCTGCCACTGAAGAACCTAGAAAAGAAGCCAACACACGGCTCTGTGTTAACTTACTGTCACTGCAATGAGATCTTTCTTTTCTTTTCCCCCCATAAACTCTCCCTTGATGTTGAAGAGCCAGGGCTAAAAATGATCAAACACCAATTAAGCCATAGCAATATAAGAATTAGGAAAGATGATGACTTGGAAAGGACTGTCTGCGCCTGAAAGATAAATTGAGAACATGCAGGGGAAGGAAATATTAATTCCGGGTTAAATGTGGGACTTCAGTGTGGCAGGCCATAATCAGAGACCGAATTCACCGTGTCCGTCTACAGCAGCCCTTCTCTCGGCATTTCCCATCACCGTGCCTGGCGCCTCGTCTCCCCAGAGACGCAAGACTCAGGACTTGGCATCAGTTTTGATGCCTTCTTCTCTCTCATCCTAGGAGTCGGTTTCCATATCAACCAATCCAGCTTCCAGAACCCCTCACGTGCACCCCGTCCCTTACCGCCTGTTGCCACATGCTACAAATTATTTGAAGCCTTCAGTAACTCGGGATTATTAAAATAGCCTTGGAGCCGCTTCTTGCCTCCAGCCTCCTTTCTGCTTTGCCTGGCATTCAAAGCCATCTGTAACATGGTCCTGACTCACCTTTCTTTGCAGTTAAAGTGAGCTATGCTTCTTCCCTGCACACATTCCTCACATCTCATGTGGGTTTCACCTGAGATGAGAGTGCACACACAGGTCACTTACTGAGGGATCTAGACAGGGGAGGGGAACAGTCTGGAAGAGGGATAATTTCCGACACAGGGGAGCAGAGAGAAGACTTAGGGAGCTCTGTGTGAGGAGACAAAGCTGCTGTGGGAACCCCTGGACAGGCCTCTCAGAGTCCCAGGGACAGAGCCGTTGGAGGCAAAACACACCACAGTTTGTATAGGGGGCGGGGGTGGGGTGGAAGAAGAGAAAAGACGGAGGCCCCGGGAGGATTCGGGTGGATGATGACAGAGGCTGCCTCCCCCACTTCCCTGCCTGGCATCTTACCCAAGTCACTAGGCAAGGCCTTCCCATCTCCACCTGCCCGACTCCTGACCAGTTCCACAGCTCAGATTGAAAACAAGCCAACACACGAGTGTGCATACACACACACGCACGCACACGCACACGCACATAAAAAGAGACGTGGACCCAGCCATCCCCGGTGATCAGCTGAGTGGTCTGGGTACAGAGCACCTCCAGTCCCAGCCAGAGACACGGGCATCCGAGGTGTAAGGGGGAGCGGGCAGCCCAGCAGGTGTCCTTATAACAAAGGAAATTTGGAGTCTTCCCTGGTGGCTCAGTGGTAAAGAATCCACCCACCAATGCAGGAGACACAGGTTCGATCCCTGGTCCAGGAAGATGGCTTATGACATGGAGTGACTAAGCCCGTGTGCCACAACTATGGAGCCTGTGCTCTAGAGCCCGGAGCCACAACTCCTGCGCCCACGCACCCTGGAGTCTGTGCTCTGCAAGAGAAGCCCACACATCACAGCTACAGAGGAGCCCTTGCTCGCTGCAACTAGAGAAAAGCCCACACGCAGCACCGAAGACTCGGCACAAACTAAATACATAAATAATTTTTTAAATAAAGGTAAAGGAAAGGAAATCTGAACATGCAGAGAGACCCCAGAGGCGTGCACAAAGACCACAGGACAGCCTGCAGCTGTCTGCAAGCCACGGAGAAAGGTCTCGAAAAAAGCAAAGTAGCTGACACCTTAATCAGACTTGCAGCCTCCAGAGTCGTAAGGAAATAAATGTCTTGTTTAAGCCACTCAGTCTGTGGCATTCTGCTCTGGCAGCTCCAGCAAACCAACAGACCAGCCTTTCTTACTTGCCTGGGAGTTGGCTCACAGCCTGCCGGAGGTGGCTTGAAACGCGTCCCCACAGTATGACCATCTTCATCTTCTCACCCAGGATGCCAGAAATCAGGGTGCTAAATCCACGGATGTCCCTTTCTGTGGGAGAGACCCACAGGAGAACAGAGCATCCATCAACAACAGAGATAATACCCGACTGTCCATTAAGATCTGAGCATAACCCCCGCTCCTGTGTGATTGAGGGAAGATACCAGAGGCGTTGGTTCTTCCAGACCGAAAGCTGGCTCAGCTTGATAAAGTGTATACCTTAGCACTTAAATCAGCTCTGATGGTTAGTCTAAATGGAATCACGCAAGCATTAGGCGCCAATGAAGTACTGTCCAATTGCAACCTCCGCCATTGATAAAGGCAGGACCTGCTGGAGCAGAGAGCGAGTGAGATGGAGCTGATAGATTTACTATGAGTTTTGTTGCCAATGTTAAGAGCTATAATCCTTTTCTACTTTTTTTTTTAAATACACTGCTGCACTTCATGGAAATCTGATAACATTCTGGCAAGTCTTAGGAAAGGGACTGAATAATAGTGGCTTAATTAGATTAATTGCTGCTGTAATTATCTGGAGAATGCCTTCATCCTTATTTTTCTTCTTTTTTTTTCCTCAGCTCTTGCCTTTCAGAGTTTTTACCAGTGGGTGATATGTTTGAGACTGTTGGGATGGTGGAAGAGAGAAAGCAATTACTAAGACACCTGTGACTCTAAAGACACTTGCCTAAGCTTCTTCCCCTCTTTGTGTACCTCTGGGCCCCCAGGACCCACCTCCAGGGAAGCCAGCATTACCTCTGAGAGACATAGGGTTCGATTTGCAGCTGGAGAAATGAAAGGGAGGCTGGTCTGTGGTGGAGGTGACTCAAGACGGAGGATTCCGATGTGTGGAAAAGACGGGAAAGTTACAAATGGGAGGGGCTACCCTGGTAGCTCGGTTGGTAAAGAATCCACCTGTAATGCAGGAGACCCCAGTTCAATCCCTAGAGAAGGGATAGGCTACCCATTCCAGTATTCTTGGACTTCCCGGTGGCTCAGACAGTAAAGAATCCACCTGCAATGTGGGAGACCTGGGTTTGATCCCTGGGTTGGGAAGATCCCCTGGAGGAGGGCATGGCAACCCACTCCAGTATTCTTGCCTGGAGAATCCCATGGACAGAGGAGCCTGGTGGGCTGGAGTCCTTAGGGTCGCACAGAGTCAGACACAACCAAAGGAGGTAAGCAGCAGCAGCAGCATAGCATGGGAAGAAGTTTAATCAGAAGGAAGAGAAAGAAAAGAGGAGTTGTGGCTTGAATTGTGACCACCCACCCCAACACACGTTGAAATCCTAATCCCCGTACCTGTGAACATGATCTTATTTGGAAATAGCAAAAATGGAAATAGTGACTTATTTGGAAGTTGCTCAGTCATGTCTGACTCTTTATGGTCCTATGGGTTGTAGCCCGCAAGGCTCCCCTGTTCTTGGAATTCTCCAGGCAAGCATACTGGAGTGGGTAGCCATTCCTTTCTCCAGGGGATCTTCCCGACCCAGGTATTGGACCCAGGTCTGCCACATTGCAAGCGAATTCTTTTCCATCTGGCCACCAGGGACTAGAGTCTTTGCAGATGTCATCAGGTTAAGATGAGGTTACACTGGAGTGGCTCAGTAGTAAAGAATGTGCCTGCAAATCCAGGAGACACAAGAGATGTGGATTCGATCCCTGGGTTGGGAAGATCCCCTGGAGGAGGGCATGGCAACTCACTCCAGTATTCTTGCCTGGGAAATCCCACAGACAGAAGAGCCTCATGGGCTACAGTCCATAGGGTCACAAAGAGTCAGACACAACTGAAGCTACTGAGCAAAGCTTCCATATTGGAGTAGGCTGGGTCCTAATCCAACAAGACTGGTGTCCTTATAAGAAGAGGAACATTTGTGTCCATTTTTATTTTACTACTGGAGAATAAATGCTTTACAATGTTGTGTCAGTCTCTGCTGTAAGGAAGAGGAATATTTGGATATAGACAGACACAGAGGGGAAAGATGGCAATGAGAAGGCAGAGGCAGAGGCTGGAGTGATGTTGCTACAGCCCAAGGGAAGCCTGGAGCCATCAGAAACTGGCAGAGGCGGTGATGGACCCTCCCCTAGAGGCTTCAGAAGGAGCCAGTGCCTTGATTTTGGACTTCTGGCTTCCACAACTACAAGAGAATACATTTCTATAGTTTTAAGCCCCCAGTTTGTGGTACTTTGTTATTCTGGCCCCGGGAAATAGAAACAAGGAAAGTGTATAAAGAAAGATGTTTCCTACAGGTGCCTGCTTCTTAAGTGGCTGACATGCTGGGAGCACCGCAAACATATTTGAATTAACACACTAGGATGAGAGTGAGCACACTTGTACACAAGGTGCTCAGAACAAAAATGGGAGAGGAACTAAAGTGAGAACCCATTTCATGTATCTCTTCTTTCTTCCCCATTGGCTAGCTCAGTGCCTTGCAGAAAATAGGTGTTTAATGGAAGTGTTAATCAACTGATGAATTCATTTCCACCATCAGCTAAAGCTTATTTTCATGGACTCACGTTGTACAGTTCTGCAATGAGGTAATTTGTTCTCTTGACTTAGGACAACTATTCTATTGATCTAAAAAAACGACTGGGAATCTCATCATGGATCATTTTATCTCCTGTACAAAGCGATGAAGGAGAGGAGAACCAGGAGTCCAGAAAAGAGGGGAGAAGAGGAAGAAAGAGAGGGGAGAGGATGAACTATGAGAAGGAAAAAGAGGAGTTGTTTCAACCTTAAATGCAGGAGAAGTGATGAGGGCAGCTTACTCATGGTTTGTTGATAATTGTAACATTTTTGAAATAAAATTAAACTTTCCTTTCCTCTCAAACTGGCAAAGATGAAATATATTGATAAACCATATTTGGGGAAGATATGGAGAAATAGATTTCCATGGACTGTTGCAAGAAACATAAATGGATGTAACCTTTCTAGAAATCTTTTTGCAAAATGTTTGTATATTTTTACCAGCAATCCCACTTCAAGGAATTTATCTTAATATAATAATCGCAAAATGTGAAAATGTAGGCACAATGATATTTAGCATGTTTACAAGGATAAAAATTGGAAGCAACTGACGTGGCCCTCGATAGGAAGGTAAGCAAATTATGGTACGGACAACCTGATAATCTCCAACCATCATAAGTGATTTCTAGATCTTAGATTTACAGAAATGGAAAAATTGTTGAGTAATGATGTCGGTTACAGAATATGTATAGTATGGTGGTGGTGGTTTAGTCGCTAAGTTGTGTCCAACTCTTGCAACCCCATGGACTGTACCCCAAACAGGCTCCTCTGTCCATAGGATTCTCCAGGCAAGAATACTGGAGTGGGTTACCATTTCCTTCTCCAGGGGATCTTCCCAACTCAGGGATCGAACCCAGGTCTCCTGCATTGCAGGCAGATTCCTTACCCACTGAGCTACCCACCCAAGGGAAACCCAATGTATAAATGTATAGTATACATTTATTAGAACCATGTACATATATAGTATATATACTACTGTATAGTATATATACTATATATACTATATAGTATATGTATATAGTATATACATTTTTAAAACCATGTACATATATGTACATACAAGTCTGTATGCACCCATATGGTCACCATTGTGAGGTAGAATTTCTAGTGTTTTGTCTCTTTATTATTCTGCTTCATATTGAATGTTTTATGAAAAGTAACATTTTTAAACATAAAGCTAATTTTGAAAAGAGCTACCAAAACAGCAACAATAACAGCATTTGCAGCAGCTCCACATTATACCTAGACCTTTTCTATATCAGCTACTCCTTAGAGATGACAGCATCTCTGCCTTTTATAAAATAAATGCTCTAAAAAAAAAAAAAAGAAAAAGACACAAAGTGCACTTTGGCAAATGCCAGAAGAAAACTAACAGAATGTGTGTCATCGTTTGTTCTCAGTGAGATCATTCTACCGAACTCTCTTGAATGTTTTTCCAGAAATAAGAATGACACAATTGTAGGCAGGAAGCCAGAGTTTTCATAACAAGAAGGGGGAAAGGAAGGATTCACTTACCTAGTGGGGACTTGAAACAAGAAGAAAATTAACCAAAAATGTCACTGACAGCTTTGCAACTGGTTGACCTACTTTATCAACCTGGAGAAAATCAAGATCCTTATCCATGTTATTTTTCTCATTTCTTGCTTGAGTTATCATCTGCCCTATTCATCAGAAATGTCATTATCTCCTTCTGGAAATCTTCCATATACCTGCCATTTCAGTGCCAAGAATTCAAAGTTGAATTGCTCAGCCCCAAAAGACCAGGCAGAGGAAAACCTGAATTTTGCAGGTTAAACCCAGCACCCTCGCTCCATAGAAATCATCACGTTTGGTAGATGCCTGGTTGGCAATTAAGGCTTCTTGGTTTCGGACACAACTGTACCCTAGACTAGAGCTTAGGAGATAACACATTTAGTTCAGCCACATGCTCAACCATTTCTCCAGCATGAGTCTTGGCCAGAACATTTAGATTTAGGAAGCCTGCAAATATTTGTGTTGTGCTGAGCCTAGTTCACCAGCCCAGATATCTTCCCTTCCAAACAGATCAATGTGGATGGATAGAGAGGTAGATAGATATAGACAGGCTGATGAATGGATAAATACACGAGTTCCCATTTGAGTCCTAGGTGGGTTTTCCCATCAACAGACTTCAGCTGGGTTGCGTCCATTCTGATTCATCAGAAAAAGTCTGAAGAACACGGAATCTCAATAGTGAATGTGCAGGGGGACTTCCCTAGTCATCCAGCCATTAAGACTCTCTGCTTCCACTGCAGAGGGGGCACGTTCCATCCCTGGTCAAGGAACTAGATCCCACATGCTGCATAGCATGGCCAAAACATTTTTAAAAATTAAAAAATGAACGAACACTGGAAGTGTAGGAAATGAGCCTCAGTCGCTTTCCTCTCAAATCTACCTGCCTTCTGATTCAGTAACCATCTCTGCCAAACCACAGGTGCTGTTTGTTTGGGGAACAAAGTCACAAAGAGCTCCTGTTAAATTACACCGAAATCATCCCCAGGGTAATGGATCCTTATTCACCTAACATTCATATCACTAACAGCAGGCTTGGAAGTGACTTCCCAACCCTCCACCAACAAAAGTCTACTCTAAGGAGATTTGTTACAGACTAACTTAGATGAACAGTAGCACCTTAGTCGCGTCCGCTCAGCTACTCAGTCGTGTCCGACTCTTTCGCAACCCCATGGACTGTAGCCCACCAGGCTCCTCTGTCCATGGAATTTTGCAGCCAAGAATACTGGAGTGGGTTGCCATGCCCTCCTCCAGGGGATCTTCCCTACCCAGGGATCAAACCCTTCTCTCCTGCATATCCTGCATTGGCAGGTGGATTCTTTACCACTTCACCACCTGGGAAGATTTTCTCTGTTATAAAATCCTTAATTCTGCCTAACAGGACATCCTATTTAGAAGCTGTCATTTAAACAAAAAGAGGAGGGCAGGGAAGCTGCCTGTATAGCTGCCTTAAAATTTTAAGCTGCCTTAAAATCCCCTCCTCCATTTTTAATGTGAGTCAAGACAGACTCTCCTGAATCTGCCCAAATAACTCTAGGGGCTCTCTGCACATCAAAATAGTTCAAGAAAACGATTTCTCCCGAGTAAGACCACTAAGTGACCTGAGACCTGCACTGGACGTGAGGCTTCTGCATCGTTATATTCAAGCATTCTTATTTGATCTCTACCTTTGGCACAGAGTTAAAGGATCTGCCTGCCAATGCAGAAGATGCAAGAGACACGGGTTCCATCCCGGGTTGGAAAGATCCCTTGGAGTAGGAAATGGCAACCCACTCCAGTATTCTTGCCTGGAGAATCCCATGGACAGAGGAATCTGATGGGTTACAGTCCGCCGGGTTGGACACAGAGTTGGACACGACTGAGCACACATACACGCATAGTATCTCTCCTTTGTATTTTATCAATAAGCATGGAGATTCTTGCAGCTGGGTGACTAACACTGAAACACATAGGCTGTCAATCCCATTCAGTTCAGTCACTCAGTTGTGTCTGATTTTTTGCAACCCCACGGACTGCAGCACACCAGGCCTCCTTGTCCATCACCAACTCCTGGAGTTTACTCAAACTCATGTCCATTGAGTCCGTGATGCCATCCAACCATCTTATCCTCTGTCGTCCCCTTCTCCTCCTGCCTTCAATCTTTCCCAGCATCAGGGTCTTTTTCAATGAGTCAGTTCTTCCCATCAGGTGACCAAAGTACTGGAGTTACAGCTTCAGCATCAGTCCTTCCAATGAATATTCAGGACTGATTTCCTTTAGGATGGACTGGTTGGATCTTGTTGCAGTCCAAGGAGATCTTCTCCAACACCACGGTTCAAAAGCATCAATTCTTCAGCACTCAGCTTTCTTTATAGTCCAACTCTCACATCCATACATGACCACTGGAAAAACCATAGCCTTGATTAGACAGACCTTTGTTGGCAAAGTAATGTCTCTGCTTTTCAATATGCTGTCTAGGTGGGCTTCCCTTGTGGCTCAGCTGGTAAAGAATCCACCTGCAATGTGGGAGACCTGGGTTCAATCCCAGGGTTGGGAAAATCCCCTAGAGAAGGGAAAGGCTACACACTCCAATATTCTGGCCTGGAGAATCCTATACAGTCCATGGGATCGCAAAGAGTCGGACAGGCCTGAGTGACTTTCACTTTCACAGGTTGGTCATAATTTTTCTTCCAAGGAGCAAGCATCTTTTAATTTCATGGCTGCAGTCACCATCTGCAGTGATTTTGGAGCCTAAAAAAGTACAGTCTGTCACTGTTTCCACTGTTTCCCCAACTATTTGCCATGAAGTGATGGGACCAGATGCCATGATCTTAGTTTTCTGAATGTTGAACTTTAAGCGAACATTTTCCTCTCTCCTCTTTCACTTTCATATAGAGGCTCTTTTGTTCTTCTTCGCTTTCTGCCATAAGGGTGGTGTCACCTGCATATCTGAGGTTATTGATATTTCTCCCAGCAATCTTGATTCCAGCTTGTGCTTCATCCAACTCAGCATTTCTCATGACATACCCTGAATATGTTAAATACACAGGGTGACAATATACAGCCTTGATGTACTTCTTTCCTTATTTGGAACCAGTCTGTTGTTCCATGCTCAGTTCTAACTATTGCTTCCTGACATCATGGAGAGACTAAGAAAACTAGTGAAAACTGCCACAGCTGAGTCTTTCAAACTTGGAAATAAGATTCAAAAGTAAGTGGCATGTCCTTTTACTGTCATAATGAGTATACTGGGTTGAAAAGTGTCCCCTCCCTGCCTCTCAGAGCCATGCCCTTTCTGGAACCTCAGAATGTGACTGTGTTTGGAAATAGGATCTTCGCAAATGGAATTAGTCAAGATGAGGTCACACTGGAGTACCATAGGACCCTAATCTAGTATGACTGGTGTCCTTATTGAGAGGAAACACAGGAAAACGACAGGCTCACAGGGATGAACACCATGTGATGACGGAGGCAGAGACTGGGGTGGTGTGTCTACAAGCCAAGCAACACCAAGCATAGCCAGGAACCACCAGCAGCTCAGAGAGATGCCTGGTTCCTCACTCACAGCCTCCAGGAGGAACCAGTGCTGCTGACATGCTGATTTCAGACTTCTTTTCTCTTGAACTGTGAAAGAATAAACTTTACGTGGTTTTAAGCCACTCGGTTTATGGTGATTTGTTACAACAGCCCTGGGAAGCTAGCACACTGCAGGCATTGTTTAACAGGCTCAGCCAAGTATTACTGACTTTTTTTAGGGGACTCCCTGCAGTTGCTTTTTCTACTTACTATTAGGTAAGAGTTCCATCACTGTGAATTTACATGTTAATCTGTAGACCTTGTCCACTGGAGATGCAAGTCATTTCTGTCTGGTCAAAAGGTTGCAATTTTACTGTCCTGAATGACATTAACCAGTTTTAGCTCAAACTCAGCAAAGTTATATCAGAATGTCTTATATGTGCTATATCTGGTGGAGATAATTCTCTGTGCCCGTACCGTCCTAGGCATGCTGTATACATCAACTCATTTGGCCCACACATCCATAAAATCAGTAATAATAGCAAACTCCAGGTGGGTATTAGGTTCATACAAAATAATCCATGGAAGCATGGCACATACAGACACATGGTAAGTTGTCAGTGAAGATTAACTGTTATTACTGTTCACTGTTACATTAGCATAATATATATTTTAAATAGAGACTTAAGGTAAGACAGCTGAGATGAAGAGAAGAGGATAAGATGCAGGAAGATGGCAAAGGCTGAGGAAATAAAAATGCAGATTTTGAAATTCTTGGCCATGTGGGGACAAGAGAGTGAACGGATAAATCTTGACCTGTTCCTGGCCAGGCTGTCTGACCTCAACTCCCAGCTCTGCCACGGCCAGCTGTTACATAACTCTGCTGTGTCTCAAGGCCCACATCTATCATTAGAAGGGTAGTAAGAGTTGACTTACTTTATACAGTAAATACGGAGAAGGCGATGGCACCCCACTCCAGTACTCTCACCTGGAAAATCCCATGGACGGAGGAGCCTGGAAGGCTGCAGTCCATAGGGTCTCGAAGAGTCGGACACAACTGAGCGACTTCACTTTCACTTTTCACTTTTCACTTTCATGCATTGGAGAAGGCAATGGCAACCCACTCCAGTATTCTTGCCTGGAGAATCCCAGGGACGGGGGAGCCTGGTGGGCTGCTGTCTATGGGGTTGCACAGAGTCGGACACGACTGAAGCAACTTAGCAGCAGCAGCATACATTAAATACGTTATACATTAGGGTTTCCCAGGTGGCACTAGCATTAAACAACCCACCTGCCAATGCAGGAGACAATAAGAGACAAAGGTTTGATCCCTGGGTCAGGAAGATCCCCTGAAGGAGGGCATGACAACCCACTCTAGTATTCTTGCCTGGAAAATCCTACGGACAGAAGCCTGGTGGGCTATTTGAGTTAATATATACAACATGCCTAGGACACTGTGGGCACAGAGCAAGCTGTCTATGTTAGCTATTTATTTTCTCCTCTAATATCACACTGCTTTCACCAATTATTTTACGATTTAAACTTTAGGTTCAAATATAACTACACAGGGCATACGAGCTCTGTTGTTTAATTTTTGGTTACATACCTAGTGTTGAAAATGCACATTAAAAATGAAAATTTATAGAAATATCATGTAAATATGATGCTTTGTTAAAAATATGATGCTTTAAGATTAAGCAAATGAAACCCTTTGGCATTCTTTCGAAAGCATTTTTTTAATCCATATAAAAATACAAAAAAAAAAAATCTACACCAGGCAAATATTGATTGACCTACAAAAGTTCTCACAACTCTTACAGAAATCAGGGAATTCTAAAAATAGAAATGATCGTGAGTCTCTTGAAAAGAGGAACACTCAGGAGAAATAAAGACAGGAGGCAGTTAATTTAAGAGAGAGCAGATAGACTGCTAACTGGTTAATGTGGATGAACAGGTCAAAATATAAGATGTTTCAAAAAAAGTAGACAGTGCACGAATGGGAAGTTCATGTTATTTAGCATCATTAAATTCTTTTTAGCTCAGTGGGAAGAGAAGTATCTATTCCAACCTGTCTCTGGGTTAAGTTTTTTCTTAGTTTTAAGAGACCATGATCCATATTATTTATTTTTTTCTCCTTCACCTTCAACCTCTCCCTCTCTTCTGGTTCTTACTTCTCAGTATACAAACAAATTTAAATCTTTTATGTGTTAAAAATAAAATTCTCAGGACTTCCTTAGCAGTCCAGTGGTTAAGACTCTGTGTTTCCAGTGCAAGGGGGCACAGGTCGATCCCTGGTAGGGGAATTAAGATTCCACATGCTGCATGGAGAGGTTAAAAAAATAAAAACCTCCCTCGATACTCTGCTTTTCCAAGTGCCATCTGATAAAACATACTGATGGAGGACTTTCCTTGTGGTAGAGTGGACAAGAATCCATCTGCCAATGTAGGGAACACTTCCAATGAGTCAACTCTTCGCATGAGGTGGCCAAAGTACTGGAGTTTCAGCTTTAGCATCATTCCTTCCAAAGAAATCCCAGGGTTGATCTCCTTCAGAATGGAGTGGTTGGATCTCCTTGCAGTCCAAGGGACTCTCAAGAGTCTTCTCCAAGCTTATACTTCTTATTAAACCATAAGATTGTGACAGGCAGAACCAGCACCACGCTTATCTTTATATTCTCCACAGAGCCTGCCGCCGTGCTCAGTACATAGTATGAAATCATTTTGATCACGGCTAGCTCAGCAGTTCATGGAGCAGAACACCCCTGGATTAAGCCAGGAGATTCCAGTTCTGACTCCAAACACTGCTAGTAACACGCAGAATGACTTTCAGAAATGTACTTCTCTCTGAGAGACACCGTGGACTGTCTGCGAGATGCGGTCCTTGCCTCCATGGAAGTCTAATGATGGAGATGGACTTGATATAATGAGTGTGTGGTTAGTTAGTAACAATGGTGATAAGAACTATGAGAGCATATTCAGAGGCACCTAAGGGGGTTGAAAGAGAAAATTCAAGGAAGGCTTTTCCGAGCGATGGATATTTGCACAGAGACCTGAGTATGGATTAGTCGAGTGTCATGGAGGTGAGCAGAGGGGAGCACTTTCGGGTATGTGAAAAGTCCAAGATGGACAGGAGCAGAGCGCCCTTAGGACTAGAAGAGGCCCACGTGGCTCAGCTCAGGAAACAGAGGTGACAGGGCCGTGAGATAACTCAGGGGAAGCAGGCAAGGGGCCAGGTCAGGCAGCAGCCCTGGGGCCTTCAGCCGAAGAACACCAGGAGCAGGGAATCATCCTGAAGTAGGGAGTATACTGTCTACAGAGAATTGAAAGGGAGTCGTAAAACTAAATATAACCTTTCATTTTCACCATTCACTCGCTGGCAAATTTATGTCAACCAGTAGTATGTTAGTAAATGCTTAACAACTCGTTCTCACAATAGATATATGCCTACGCACACACGCACATGCATACACACACACAGGCGTATGTATTATAAATGTGACAAATGACATAATGGATTGTAACACGCAGTTTGCAAGTAATGATAAAAGCAGGCAAGTACTCTTTTTCCTTTAAATTCTACATAGTTGATGGAATCTCATGGAATACTTTTGTTGCTTTTTGCTAAAGGCTTGTGTGTATATCAATCTGATTTCAGTGTTGACCATCTGGTGATGTCCATGTCTAGAGTCTTCTCTTGTGTTGTTGGAAGAGGGTGTTTGCTATGCCCAGTGCGTTCTCTTGGCAAAAGCCTATTAGTCTTTGCCCTGCTTCATTCCGTATTCCAAGGCCAAATTTGCCTGTTACCCTAGGTGTTTCTTGACTTCCTACTTTTGCATTCCAGTCCCCTATAATGAAAAGGACATCTTTTTTGGGTGTTAGTTCTAAAAGGTCTTGTAGGTCTTCATAGAACTGTTCAACTTCAGCTTCTTCAGCATTACTGGTTGGGGCATAGGCTTGGATTACTGTGATATTGAATGGTTTGCCTTGGAAATGAACAGAGATCATTCTGTCGTTTTTGAGACTGCATCCAAGTACTGCATTTCAGACTCTTTTGTTGACCATGATGGCTACTCCA
>SJYT01029826.1:38203-94411 GCA_006410635.1 Cephalophus harveyi
AGGGATTCCTGCCCACAGTATTAGATATAATGGTCACCTGAGTTAAATTCACCCATTCCAGTCCATTTTAGTTCATTGATTCCTAGAATGTCCATGTTCACTCTTGCCATCTCCTGTTTGACCACTTCCAATTTGCCTTGATTCATGGACCTAACATTCCAGGTTCCAAAGCAATATTGCTCTTTACAGCATCGGACCTTGCTTCTATCACCAGTCACATCCACAGCTGGGTATTGTTTTTGCTTTGGCCCCATCCCTTCATTCTTTCTGGACTTATTTCTCCACTGATCTCCAGTAGTATATTGGGCACCTACTGACCTGGGGAGTTCCTGTTTCAGTATCCTGTCATTTTGCCTTTTCATACAGTTCATGGGGTTCTCAAGGCAAGAATACTTAAGTGGTTTTCCATTCCCTTCTCCAGTGGACCACATTCCATCAGACCTCTCCACCATGACCCACCCGTCCTGGGTGGCCCCACACGGCATTGCTTAGTTTCACTGAGTTAGACAAGGCTGCTAGACAAGCTTCTGTATAATCATAGGTAATTATTTTCCTGAGTAACTAACTTAGTGGTGAAGTTATTCACTGCTGTGTTTTAGTCACTATGTTGTGTCCTACTCTTCGGCAACCCCATGGACTGTAGCCCACCAGGTTCCTCTGTCCATGGGATATCCCAGGCAAGAATATGGGATTGCATAGGTCCCTTCCCGACCTAGGGATCAAGCACACGTCTCTGCATTGGCGGGTGGGTGCTTTACCACTGAGTCACCAGGGAGGCCCAATTAAATTATTGGGCCTTATTATATGCTTAATTTTATCAGAAAATGTAAAAGTACTTTCCAGAGTGGTGTAAACAATGAAAATTACTGAGAGCAAAGTCTAATACTTTAATTTACTTCCTATCTTAATCAACACTTTTAATTTTTTAAGACATTCAAGTTAATATTTAGTGACATCGTGAAAAAGTTGGCTTAAATCTCAACATTCAGGAAACTAAGATTATGGCATCTGGTCCTATAACTTCATGGAAAATGGGAAAACAATGGAAACCGTGACATATTTATTTTCTTGTGCTCCAAAATCACTGCAGATGGTGACTGCAACCATGAAATTAAAAGACACTGGCTCCTTGGAAGAAAAGTTATAACTAACCTAGACAGCATATTAAAAAGCAGAGACATTACTTTGCTGGTAAAGGTCAGTATAATCAAAGCTATATTTTTTCCAGTAGTCACGTATGGATGTGAGAGTTGGACTATAAAGAGAACTGAGCACTGAAGAATTAATACATTTGAACTGTGGTGTTGGAGAAGATTCTTCGGAGTCCCTTGGACTGCAAGGAGATCCAACCAGTCAATCCTAAAGGAAATCAGTGCTGGGTGTTCATTGGAAGGACTGATGCTGAAGCTGAAGCTCCAATACTTTGGCCACCTGATACAAAGAACTGACTCATTGGAAAAGACACTGAGGCTGGGAAAGATTGAGAGCAGAAGAGAAGGGGACGATAGAGGATGAGATGGCTGGATGGCATCACCAACTCAATGGACATGAGTTTGAGCAAGCTCCAGGAGTTGGTGATGGACAGGGAAGCCTGGTGTGCTGCAGTCCATGTCCATGGCGTCGGAAAGAGTCGGCCATGACTGAGTGGCTGAACTGACTGAACGTGTTAAGTTCCATCTTTTTATTTATACAGAAGTTAGCTTGCTTTTTTTTTTTTTTAATTCTTGAAGTGAAACATTAAGATATTGATATTTGAATATTGAAAATGCCAAATCATTTTCCCCTTCCTTATAAGTACTTATAAATTTATCCTAATCATTACTTTATCTGTATTCCATGAATTTGCTATGCTCTGAAATCCCATGAACAGAAGAGCTGGTGGGCTACAGTCCATGGGGTCACAAAGAGTCAGACACAACTGACCGATTAACCCACCAGACCATTCTCAATACTATTCAGTGTAAAATTTTTTTAATTTCATTTGAGCTATCTTCTTACACATGAATTTAATAGAGCTGCAATATTTAATTTCCAAATATTTGGGGAATTTTTGTGTGTCTTTTGCATTATTTATATCAATTTAGTATTTTGATGTTATCATAAGCACTATTATTTTAAGCTTATTTTCTAGCTCGTCATTGTTGGACTATAAACATCCAGCTGAATTTTATATACTGAACTCTCTTCTACTGTTTTTGCTAAAGTATTTGTTCTCATGGCCTTTTTTTCTAGATTTCTTAATATCTTCTGTGTTCATATGATGTTTTCTGCAAATAAAGACAGCTTTACTTCATCCTTTCCCATTTGTATTCCTCTTATGTAAGTGTCATAACAACACATGGGATATAATTTCCACTTTCCCTCCTTTTAACTGTGGTGTGTTTTATGGCCTCATATATATCTATTATGGTGACACACCTCATGTGAAGAGTTGACTCATTGGAAAAGACTCTGATGCTGGGAGAGATTGGGGGCAGGAGGAGAAGGGGACGACAGAGGATGAGATGGCTGGATGGCATCACCGACTCAATGGACATGGGTTTGGGTGAACTCCGGGAATTGGTGATGGACAGGGAGGCCTGGCGTGCTGCGATTCATGGGGTTGCAAAGAGTCAGACACGACTGAGCAACTGAACTGAACTGAACTGTGTGTATATCCAACCAATGATTGTACTCTTTGCAACCCCATGGACTGCAGCCCGCCAAGCTTCTCTGTCTGTAAGGATTCTCCAGGCAAAAATACTAGTAGTGGGGGGCCATGCCCTCCTCCAGGGGATCTTCCCAACCCAGGGACTGAACCCAGTTCTCTCACATTGCAGGTGGATTTTTTACCAGCTGAGCCACCAGGGAAGTCCAAGAATACTGGAGTGGGTAGACTATCCCTTCTCCAGGGGAACTTCCCAACCTAGGAATCGAACCAGGGTCTCCTGCATTGCAGGCGGATTCTCCACCAGCTGTGCTGGTAGTTGATGGAATCTCATGGAATGCTTTTGTTGATTTTTGCTAAGGGGTTGTGTCTATATCCAACCAATGCTTGTAATTCAGCCATGATTTCACAAATGGAATTGCATCTCAATCTGCTCTTTTCCCAAAACATTCATTGTCATTAAATCTGATATGTCATCTGTTCAACTATGTCTCACCTTTGTACGAATTAAACCCACTAAATTAAGATCTTTTCATGTCATCACTAAGCGCAACACATTTTTAAGTTTCATCTGCATTATTATTTCCTCCATTGCTTTCTTAAATCTAGCAAAGAAGACAGTGGACAAAACATCAAATCGAGCCCTGATTTGTGTTTGCCAATGGTGTAAACGACAGAGGATGAGATGGTTGGATGGCATCATGACTCAAAGGACATGGGTTTGAGTAATCTCCGGGAGATGGTGATGGACAGGGAAGCCTGGCGTGCTGCAGTCCATGGGGTTGCAAACAGTCACACACCACTGAGCCACTGAACTGAACTGAACTGAAATACTCCCACAGCGGCTGACCGCAATCTCCCAGTGTGACATCACTGAATGTGGGTTAGTTAGGAAGACACACGCAGTAGCACAGCACTAAACACAGCAGTGAAAAGGAGAGAACTGATCAGATTTGATCACGTCACAAGGAGAGTCTTGGTGACTTGTTAACATACCAAGGGTGATGGCAGATTTGGGAAGTACTGGACGCATCACCATGACAGGGAGACCTGAAGAGGAGGAAGCAGCGAGAGCACGCCCCTCACTTTGCACAAGTGCCATTCGAGGTCCTTAGATGGTGACATCTAAGTGGAGAAGCTGAATAGGAAGCTAGATACACGGGTTTGGAGCTCAGAGAAGGAAGGATCCGAATTGTAAATTTGGAAGATATTCACTGAGATGTTGGCAGTGTGTTAAATCATGCAGGGAAAAATTGTGGCTTCAAAGCTAACAGCTGAGATCTTTAAAATACATCACTTGTATGTTATCAAGAAGCAGACCCAGAGCAAGCCAAGGAAACTAGGCGGGGTGGGTGGGGGGTGGAACGGGGCGGATTATCACTCTTACCAGAGTGTTCCAAGAAGGAAGAATGAACTTTGCTAAGAGATTAGGTATAATGAAGTAGGACAGTGTTCTTTGTATTGCTGACTGCAGGTAGCCAAGACAGTTTCAGTGGAATGCAGAAACCAAGAACTGAGTGCGATCTGGGAGGCTAGAGAAGCGTGCGCCGACAACCTTTCAAGGAGTTCAGCTACAAAGAGTAGCAGCAAGGCAGAGGGGCAGCTGGAAGGGCACCTGGAGGGGAGGAAGGTTTGGGGTTCATGAAATGCCTATGACTCGGGTCCAGTGAAGAGGGAGATACTGAGCTAAGATAGGACTCTGATACTGAGGGAAAAGCAGGATGGAGGGAGGGTTCAGAATCGGTGTTTTTAGTAACAGGAGTAGCTTTGTAGGTTTGAGATTTCCCTGGTGGCTCAGACAGTAAAGCATCCGCCTGCAACACAGGAGACCTGGGTTCAATCCCTCGGTTGGGAAGATCCTCTGGAGAAGGGAATGGGCCACCCACTCCAGTATTCTGGCCTGGAGAATCCCAGGGACAGAGGAGCCTGGTGGGCTACAGACCATGGGATCGCAAAGAGCTGGACACGACTAAGTGACTTTCATTTTCCATCCTTCGGTCCAAAAGATTCCAAAGAGCTGGACACGACTAAGCGACTTTCATTTTCCATCCTTGGGTTCAAAAGATTCCCCTGGAGGGAATGGTCACCCACTCCAGTCTTCTGGCCTGCAGAATCCCATGGACGGAGGCTACAGTCCATAGTGCCTCTATGAGTCGGACACGACTGAATGACTAACGCTTTGTAGGCTTGGCAGTGGAAAGTGGAGAAAGTTTCTCTTTTTTCTTGACACGGGAGGCAGAAAAATCTACTAAGAATGGGGGTTATAAAAGGCGCGGAGTGGCAATGCAGTTGGGAGCGGAAGTTCAGGGCAAAAATGACTTGGATGCAGGAGCCGGAAGGGTTCGTGGGTCAGCAGGAGATGCGAGAGTAGAGCAGTGGAACCGGGTCTGCTAAAAACAAAGGCGGGGTAGCAGCAGGGCCTTGGACGGAAGAACGCAGTCTCATCGAGTCTTTCCTGAGATGCAGAAAGTTGAGACACACATTCGCAACAGCTCCTCCCAGGCAGGAGGAAGTCTAGCGTCCGGGTCGCTGCGGTCCAGCTCCCTTTCCTGCAGGGACGCGGCAGCACCCCGCCGCCGAGGGCCACCGGCAGCGCGAGGAGCGCCGATCAAGCCGGGAACGGGCTTCAGTGCCGCGAGGGACAGTGGGGAGGCGCCTACAAGCCCAAGGCGGCCCCGGCAGCCCGCCACTCGGGGCCGCCCCTTCCCGCCGCCCGGGCCCTGCCCGGGGCTCCGCGCCCAGAACTCCGCTTCCTCCTCTCGCGCCGAGTCCGCCTCTCAGTCCCTGGCGGCTCCCTGCGCCGCGACTCGCGCCCTCCGGCCTGACATCACCGGCGCGCCCGCCAATGAGCTCGAGAGGGACGGCGGCGCCCGCGAAAGTGACGGCAGGTGCAGCCAATGGCCGCGAGGAGGGGGAGGGCCGAGGCGGCGGGGATGTGGGGGGGGCGCCCGCGCGCGTGGGGAGCTGCGGGCCGTGCGGGCGAGAGGACGAGCGCGCGGCGCGGGCGCCGCGGGGCGGGGAACGCGGCGGGGGGCGGGGGCGCGGCGCGCGCGGCCCCTCCCCCTGCCCAGCTCGGGGCAGGCGCCCGTAGCCGCCGGACTTCCCGCGTCCGCCGGGGAGATGCGGCCGCCGCTCGGGCTCCTTGCAGGTAACACGCGGGGCGGCCCCTGCAGGGCCGAGGGCGCCGCGGCTGGGCAAGCGGAGTTGGGCTCTGAGCGGACGCGGGCGGTCCCCACTGCCCGCCGCGCCCCGAGCCCCTGCAGTCCGAGCCGGGCCCGGCGGCGGCGCGGCTGAAGGTTCTGCTAAAAACAAAGGCGGGGTAGCAGCAGGGCCTTGGACGGAAGAACGCAGTCTCATCGAGTCTTTCCTGAGATGCAGAAAGTTGAGACACACATTCGCAACAGCTCCTCCCAGGCAGGAGGAAGTCTAGCGTCCGGGTCGCTGCGGTCCAGCTCCCTTTCCTGCAGGGACGCGGCAGCACCCCGCCGCCGAGGGCCACCGGCAGCGCGAGGAGCGCCGATCAAGCCGGGAACGGGCTTCAGTGCCGCGAGGGACAGTGGGGAGGCGCCTACAAGCCCAAGGCGGCCCCGGCAGCCCGTCACTCGGGGCCGCCCCTTCCCGCCGCCCGGGCCCTGCCCGGGGCTCCGCGCCCAGAACTCCGCTTCCTCCTCTCGCGCCGAGTCCTCCTCTCGCGCCGAGTCCGCCTCTCAGTCCCTGGCGGCTCCCTGCGCCGCGACTCGCGCCCTCCGGCCTGACATCACCGGCGCGCCCGCCAATGAGCTCGAGAGGGACCGGCGGCGCCCGCGAAAGTGACGGCAGGTGCAGCCAATGGCCGCGAGGAGGGGGAGGGCCGAGGCGGCGGGGATGTGAGGGGGGCGCCCGCGCGCGTGGGGAGCTGCGGGCCGTGCGGGCGAGCGGACGAGCGCGCGGCGCGGGCGCCGCGGGGCGGGGAACGCGGCGGGGGGCGGGGGCGCGGCGCGCGCGGCCCCTCCCCCTGCCCAGCTCGGGGCAGGCGCCCGTAGCCGCCGGACTTCCCGCGTCCGCCGGGGAGATGCGGCCGCCGCTCGGGCTCCTTGCAGGTAACACGCGGGGCGGCCCCTGCAGGGCCGAGGGCGCCGCGGCTGGGCAAGCGGAGTTGGGCTCTGAGCGGACGCGGGCGGTCCCCACTGCCCGCCGCGCCCCGAGCCCCTGCAGTCCGAGCCGGGCCCGGCGGCGGCGCGGCTGAAGGAGTTGGCTCCGGGACCTGGGCTGCGGCCGGGGCCGGGGTCGCGGCGGATGCGGGCCCTGGAGCCGTGCGCCCGGGTGTCAGCGGCACGCGGGACAAAGGGCGCGGCGTGCAGGGGGCGCGCTCAGCGCCGCCCCAGCAGCGCGGGCTCCCGGTCGACCCCGGGCGCACGGGCGCCTCTGGCGCGTCTCCCGGAGCGGACACCTGGCCGCGGGCCCCCGCGCCACCCGCCAGCTGGCCGCCGCTCAAGCGATGGCCGGGCGCAGTCGGGCCGCCTGGCCGCCCGCCCAGGGGTAAAGGCGGCGCCCTGGCCGCGCCGCGAGTGCCAGCCTCCCCGCGCTGGCTGCCCGGCCGAGCGGCGTGCCCTGGGCCGGGGCGTCCGGGACCACTACCGAGCTGCCGCTTCCCTGCGCCGGGCTTGGAGTTTGGGGAAGCCGAGCGGGTGGCGCAGCCGCCGCCTCACCTCCTGCGAACTCCGCGGGGCTTCTCGTCTTGTTGATGTTGTGTCTGTAGGCTGTGCCTATTTTCTTCCTTCTTTTTTTAACCGCACACAAAAGAAAGGAGTTAGAGGAACGAGCTAGCCAGAGCCTCGTGAGTCATCACACGCTGCTCTTTCTCTTGGAGCGCAGATGGATGGGGAGTGTTTCTTGAAAAACAGTTAACAGTGAGGACTCACGGGGTCCCCCCCTCCCTGTCCCCTCTCCCCGCAGCCCCGACCGCGCCTGGGGCGCCCCAGAGGGAGGTGGGGTGAAGTATCACCCGTTGACTTCGATGAGCAAATGGCTACAAGCTAGCGAGCTGTAAACTTTCTGGGACAGTGGAACTGGGAATGTCGAACCTCCCGCAGTCATTCTTGCTGTCGGCAGGCATGGCTCTCGCGCGTTACTGAATTGAGAAACAGAGAAGGCGATCCGAAGAGGAAGCTACCTGGAGTAGCATTGTGTTCAGCGCTACGTGGGGGGAGGGCGGGAGAGACGAGTCTCCAGTGCCCTGGGGGCCCCGAGAGAGGAGCAGCCAGCTCAGGTCTCCAGGAACGGTTGTGTTCTTTATTCTGGTTTCCAAACGCACTCTCATCTCGGGCTGGCAGAGGGCAACCGGTGTGTGAATGGATCAATACTGATGAGCTGGAAAGGCCAGTCTGAGGCCAGAAGGCCCTTCAGTGCAGCTGGAAGAATATTTTTTTAGTAGGTGTTCACTGCTAATTTTTCCAGGGATCGTGTAGGTTTGATCTCTATCTGTCAGCCCCTTACTGCAGTCCAGGCTGCTGTGTCAGGCGTCACCGAGTCCCCAGGGTTCAGAGCTCAGTGACCGCTGTGTGTTTGCTTTTGAGGGATGGTGTGCCCTCTCTAAGGTCTCTTTGACCTTTTCATTGACTATTGATTGATGGGTTTTAACCCCCTGAAAATAGAAGCTTGGTATAAGGAGCTTGAGATATTGAAAATAAAGAGGCTTGTGCTTCAGTTCCCAATCTAACTACATACACACGCCAGTGAATTCTCAACACAGTGGGGGTAAGCACAGGAATGGGACAAAAATCCCATCAACAGTGTGGTCACTGGTAGAGCTAACTGGAGCCCTGCATGGGCTGAACCTGAGGCCATGATGTCGCTCCTTTCTTCTCTGTCCATGAGGCAAACTTCCATGGCTCAGAGCCAAGGCTCGCAGACGGGACATCCCCTGGGGAAGACGAATGGGGTGATGCCGCCCAGGGCCCATCCAGAGAGAGAAGCAGAACATGCCCCTTTTGCTGGTTCATGCTGCTCTTTAGTTGCTCAGTCGTTTCTGAATCTTTGCGACCCCATGAACTACAACCCGGCAGGCTCCTCTGATCCATGGGATTTCCCAGGCAAGAATACTGGATTGCCATTTTCCTTCTGGTACAAAAAGTCGGAAGGGCCCCGTCTCCCTCCAGGTGCTGCATTATGCTGGCAGAGCTTCTTGTACCTGAGCTTCCAGCCTGCCTGCGATCCTTGCAGAAAAAAAGTCCATCTACTGTTGGAGGAGGAGGATTAATGTGTTCAGCCATGTGGTTTATGCAGGACATACAGATGCCTGGTCACAGAGCCAGTGCCCTGTTGCAGCTGCTAAGTCATTTCAGTCGTGTCCGACTCTGTGCAACCCCAGAGATGGCAGCCCACCAGGCTCCCCTGTCCCTGGAATTCTCTAGGCAAGAATACTGGAGTGGGTTGCCATTTCCTTCTCCAATGCGTGAAAGTGAAGTTGCTCAGTCGTGTCTAACTCTCAGCGACCCCATGGACTGCAGCCTACCAGGCTCCTCCGTTCATGGGATTTTCCAGGCAAGAGAACTGGAGTGGGGTGCCATTGCCTTCTCCAGTGCCCTTCTCTCAATTGCATCAGGTTACCCAGTGGGCTACTGCTGGCCTTGGTTGGCTAGCCTATCCTCAAGAATAAAAGTTGACAGCAACGTGTTGTTCAGTCACTCAGTCGTCTCCAACTCTTTGAGACCCCATGGACTGCAGCACACCAGCCTTCCCTGTCCTTCTCTATCTCCTGGAGTTTGCTCAAACTCATGTCCATTCAGTCAGTGATGCTATCTGACCATCTCATCCTCTGCCACCTGATTCTCCTCTTGCCCTCGATCTTTCCCAGCATCAGGGTCTTTTCCAGTGGGTCAGGTGGTCAAAATACTGGAGCTTCAGCAACATGATGGCAACATGGGTGATCCCAAGACAGGATGTCAGGGACTGGGCACTGGGAACTAATATCTGCAGAATAATGAAGTGAAGTGAAAGTCACTCAATCGTATCTGACTCTTTGGGACCCCATGGACTATACAGTCCATGGAATTCTCCAGGCCAGAATACTGGAGTGGATAGCCTTTCCCTTCAGCAGGGGATCTTCCCAACCCAGGGGTCGAACCGAGGTTTCCCGCATTGTAGGCTGATTCTTTACCAGCTGAGCCACAAGGAAAGCCCAATAATAACAGTAGTGGGAATTGATTGTTTCCATATATGCTCACATTTAATCCTTAGCACGACCTCCTGGTACCCTATGGTGCTGATGAGGAATGGATTCTTGGGAAGACCAGGCAACTCAAGGTTATATAGGTAGCAAGTTCAAGTCTGTCTGCCCGCAAGGCCTGTGCTGTTAACCACTGGGCTAGACTAAGGTTCCTGACGCACTGTAGCAGAATTGCATTTGCTGATCCACAGTATTCTCTGAGCTACCCTACTCTGCCCATTAGCAATCAGGCCTTAAATGGAAAGGGCATTTGTGAGTTTCCTTGGGGGCAGCAGAGAAGTGGGGATCTTGGATCAGGGAAGGGAAGCAGCGATGAAGAGGGAAGAGTCAGCCAGGATGGGGAGCGGGGCAGAGTCTAGGCTCCCTGATGTCCCTGCCAGAGAAGAGGGGGAGCCCTTCTGAGATGGGCTCATCCATCCTGTTGACCCCCCTGGTCCAGGCCTGGTCTCGACGTTCGGGTCTGTAGTCTGCCTTCCGTCTATCTCAGCAGCCCTTNGGAAGCAGCGATGAAGAGGGAAGAGTCAGCCAGGATGGGGAGCGGGGCAGAGTCTAGGCTCCCTGATGTCCCTGCCAGAGAAGAGGGGGAGCCCTTCTGAGATGGGCTCATCCATCCTGTTGACCGCCCTGGTCCAGGCCTGGTCTCGACGTTCGGGTCTGTAGTCTGCCTTCCGTCTATCTCAGCAGCCCTTGCCTGAGTACCAAAAGCATTAGCGTGTGTCACAGAGAATCTGAGATGAAAAGGGAGGCACGGCAACTAATGTTGCGCCGCTCAGCTGTGTCTGGCTCTGCAGCCCCATGGACTGCGGCACGCCGGGCTCCTCTGTCCTTCCCCATCTCCCGGGGTTTGCTCCAATTCATGTCCTTTGAGTTGATGATGCCATCCAACCATCTCATCCTCTGCACAGCAACTAATTCAGGAGCACAAATTAGTTCCTGATGCAGTATTCTTCCTAGAGGGCCATTTGAACCTCAGAGATCCACTTGTAAAATACTGGCATCATCAACTCAATGGATATGAGTTTGTGCAAACTCCTGGAGATGGTGAAGGACAGGGAAGCCTGGCATGCTGCAGTCCATGGGTCGCAAAGAGTCAGACACATCTGAGCGACTGAACAACAAACTCAAATATCTGGGCCTGAAGCAGACAACATGAAGACCAGTTAATGGCCCATCTGTCAGCTCACAGCTCCATTTCACATTTAAAATTGATATGAAACTAATACAAACCATTTGTTTTCCTTCATATTCACTTTCTGAACCAAAGAATTCTTATATTCCCTCCGTATTACGTCAGGGTAGCTTCCTAACTGTTCAATCTTTTTTCACTTGTTGTAGCAGGAGTAATTTCTGGAGCTCAAATACAGACACAGTGGTTGGGGCCTGCGTGGTGACCTCTATTGTGTTTGCAACTGTAATTTGGATTTGACCAATGGTTTATCCTTTCAGTGACAAAGTAGTGGGGGGGCGGGGGGCGGAGTGACACATAGCGGCTGGAATATTCCCCCTGTACTTGCTGAAAGCATGAGTTACAAATGAGTTACCTCAGATGGAGAAGCTAGAGGGCCCAGCACCGCGAGAGCTGCAAAGCCCTTCCTCTCTGGGGGGTAAACCTGGCCTCCTCCCCGGGCCTGGACAGGAACAGTGCTGCCATAGAAGAGAGGGTCCCGTTGACCGTTGTTGGATCCTCGGCACGTTCACTCAGACAGAGGGCTGCGGAAAAGAGGCCCGTGACGTCCAGTGGCCCAGTGGACTGACTTCTCATTGATTCCGTCATCTGGGGCATTCCCTGGAAGACCTGGAAACAAATACAGGTTCAAACTCATGATGATCTTTGAACTGTGTGGGTACACTTATATGCAGATTATTTTCTGTAGTAAAGACCTCAGTACTAAAAAAAAAAAAAATTAACAAAATTGTAGGGGGTGCGAGTTTGATCCCTGGTCAGAAAACTTAAGATCCCACATGCCACATGTGGAGCCAAAAAAAAAAAAAAAACAAGACCACATGGTGTGTGGTTAGTTGAGTCCCTGGATGACAAGGAACTGCAGATACAAACTTATAATAAGCTTTACATAGATTTTCAACAGCGAGGAGGGTCAGTGCCCCTAACCACCAAGTTGTTCAGGGGTCATCTGTACATCTAAAGTGACTCCCAAAGGGCCTGAAATATTCTTCCATCTCAGTGAGAAGGAGTGGGGCTGCTTCCTCAGTAGGGAAGACAAGAGTCTTGCTTATTACCAGGGGATTCTCAAATTATTCTCAAATGAATGTGCTTTCTTCTTCCTTGAAGAAAGTGCTTGTAATAACAGTTAACCTTCCTTTGACATCCGTTAAACCCAGTGCTTCTAAGCACTTTCAGTGGGTGTCCTGCTTAACCTTCATGACAACCAGCTTAGGTGAGCCTAGTTATCATCCCCATTTTAGAGGTGAGGAGACTGAGGCCCAGAGAGGTGAAGTAACTTGGCCAAAGTCAGGCAGGATTAGACCTAGACAAGATCCTGGTAAAACCAAGGAGGGTGCCTGTTGAAGGTGTGGTGGGCATGGGGACGGACATGCAATGTGATGGGGAGGGGAGGTGGTTTCATAATTGGTGAATTCCAGGTTAGGAAGTCCTTAGGCACCTGCTGGGAAGTTCTTTTGCTTTGCCGAGTGCACAGGACATGAACTCAAAGATAGGCAGCACACACAAGGCCACTGAAGTAAGAACTGGCAAGGCTGGGAGACAGCATTTCATTTCAATGTTTTGCCTATTTGAAAGAAAAGCTAAAATAAGTGTCTTTATAACTTGACTCCCTCACCAACATTGGAGGTCATGTCCTCACCTAGAAGAGGACCCCACACTCTCCTTTAGGACACAGCCTAACAGCATCAGTCTGCAGTGAGCCCTCCTTGCTCTGTCTGTCCCCTGGGTGGGAACCACGGCCGTGTACCTGCCACTTCACCTCTGTTAAACTCTTCTTTGCCCCAGATTTTCATTGAATGGGCAGGAGTGTCTGTGTTCTGCAGAGAGACCATAAGCTCTTTCACAATCAGGACCATGCTTCACATGCACACACAAACACACAAAAGATTTGTGCTAAGATTCAACAATGAATATGTATTGAGTTTTCTTGATTGCATGAAGCAAGATGGTAACTTTTTTTTTAACTTTGTAAACTGGTTCAAGGGCTATAAAAATGATCTGCCTTATGGGGCTGATAAACATAGGATTCCCTTAAACCAGTGTTTCTCAGGGATAATCCAGCATCAGAAACCCAAGGACTCCTGACATGGTCGGTTGCATCTGGGCCCAGGAGAAGCTCCCTGTGCCCAAGATGATGGTTCTGCCCACTTGAGTTTTGAAAGCACACCTTAAAGGTGTTTAGGATCACACCCTATAAACTCACAGCATAAATAAATAATTGACCGTCTAGCTCTTTTTCACTTGGGGTAAACATGCCTACTGTATGTGTGTGTGTGAGCTAAGCTGCTTCAGTCGTGTCCAACTCTTGGCAGCCCATTGGATTGCAGCCCACCAGGCTCCTGTCCATGGGATTCTCCAGGCAAGGATACTGGAGTGGGTTACCGTGCCTTCCTTCAAGGGGTCTTCCTGACCCAGAGATTGAACCTGTGTCTCTTACTTCTCCTGTATTGGCAGGCGGGTTCTTTACCATGAGCCCCACCTGGGAAGCCCGCCTACTGTATAAACCTCCTGCCAAGGCGTTGATGAGTATTGATGTCGTGTCACTTATCTCGCAGGTTTCTAGCCAGCAGAATGCTGGACCCAGAGGCCGGCAGGGCGCAGCTGTCAGGATGGCCGAGTGGGACGCCAGTCTGGACCACATCATCCCATCCTCTGTTCTTCCTCCCTTCTGGGCGAAGTTCCTCGTGGGTTTTGCTTCCCTCGTGTGTTTTGCCCGGAGCTACGATGGAGACTTTGTCTTTGATGACTCTGAAGCCATTGTTAACAATAAGGTCCGTATCTTGATGTCTGCCTGGTAAACTGACTTGCCTGCATCTCAGTAACGATCCGCATCAGTTATTTTCTGTGTTCCTCAACCTCCCTGACACCGGGGACCAGCTTCACGGAAGACAGTTATTTCCTCGGACTGGGGCGGTGGGGGAATGGTTTCAGGATGATTCAAACGCATTATATTTACTGTGCGTTTTATTTCTATGATTAGTACATCAGCCCCGCCTCGGCTCACCAGGCATTAGATCCCAGAGGTTGGGGACCCCTGCTCCACTGAACTTTGGCTGAGCCTTTATCTGAGCCCCCATCGTGCTCCAGATTTCCCATCTTTTTTTAGAGAGCATCTCCTTGATTTAGGGCCCCTTTTATTGCTGGCAGCAGGGTCTCCCAGCCTTGCCTAACCTCAGGCTTTGCCCTGGCTGGGTGCCCTGCATGAGGTCCCAGCCCATGCACATATCAGAGAGACCGTGCTTCTAACATGACAAGGCCACAGTATTGCAGAGCCTGGCTCCAGATTTCCCATCTTTTTTTAGAGAGCATCTCCTTGATTTAGGGCCCCTTTTATTGCTGGCAGCAGGGTCTCCCAGCCTTGCCTAACCTCAGGCTTTGCCCTGGCTGGGTGCCCTGCATGAGGTCCCAGCCCATGCACATATCAGAGAGACCGTGCTTCTAACATGACAAGGCCACAGTATTGCAGAGCCTGGCAGGCTATTTCAGGTTTTGTGAGAAAATTTTACAGAACTCTAGGCCAGAAGGATGCCCCGATCAGACACACACACACACACATCTGCTGCAGTGATGGGCAAGTCTGATCACACACACACACACACACACCTGCTGCAGTGATGGGCAGGTCTGATCCCCCACTGGAAGGTAGGTCCTTGGCTGTAGGCAGTGAGCCGACCCCGTCTGTGTCCTTGGCTGGGAGCATCAGGACATCCTGTTGACAGTTGCGGATGACCTGGAGTTTGCTGCCCGAGGAGACTGCAGTCCCTGCTCGTTTCGTCCCTGTCGTTTCCTGTGTGGAGACTCAGATTTGCTGAATTTGCAAAACCCCAGCCAGTTCTGCTCACCAGTGGGTGCAGGGGAAATGATATTCTTTTTCAGTCGCTGACTATAGAGGTAGGGAAGAAGAAATCGGTTTGTGGGAAGGGAAAAAAAGGGTTTCATTGAGCTAAAAGAAAATCCAAACAAGAAACCTGAAGGCAGAGAGAGCCCAGAGGAGAAAGAACGTGGAAAGAGCGTACTTAGAACCTTTGTGACGGGAAATGGCTACCCTTTCCAGAATTCTTGCCTGGAAAATCCTATGGACAGAGGAGCTTGGCGGGCTACAGTGCATGGGGTCACAAGAGTCGGGCACAACTTAGTGACTAAACCAAACCAACCTCTACTCAGCTGATGTTCTGTGTCTGCCTCAAGGGGCTAAGAGAACCTGAAGGAATTCACTCCTCTCTCTTTCTCAAGTAGATAGAATCGTAGCATCTCTTTGTAGCACTTTTCCTTAATGCTCTGCAAATTTTGAAGTCATAGATTTTCCCGAATGTGGAGAAAGCCATTTTCCTATTAAAAGTGTTGAGGAAAATTCTCTGTGCAAGGAACGTGTATTAGGTGGGGTGGAGGGGAGGGGGGCAAGGGGTAAGGAGGTGACTCTTTGGCAGATATTTCATTTGTAACATCCTGTAAATGATTTGCTTCATTTCCATGGCACAGACTTCAGCCCTGGTGTTTATTTTGAATCCAGGTTCTTCACTTGCAATTTCCCACAAGTTCATCCAGCGGTTTACTGCAGATGTTTCTCAGTCCTTTTTGCAACAGCGCTTAGGAGCAAAAGAAGTGTGTGAGCTCTGAGCCACTGTGTCACAGGGGTGGCTTAATAGCTATTTTCCAGCGGAATGCGGGGCTCAATAGCTGCTTTCCAGGGAGGACACGTGACTGTGCCTTTGTTTCTCTGGCTGAGCTGGGTCTTCCTTGCTGTGCTGGCTTTTCTGTAGTTGCGGAGAGCAGTGGCTACTCTCTGTTTGCGGTGCTCAGGCTTCTCGCTGCCGTGGCTTTTCCTGTTGGGAAGCACGGGCTCCAGGGCACATGGACTCAGTCATTGCTGCACATGGGCTCAGGAGTTGTGGTGTGCGGGCTTAGTTGCCTCGCAGCATGTGGGATCTTCCTGGACCAGGGATCGAACCTGTGTCTCCTTCATTGGCAGGCAGATTCTTAACCACTGGACCACCAGACAAGTCTGCCTTTATCATTGTTATTTTTTAATTGCATTTGCTGAGCGTTTCTTGGCTCTGCCACTCCTGGAGGATGTATGAAGTGTCAACTCTGGACCCTCGTTGAAGAGCTCTGGTGAGCAAGGCTGGGAGACGCGAGCCATGTCCTGCGTGAGATGCCCGGGACGAGGTTGTGCTTCTCTTTCCTCCTGGGAGCGAGGGCAGAGGAAGGCGCTCTGTGACCCCGTGCATTGTCTTGGCAGCGTTTTCTGGAGCATCACACTGTGCCCCTTTGTTCACTTGCGAGCCTGCTTTTCTCCCCTTCCCTGTCTACTGACAGGCCCTCCTCTGTGCATTGGCACCGTGCCTGCAGTAATGTGAAACAGGCTGTGACTGGAGTTTCTTGGTGTTAAAGGCTGTTTTCCAGATGCTTCCTTGTAGTGTTGAGTTGCCTGTAGTGTTGAGTTGTTCACGGAGATGATGATTTTCTTTGAGTCAGTGGAGTCAGCAAGCATTTGAGACACAACACATCTTTTCTAGAAATCATTAAGAGGAAAAATTGACCTTTCTTCCCGTGGTGCACCCTGCTGTGAGGGCTACACCCAATCAAATATTTAGAGCTTTGTTGGTGTTTGTTTGCTGCTCAAACGGAGGGAAAGGTCCTTTGCTCCTCCCTCCACAGCTGAGCCGGTAGTTCTGGGACAACGCAAAAGTACATGACTTTCAGAGGGGTAATGGAGTAAACGGAGTTAGTAGGTGGATCGCACGACCCTCATGAAATTGCGACTTGACTGTTAGAGGCGGGTATGTGCACTCAAAGCCCCTGAAGCTGATACCCACCGGAAGTGAAATTCACCCACAAAGTGGGTGTCAGGTCACCAGCTTGCCTCTGTCCCACATCGTCAAGCTTTTCCCTTTGCATCATTAAGCACCTAAGGCTTCCCAGGTGGCACTAGTGGTAAAGAACCCACCTGCCAATACAGGAGACACAGGGGACGTGGGTTTGATCCCTGGGTTGGGAAGATCCCCTGGAGGAGGAAATGGCAACCCACTCCAGTATTCTTGCCTGGAGAATCCCAGGACAGAGGAGCCTGGCGGGCTACAGTCCATGAGGTCACCAAAGAGTCGGACACGGCTTAGTGGCTAGACAGCAGCCTTACATATTGGCTGTGAGAGAGGGTGATAGTGACCTCACTTAGCTGCTTGGCCCATCTGTTCATTCTGCATGGATCAAGCGCCTTCTGTGCACTCCCCCCAAACACGGGGGCCCCAGGCCTGGAGGAGCCCCAGCGCAGTGGAGCAGACAGCAGTCACGTGACTGTAAGCCTCCTGGGAAACAGGTAGAGGATGCTCTGGGCCTTCCAGAAAGAATTGCATCCACTCCGGAACGTCGTACCCCAGTGGCTGAAATACGACGAGTGGGAGGAGCTGAGCTCTGGGGAGCTGAGGGGTGACCATCCGCGCACAGACCGCCCTTGGGGCGGGTGGCAGCAGGGGCCATTTGGGGACCAGAGACCAGGAGCAGAGCCAGCGTCTGGTAGATGTGCTGGCGGCGTGCAGCTGAGGGGCCAGAGCACCCCAACTGCGGTGTCCCCGCAGGACGTCGGCGTGGTCCTGGAAGGGGTGGTGCTCTCGTAGGGGGTGGGAGAGATCACTTGGAGAACGCACAGAGCGGGGCCCAGTGGAGCCCTGAGGAGGCCCGGCCGGGTGCTGGGTGTGAGGGAGGCGGGGGCTGGACCCAGGACCGGTGGGAGACATGGGGAAGAGAGGGCTTCTGCCCAGGGGGAGGGCGCAGTCCCGACCCCGCCGTCCGCTGTGTTGCCCGCAGGACCTCCGCGCAGAGACGCCTCTGGGGGACCTGTGGCGTCATGACTTCTGGGGCAGCCGGCTGAGCAGTAACACCAGCCACAAGTCCTACCGCCCCCTGACCGTGCTGACCTTCAGGTGAGGTGCCGCAGGACGGCCGTGGGGGAGCGGACACCCGAGGCTTGTGCTTGATGTCGCACCGGGTGGGGTGTGACAAGGGGCCCCAGTCAGGGGCTCCCATGGACGTACAAGCCGCGGTGCAGACACTGACCCGTGCAGCCACACAGAGGAGACCTGCCAGGCCCCCGGCAAGGCTGCTCTGACGAAGCGGTCCCCACTTTGCACAGTTCTCTCAGGTTGGACCCTTTGCAACTTAAGCTGGAGGAAACAATATGTCAAGACAACAGGTAGCCTCTAATTAAATTGTGTTTGCTTTCACTATATTAAAAAAGTAAGTTATAAATCTTCCTCCTGTGAACCACATCAGTCTTCCCTGGTAACTCAGAGGTAAAGCATTCTCCTGCGTTGCAGGAGTCCCGGGTTCGATCCTTAAGTCAGGAAGATTCCCTGGAGAAGGCAACGGCTACCCACTCTAGTTTTCTTGGCTGGAGAATTCCATAGTCGGAGGAGCCGACTATGGCAGGTTCATGGGGTCACAAAATGTCAGACACGACTGAACGACTAACACTTCACTTCTGTGACTACATCAATATCCAAAACCAAAATGAAACTAAAGATGATCTTGCCACCCCACCATGAATCGGGGAGCTGTTTGCATTAAATAGATTAATTGATCTCACAGAAGTTCCCATGCATAGCTGTTTCTCGGGTGTATTGGATAACCTATGTGTAGGTCCCTCAAAAGTGAAAGTGAAAGTCGCTCAGTCGTGTCTGACTCTTTCCGACCCCATGGCCTATACAGTCCATGGAATTCTCCAGGCCAGAATACTGGATGGGTGGCCTTTCCTTTCTCCGGGGGATCTTCCCAACCCAGGGGTCGAACCCAGGTCTCCCACATTACAGGCGGATTCTTTACCAGCTGAGCCACAAAAAGAAGTATAGAAATGATGAATCAGAACCACTCATGACTGAAACAGAGACAAGAATCCTTGACAGGGAGGAAGTGCTTCATTGTTCAGAAGGCTGGTGGACAGACTGTCAAGGGGTACTTTGGGGGGTTGGAGTCTGCGAGAATAGACAAGTCACCTGACCATCTTCAATCCAGGTCCCTGTGGAGCTGCCTGTGTATCGTGTGGTCTGTTTCATCTTTCTGAAAGGCAGCCTTGCCTTTATCTCACCTGAATAATTGTCTTTTTTTTTTTTTTTTTGCATTTCCTCTTCCAAGTATTTTCTGTCCCACTCCTCTGAGAGGTCCTTATCTCCCGTTTTCCCCTCTGCAGTTAATTATGTTCTTAGCTCATCTTCACCCTTCTTAGCTTAACAGGCATTATTTATCTTGATGCTATTTTTATCAACTGTGCACACACTCTCCTTCTTCAGTATGTTCACACACCGGCCCTTCCCTCCAGCCAGTTCGTGTTTTATTTCACGTGCTTCTGCATCTCCGTTGTGAATACCTTCCTTCCCTGCAGGATGAACTACTATTTGTCGGGAGGCTTCCACCCCGTGAGCTTCCACGTCGTCAACATCGCCCTGCACGGCGGCATCTCCGTGCTCCTGGTGGATGTCTTCTCCGTGCTGTTCGGGGGCCTGCAGTACACGAGCAAGGGCAGGAGGCTGAACCTGGCCCCCAGGTCGTCTCTGCTGGCCGCCCTGCTGTTTGCTGTGCACCCAGTGCACACCGAGTGTGTAAGTACTGTCTGCCAGCCATCTCTGCCCTTGTACAAGATAGATGCGGTCCACGCGCTGGTTTGTTCCCTAAAACAAGCTTCCCTTGGCTGCTTGTATGTCTGTAGAAGGCCAGCTTTCAGACACCCAGAGCGGTGATTTGTGGGGACAGCAGGTCCCCCTTAGGACAAACGCAGGGTCCGCGATGGACCAAGACTTCATAAAGACCATATGGTACGATCTCTGGTGATACTGTGTCCCTTATTAGACCACACTGGGAAGGTGCGAATGGTGAACCTTGCCCAGCTTCTGGGTCTAAAGCCAGAGGCTGAGATTGCCTTTTTTCCCCGAAAAAGGGTCTGATGCAGCTTTCCTCTGTTAGCCAAGAGCTTTTGTGATTTCCAAAATACTCCCTCACACTTCATATGATTGTCACCAAAACACTGTAGGTTCAGCTGGAGCAGCATAACAATTTCCACTTTATAGAAGAGGAAGCAGCCAGGGAGGACAAATTAGGGACTGAACCTAGGTTGGTCACATGGCCAAGGAGGGTAGGGACAGAATTTAAGATCTGGTCATCTGAACCTGTCCCAAGGAGAGAGCAGCGTGCTGCGAGCTGAGCTGGTGAGTGGGTCCCCACGTCCTGCCGGGACCTGCTCATGAATTCGCCCCACCTTGCTTCTCATCTCCCATCCCACCATTCCGTGACAGCCATTCAAACTCAAATATTTGAGAAAAAGCTATTGGGCATTAAAAATTAGCATTCCTAAGACAAATCAGCTGTCTGTTAACCTTTCCTAGTTTCTTGGCAAATAGGCAGTATTCAGTTTCATCCATCAGTTTAGTTCAGTCGTGTCCGACTCTTTGTGACCCCATGAACCGCAGCACACCAGGCCTCCCTATCCATCACCAACTCCTCAAACGCATGTCCATTAAGTCGGTGATGCCATCCAACCATCTCATCCTCTGTCGTCCCCTTCTCCTCCTGCCCTCAATCTTTCCCAGCATCAGGGTCTTTTCAAATGAGTCAGCTCTTCGCATCAGGTGGCCAAAGTATTGGAGCTTCAGCTTCAACATCAGTCCCTCCAGTGAACACCCAGGACTGATCTCCTTTAGGATGGACTGGTTGATCTCCTTGCAGTCCAAGGGTCTTGGACTCAAAAGTCTTCCCCAACACCACAGTTCAAAAGCATCAGTTCTTCAGCACTCAGCTTTCTTTATAGTCCAACTCTCACATCAGTACATGACTGCTGGAAAAACCATAGCCTTGACTAGACGGACCTTTGTCGGCAAAGTAATATCTCTGCTTTTTAATATGCTGTCTAGGTTGGTCATAATTTTTCTTCCAAGGAGTAAGTGTCTTTTAATTTCATGGCTGCAGTCACCATCTGCAGTGATTTTGGAGCCCCAAAAATACAGTCCCTGGGCTTTGGGCTGGATCCCCAGGGGAGGGAGGAGAGCTAACGGAGGGGGTTTCCTTGCTAGCAACACTGCAAGATTTTCTTTCCTCGAAGCGTTGGTGAGGATTTCAGATTGCTTGAGTTCAGATTGCAGAGTGTCAGAGAGGGACGGCCAGGTGTCCTTACTACTCCTGCTCATCCGGTGAAGCCAGAGTTTATGCTGAAGGAATCAGGTGGTGAAATACCACTCCCCCCTTCCCTCATTCCTTCTATGGCTCCCGCGCAAATTGTGCCCAGTAGGGAAACGCCACCACCTTGAGTGTTACGGATTCAGGGAATGGCGATGACTTCTCCAGAAAACTGATGGGAGTGTCTCAGGTTATTTGTAAGAAAAAAAAAAGTCTTTATAAATAGCTTTGCCTGAAAATACATATTAATGCAAATAACAGAAAAGAAAAAATGTGTTTGTACCCATGCACACTGGCCAAACAGTTCAACTCGGTACCTTCTTGGAAGAGCCTTTAAATTTTTCTTCCTATAGAATCTCTTTCTGCCAAAAATTCACTGAAGGACTAAATACTCTGTACACTGAAACACTTGTCACACTTTTTTTTGAGACATTTTCTTTTTTAAATTACTTTTTATTGGAGTATAGTTGCTTAGCAATTTTGTGTTAGTTTCTTGTGGTATAGCAAGTGAATCAGTTATCCTTACACACATATCCCCTCTTTTTTGCATTTCCTTCCCAGTTAGGTCCCCAGTGAGCACTGAGGAAAGTTCCCTGTGTGATACAGTAGGTTCTCATTAGTGCCATACTTTTTAAAACCTGTTTTTCTTCATGTCAGATGGTGTAATGTACATTCCTTGAGACCTGGGAGTGTCTTCACTTAGCCAGAGGCAGAATGTTTGTTTTAAAAATGAGTTTATGATATTTAAAGTTCATTTTAATGGAAGTCTTTTTTTTTTCTTCCAGATTTGGATGATTTACAACATTGTATGTTAGGGGGAATCTTTAAATGTACCTCAACCACTCAGATAACAAGTGGTTTAGGCTGGCCTTTTTGCCTCCTACCCCTGGTATTTAACCAAGCCACTTCCCTCCCCTTCCCTCAGTTCAGGAAGCCTTGTTCTCTGACCCTCCACATTCCCAGCCCCTGCTTCCCAGATGCGCTTGCTCTCAGGACCTTCTTGGATGCCCTTCTCTGAGCTGGCTTCTCTTACTGTCTCCTCTGAAAGGCCGTGGGATGCTGAACTATCCTCTGGCCCTGTGAAGAGCCGCAGCTGGCAGATGCTGCTCACACCCCTCTCTGGTCCTGAGGGGAGGCCCACAGCACCAGCTGCTTCCTCCATCGCTGCTGCGGATCCGCAGAGCCCACACCTGCTTCTCCCTAAGCTGCCGTGTCCTTGGTCCGCTGCTCTGTCCCCCCGAATCACCCCAACCATGTGTCCCTGTCGGATTGACAGTGAACCAACACCCACTGTGGGCCGGGCTCTGTCTTTGGGGTCTCATTGCATCCTCGATTTCACTGCATCTCTGAGCAGGTTACAAGCCAGAGGATTCCAGAAGTCTCATGATGTATTCGCTGCCTTCATGAAGTAATCATTCCATTTACCCCTCCAGCACACTGGCCTCCTTGGCCCAGATCTGTTGAAACTTTATTTGTCTTTAGCTTCCTTCCCGGGAGGAAGTTTTTTCACGTGCCTGGCAGTCACAGGTGGGATTCAGCTGCCAGCCTTCGTAGTGATCGTGTGCCCCTGCATCAGGAGCTCGCCATCGGATGGGTGTTTGCCTCGCCAGTGTCGGGAGGCATGCTGGTTGATGGAAACTGCTCCTAAAAGGCATTCCTTTTAGCTGTGGCTTGTACACGCACCTGGGCACAGAATATAAATATAGTGATTTTCACATTCATTGTGAAATATACTCTCTTACCTCTGTTTGTAGGCTAGACTTTACTTTGGATCCAACATCACACTTCTCACTTTAGATGAGCTTCCCAGGAACTAAAATGAAACCTTGAGAGTCACAGTGCAAGCAAGCTCTGATACATGTCCTGTCCGGGTGCTAGTTAGTGAAGGATGCCACGTAGACTAGACCAGTACTCAGGAGCACAATTCTCTGTCTTTGGTTGACCTGAGACTTTTGGAGAACAATTGTTGGAGTAATCAGCTTGAAAGAAATGAAGCACCCATTTTGTATTGCTTCTTTAACACTAAGGTGGAGAAAAGGACCATCATCAGATGCAGAAAATGGGGAGGGGCAGAGAAGAAATGGTGGAAATCGTACTCTGTTTTCATCTTACTGGTCAACCTCTTCTGAAGCCTTCCATTTTCCAGGTTAACCCGCTTAATTGGTTTTGGTCTAAAGGGAGGGAAAGACAGAGACAGAGGCTTTGAACCCCATGTCTTATTCTCTCTGCTTGATGATGTGTTAATGCTTACTTCCCACCTGTCTTTCATGTCTCCAGTCAAATTTTCTTTCTTAAATATCATGCCCTTTGAGCTGATAACATTTTCCAATTGAAAAATGCACCCTGGGCACCTGATCAGGGCAGAGGTCTCTAGGGCTGTGGGCACAGAGTGCCAAGTGACAGGGTTTTCTCTGCACACGGGCATCGCTGCCTGTGTGTGACCCACAGAAGAGCCACAGTAGGTCAGAGTCCACCCAGCCTTCCCATGGAAGCAGCTGACCCAGATCCTAGACCCAAAGTGAAGAGTCAGTTGTCAGATCACACCACAGTTAAAGAGTCTCTTTTAACAGATGGCCGAGTCTCATAAGGTTTTCTAAGGATGTTTTTGTGTTTCCAAAGTTTCATGTCAATGTTTTTTTAACATAAATCTCTTTCCTCCGCCTTCTTTGAAGGTTGCTGGGGTCGTCGGCCGTGCAGACCTCCTGGGTGCCCTGTTTTTTCTGCTGTCTTTCCTTGGCTACTGTAAAGCGTTCAGAGAAAGTAAGCATGATGTTTTGCCCTCTTAATTTTGCATCTTCTTCGTGTTTCTGTTCTGTCGAGCGTGTTTTAACAGATGGGAAGGTGTCCGTTCGTATAAGTTTATCACTTTGAAGAAATGTAGGTCAAAGGTGTCAACTGTTTTTAGTGATGTCTGTTACTCGGTTGCTTTTTTCATGACACAGAGGTTGTGCTTCAACGTTCACTATGTTCAGGAAGCATCTTGCTGAGTAGTGAAACCAAGAGCTCCTGCTCTTAGTGCTAAAGCAGTTGTGATTGATTTTTGTGACTTTTTTTTATTTCCAGTAAAACTGAAGAGGGGAAAAGCTTTTTGTTATTTATTTTTAATGAAAACATGTTGGAGGAAAAATATAGAAAAATTGTAAAAATGTACAGCTATGAATATGCACCTGGAGCATGAGGTTCTTATTTTTTCATTGTCATGTTAATGGTACTTAGAAAGTCTTTGTTGCTGGAACCAGTGGAGTTGAAATGACCAGTCGTGTGTGTGTGTGTGTGTGTGCACGCACGTGCATACATGCGTGCAAGTGGCGGGGGTTGAACTGCCTGTTTATTAGCACCAATGCATTTATTGAGATTCAGTAGAATCCCTGTTCAGTTCAGTTCAGTTGCTCAGTCGTGTCCGACTCTTTGCCACCCCGTGAATCGCAGCACGCCAGGCCTCCCTGTCCATCACCCATCTCCCGGAGTTCACTCAGACTCACGTCCATCGAGTCCGTGATGCCATTCAGCCATCTCATCCTCGGTCGTCCCCTTCTCCTCCTGCCCCCAATCCCTCCCAGCATCAGAGTTTTTTCCAATGAGTCAACTCTTCAAACAAGAGAATCCCTGTATAACTCTACTAATTATATGAATTCTGATCGCCTCCAAGTTACATCATCCCTTCCCAGTTGTCTTACAGTAGAAATTGGGTATGATACATTTATACATGTTGGCCCTGGCAACAGTGTTATAATTTCAACTTCTGTTATAAATTCAGTTCATGACTGTAGAACTCTTTCCTTATATAACACAATCAATTGAAAAGGGAAAGTCAGAAGAAAAGGGAAAGTGAGAGGAACAATTTCTATGGGTTGCTTGACAGGGCTGTTTCAGCAGAGTGAGTGAAAATCGCGAAGTTGTATCCAACTCTTTGTGACACCCCCCCCGCCCCAGCCCATAGACTGTAGGCCACCCGGCTCCTCTGTCCATGAGATTTCCCAGGCAAGAATACTGGAGTGGGTTGCCATTTCCTTCCCCAGGGCCTCTTCCTGACCCAAGGATCAAACCTGGGTCTTCTGCATTGTAGGCAGATCCTTTACTGTCTGAGCCACCAGGGAAGCCAGTTTCAGCAGAAGCTGATATAGTAATACATTGGTTTCCTTGAGTCTTTTTTACAGCACTTCTCAAAGCTTAGGTTTGGTCCCCTGCCAGGGCCTTAATGTTATCATTCATGTACTAATGCTTATACTTGGATTCCTCTTGTAAACTGATATCTTATTCATAAGCAAGAACAGACCAGTCATTCAGGATTTTGTCTCTGCTGGGGCTGGTTGAAGTGGGGTCACTCAGGACTGGTTTTTGCAGAGTTAGGAGTTTCCATAGAGGCTGCCTGGCCTGCGAAGTCTGAAATTCTTACTGGCCTATCCTTTGCAAAGTTTGCTAATCCCTGGGACAGATGACTGACAGGTAACTGTCACTGTGCTAGTGGTTCCAAAAGATTTTTTTAGCTAAGATTAATAGGGAGTTTCCAGCACGAAATTTCTTTACTCATGAAGGTAGAGGAGTTTCCTGTTAACATAAGTTACCGTTTTTTGACTGTCTACTGTCACACATATGTGTGTGTGGTTGTCAATTATGTTACAGTCTTCAGTTCAGTCGCTAAGTTGTATCTGATTCTTTGAGACTCCATGGACTGCAGCACACCAGGCTTCCCTGTCCATCACCAGCTCCCTGAGCTTGCTCAAACTCATGTCCATCAAGTTGGTGATGCCTTCCAACCATCTTATCCTCTGTCATCCCCTTCTCCTCCTGCCTTCAATCTTTCCCAGCATCAGAGTCTTTCCCAGCGAGTCAGTTCTTCCCCTCAGGCGGCCAAAGTATTGGAGTTTCAGTTTCAGCATCAGTCCTTCCAATGAATATTCAGAACTGATTTCCTTTAGGATGGACTGGCTGGATCTCTTTGCAGTTCAGGGCGCTCTCAAGTGTCTTCTCCAACACCACAGTTCAAAAGCATCAATTCTTCAGCCCTCAGCTTTCTTTATAGTCCAACTCTCACATCCATACATGACTACTGGAAAAACCATAGCTTTGACTAGACAGACCTTTGTTGGCAAAGTAATGTCTCTGCTTTTTAATATGCTTTCTAGGTTGGTCAGAGCTTTTCTTCCAAGGAGCAAGTGTCTTTTAATTTCATGGCTGCTGTCACTATGTGCAGTGATTTTGGAGCCCCCAAAAACAAAGTCTGACACTGTTTCCCCATCTATTTGCCATGAAGTGATGGGACTGGATGCCATGATCTTCGTTTTTTGAATGTTGAGCTTTAAGCCAGCCTTTTCACTCTCCTCTCTCACTTTCATCAGGAGGCTCTTTAGTTCCCCTTCACTCTCTGCCATAAGGCTGGTGTCATCTGTGTATCTTTAAGACAGGTGGAATTACTTTCCCTGCTGTCCACATGTAAGACACAGGGTTTAAGTAACACCAGGATCACATGGCTATATATGGCTGAACTGGGTTCACCCTCTGTGTCTAACTCACTTCAAAGCCAGCCCCAACTAAATTGTCTTCATTGGCTTCCCTGTCCTCATGGGACCAGTGAGGCAAGTTTGTCAAAACAACCATTAAAAGTAAACAGAAGGTGCATTCAATTCTGTTAATGAATTGTTTAAGTGTTAAGTGTGGTAGAAACATCAAAAGTATGATTTAAGAACTCCCCCTGCTACTCACGTTGCCCATGTAAGTGTGCAGCCAAGAATCAAAGCTCTTTTGTGGAAGAAGTTCAGTCTGGTACTTACTGAATACAAATGATAATAAATGATATTTGTTGTTTAAACCTATGATTTAAGTTACCTGGTCTTTGTTCTTTCAGATCTGAACATCAATTCAAAGAACAGTCAAGCATTCATTCCTCATAAACTTGAAGTTTAAGAGAGGCTTTTTACAGAGGAACAAATTTAATATTTTTTATAAGGGAACAAAAAATTGAGTGTTCTGAAGTGAATGATTTAACTAGGTAAAAAGATCTTTCAGAGAATACATTCCTTTTTAATAACCTCATTAGCTATTTTTTATAGATGCACTGTCTGTATTATAAAGCTCTGGACAATTTTTAACTGCCTGAGTTGATTGTAACAAGCAATACTGTGCTAACCTCTGGAATCCTGGCATTTTTTAAGAGTGAAAAAAGAGTCTCATGTAACATTTCTGGGGTTTTTTTGTTATGTAGAATAGCTCCAAGAGAGCTCTTTTAGAATAGAATCTTTTTTTTTTTTTTTTTAAGAAGAAAATAGCCTTGTAGAAAAGGATAATTATTTTAAAGGGAAAAAGAAAAACACTAAGTCGATGATGCACTGGTTATTATTTCTGAACACCCAAAATGAAAAGTATTATTCTAATGATGAGACATCCTGTCAACATTTCTCTCTGTTAAAGCCTAGTACATATTTTGGATTGGAAAAAGGTAATCTGTCTGCATGGGCTTCCCAGGTGGCGCTAGTGGTAAGGAATCTGCCTGCCAGTGCAGGAGATGCAGGTGTGGGTTCAATCCCTGGGTCGGGAAGATCCCCTGGAGAAGGAAATGGCAACCCACTCCAGTATCCTTGCCTGGAGAATCCCAGGGTCAGAGGAGCCTGGCAGGTGTCAGTCCATGGAGTCACAAAGGAGTCAGAAACCACGGAGCATGCACACATACATAATCCCTCTGCACAATAAACTTGATAGAAGAGCCAAAACAATTTCTTTTATAAACGAATACCTTAGAATATTGCTTCATGGGAATTGGGATGACAAAGAGAAATTTCATGAGTCTCATTTATATAGTGGGGAGGAGAGAACCTTTTCAAGAGGAAAGGAAATGGGTACATTTCTAGAATAACCATTTTAAATCCTAAGCTATTATGAAACACAAGATCTCAAGTCTCAGTTGTTCTAAGTTCTTCAAATTTATTTGTTCTAGTCACTCTTCCTACCATAGTTCAGGGCTTCCCAGATGGCTAAGAACCAGCCTGCCAATGCAGGAGACACAGGAGACGTGGGTTCGGTCGCTGGGTCAGGAAGATCCCCTGGAGGAGGAAATGGCCACCCACTCCAGTATCGTTGCCTGAAAAAATCCCATGGACAGAGGAGCCTGGCGGGAATACAGTCTATGGGGTCGCAACGAGCCGCACACGACTGAACGCAAGACAGTCGCACCATAGTTCAGGCAGCTAAAACAGGATGACTCGACTCTTGGGACCTCGTTTCCTGCTCTTTTCCACTCTGGTTCAAGACACGTTTGTCTTTGGCTTACACAGTTAAGTCACACAGCTTAAAAGAAACGAGGGCAACTGTAACTCACACAGTCTAGGACGCTTTTTTTTTTTTAGATTTGGGGTTGCTGCCGTCTGAATTGGGACCGCGGTATTCACGTGGGTTCTCTTACTCAGGGGTTGCGACACTGGCTCGCTTCTCCCCAAATGCCCCCCGCCCCCCACACCATTATTTTAGTTAGGAGAGCGGCCTCCAAGTTGCCTCATTCCGCGGGTGGAAGCGCCGCTTGCTTGGCTGCCACTCCTGGGAGGAGAATCGGATGCTTGTTGTGCGGCTCTGGGCTCCGACCGAGGGAGCTGGGGCCGCCTGACGGCGTGACTTCCGCCCACGCCCCGCGACGCACGCCGGCTTCCGGCGGCGAGACGCAGGCGTCGACTGGGGAAGACGGTGGCTCCTGGCATGCGGCGCTTTTTCCTGTCTGAAACGACAGCTTCCCCATCCAGCGCCGTGCCACGTCCGCCACGCAGCGCTTCCCTGAATTGCCCGCGTCTGTTGGGCACTTGAGGGTGTTGGCGCTGACCAGGGTCTTGCTGTTAATGCTTTGGGGTTTTTGGTTCCCCACCGTGCTCCTTCCCCTCGCCGCCGCCCTGCTGCCCCTCAGGCTTTGCCTCGGTTTACTGACACGATCGTCTTACCTCAGAGACAGACACGGAAACAAGGAAAGCATTTTCCAAGCCAGTCTTTCTGAAATTCTGGATTATAGAAGGTTGATGCTTGCGAATGCTGTCCAGTTCTCCTAGAGCAAGTTGTGAGAGATGTTGCATGCTGTAAGAATAGTTTTTTGGGGTTTTTTTTGTGTTTGCTTTTTTCATTTTCTCTCCTGGACCATTGTTGCTTAACAGCCTAGCAGACTGGACGGATTTGAGATGGAGAGTTCTTAGCCTGAGACACTCGCACAGAGTTTGACACTAGTTTGGCTTCCCGCAGTGGCTCAGGGGTGAAGAATCCGCCTGCAGTGCAGGAGACTCGGGTTCGATCCCTGAGTGGGGAAGGTCCCCTGGGGAAGGAAACGGCAACCCATTCTAATATTCTTGCTGGAAAAATCCCTCGGACAGAGGAGCCTGTTGGGCTATAGTCTATGGGGTTACAAAAGAATTGGACACGACTGAGCGAGTAAACAAACGATGCATCAGTTAGAACTCCATATTTGGGGAAGACTTTTTGAATAAAAGTACTCATAAATGCAGTTGTACTGGAGGTGGTATCCACCTCTCAGGATTTAGTTTTACTGTTTTTAGCTGTTAATTCTAAAATGAAAATGATCAGTTTTTCCTAAGTCTTTTTAATATTATGTAATTAAAAAAAAACAATTTACTTTAAAGAAGAATCTCTTACATGACAAGAGATTATTCTGTTGTGAGGAGGTTCAAAGACTAAAAAGTGAGAAGAGGACTTCTGGCTATATTTATTCACATTAACAAATTACTAACTTCTCAGTGTTAATTACATCTCATAATTGCCTTTAAAACATAGTAAAGCTTCTAATAGACATCAAAATAAAACTGTTGACTCATCCAGTATTTATTGAGTACCAGCTGTATGCAAGGTGGCCTACTGTTTTCAGTTTCAACTGTCTTATTAAAACTACCAGGCAACTTCCTTGGTGTCCAGTGGTTAAGATTCTGTGCTTCCAATGCAGGGGGTGCAGGTTCCATCCCTGGTTGGGGAACTAAGATCCCACATGCCTCGGAGGCATGACCAAAAAAAGAAAAATATTTTTAAATAAATGCTCAAAGTTGGGAATAAAAAAATAGCTTGCATTAGTTACTAAGTAAAAACATAAAAACACAAGTCCAGATTTATCTAGATTATGCTGTATATATTTGCAACTGTTCGCATTAGTCACCTTGACAAATTAATACTCAAAGAAAATAATAATTTGGCAAATTACATGGTAAAACTGCTAGAGGAGGCCTTATAACCGTAAGTCTACTAAGCTGTGCTGTCCCTAAACTCAGGACCACTTTCCCAGTTGATTATTTAATTTTTATAAGGCCTTTCTTGATTGTCCCCAGTACTAGAGATACTTTATCAATACTTTGTAGGCTGGCCTTGGTTTATCATGCACCTCCTTTCCACACATTTATAAAGAGGACCCCTTTGATTTATATGAGATAGTTTAAAAGTACAGTTAGTCCATGGGGGTGAACTGCACAAGTCCATTTGTAGGCGGATTTTTTTCAATATGCACTTCAGTATTGCAGAACCAAAAGTTGGTTGAATCCACGGATACAGACCAGCAAATACCAAGCAACACAGTGGGGACTGACTGTGAAATTATATGGAAGGGCTGGGCCCTAACTCTCCAGTTTGAGAGTCAACTGTTAAGCTCAGCTTTGCAGTTTGGATTGTGGAAAAACTGAAGTGTGTGTATGCTGTCTTATGACTCCTGATAACAAATCAAGTGACTAATCTGGTAGGGGCTGGAGGAGAAAGAAGTGAATTTTAATAAGCAAGTCACTTCATATTTTCTGAATTTTCGAAGGCAGACTTGGATTAGAAACAGCTGTATAGATCATTTCATGGATGAGCTGGGTCTCTGAGCATGTGACGTTGACAGTGCTGTGTAGGAAATATGATATGAGCCCTTCAGGTCATCGCACAATTTCTAGTAGCCATGTTATAAAAAAAAAAGAAAAAACCAGATTAGCTGAATTTTAACAATAGTTTCTTAGCCTAATATATCAAAAATACTGTAATTGCAACATGTATTCAGTATACAGATTATGAGCTGTTTGACATTCTTTCATATGGAGTCTTCAAAATTAGTTAGTGTGTTTGACCCTTCCAACATGTCTCAATAGGGACCAGGTAAATTTCAAGTGCTCCCCAACCACCGTGCCTCCTCTCGGACCATGGTGGTCTAGAATTGGTTTTCTGTAAAGCCATTGCTTGGTTTATAACTGAACCCTGAAATTACCATTGTTGAGAAGTGACCTGCCTTCCTGCTAAGTTGCTTCAGTTGTGTCCAACTCTTTACGACCCTATGAACTGTAGCCCGCCAGGCTCCTCTGTCCATGGGATTCTCCAGGCAAGAATACTGGAGTGGATGGCTGTGCCCTCCTCCAGGGGATTTTCCTGATCAAGGGATCGAACCCGGGTCTCCTGCCTTGCAGGTGGATTCTTTATTGCTGGGCCACTGGGAAAGTGACACTCATATTTAATAATCACAGAAACTGAAAAAACTTCTTTAGCACAGAATCATTGTCATCCTCTTTCACATGTTTCCATACTGGAACCAAACCAGAAGTATAAGGAAAGTTAAAGAGTAGGATGCTCCCAGAACAATTTGCTGAGGATTTGAGAGGTGGAGGGAGCCTGAGTCCCTTAAAGAAACTTGGAGTTCGAGTGGTATGGTGGAATTTTGAGGTGAGATTAGAGACAAGGCTGTCAAAGAACCTGGAGGTTGTGGTTTTTTAATGTGTTTTTTTTTTTTTTTTTTTGGTGAAATCTCAGATTGAGCCATCTAAGGAGAAATCCATTTTAAATTCCAGGCAAGTGGAATGTGAGTCTTGGGGTAGTTTACCTTTGTGTTCACAGAGCACTGCTTTCAAGAGCAGTCCTTTGGGTGCTTTAATGGAGGAACTGGGAATTTTTTTCCTATCGAAAACTACTGAGCCGTGGAGGGTGGGGTGGAATTAATCCATGTTACAGTCAAGTAAAACACAAGCTAATTTAGTTTTTCTAGGAAGAAATGTAAAATGATCAAGGGACTAAAATGCTAAGATCAGGAAACATTACACTGGGAAATCATAGTATGTTTCAAGACTTCTGAACACAAATTGTGGGAATAGAAGCTTAAAAAAATCAAATTTCGCTAAAGGAGTGAGGAGGGAAGTGGTCGACTTATTTTTTTGTTTGTTTGTTTTTGGAAGGGTTTTCTTGGCCGCTCTACATGGCTTACTGGATCTTAGTCCCCCAACCAGGGATGGAACCCATGCCCCCTGCAGTGGAAACCTGGAGTCCTAATCACTGGACCAGGGAAATCCCTCCATTATGGTTTCTAGTGAACTACTGAACCTAATGCCTAGTGGATATGAAAACAACAGCTGGGTCTGAGGTGGGGGTTTTCGAGGGTGCAGGAGCCAGGGTGGGAGACTCCATGGTAATCAATGTGTTCATTTATAATTAAAGGGTATTTGCATATAAGGGATTCCTGGGTGGCTCAGTGGTAGAGAATCCATCTGCCTTTGAGTTGGGAAGATCCCCCAGAGCAGGAAATGACAACCCACTCCAGTATTCTTGCCTGGAAAATTTCATGGACAGAGGAGCCTGGTAGACTACAGTCCAAGGGGTTGCAAAGAGTCAGACAACTGAGCACACACATATTTGCATATTATCTGCTGATATGAGCAAATCCCGAAAGTGGTTGGGTGCAGACTCAGCACGACGTGTTACAGGAGGAAGGGCTGAGAGAACACCCTCCACTGAGAGGAGAGGGCAAGCCCCGCGGGGTCACCCTCCACCCATCGCTGTCATGTGGCATAAGGTGTGGGATTCCATGCTCTGGCGTGGTGTGGAGTGAGCGTGACCCCTCTGCTTGGCCTGGACCCTTGTGCTCACCTGCTAAAACTTGTGGGACTTTTCTCAAAATCATATCCTAAGAGGAATTAAGTGATCCATTAACTTTACCTCTACTTTGGCCATATTTTTTTTTAAAGGTCTCAATGCCTTCGTGTCTATAAACACTTGTCTGCTGCTGATTGCTAGCAAATGCTCAAAGTAAAAGTCGCTCAGTCATGTCCAACTCTTTGCGACCCCATGGGCTACATATAGTCCATGGAATTCTCCAGGTCAGAATACTGGAGTGGGTAACCTGTCCCTTCTCCAGGGGGTCTTCCCAACCCAGGAATCAAACCGGGGTCTCCTGCATTGCTGGTGGATTCTTTACCAACTGAGCTATTGAGGGAAACCCAAAGAAAATAATAAATCCCAATAAATACATGAATATCCCAATGAAATCATGTCTAATGTAACAGGGCTTTGGGCTTGGGGCTGTAATTGTGATCTCTTGGTGTTACATGTATAATATAATTAATTTCTACAAGTGGAATTATCCTTAGTTTGCTTGATGGAACTAAATGCTCTGATATACCTTGGTTTTCGATAAAGACAACTTGGCTTCTAGGCACTGTGCCGCCTGGGATATTGGAGAGATGCTGCTCAGGATGGTGGGAGGCAGGTAGAAGGCAGGCATGAGCTCACTCAAAGTTAAAACTGAAATGGACTATCCGTTCTTGAAGTCACAGCCATGTGGCCCCCTGCCTGCAGCGTCTTGGGAGGGATTCCCGCTCTGCCATCACTGCCAGGGAGATCACAGGCACGGCCTCCTGGAAGCGCTCCAGCTGTTTCTACATTATGGCTCTATGATTTGTCAGTTCCTTGCCCCTCCTGATAGGCAATCAGGTACCCCAGATTCTGGTGCTTGGAGAAGATGCTCCAGTGAGCCAGGCCTGGTACCCAGGATGCAGCTGTGAGCAAGCTTCCCACTGAGGTTGATGCTTCTCGACCTGTGGCATCAGAATCACCTGGATGGCTGGTTAACAGGCTTCCGGTGCGGCCCCACCCTCGAGTCTCTGAGTCCAAGGGTCTGGGTTGGGCTGGGGGGGGCCTGAGCATCTGCCCTTCTTAGAAGATCCAAGGGCAGGACCACACACTGTGAGTGGCACTGGTTAGTTTAATGGTCTCCACTGGGCGTGATCCCCTCCCACCCAGGACATCTGGCAAAGCCTGATGTTTTGGGTCATCACAACTGAGAGCTAGGAGGGCTGCTGGCTTCTCGGGGGGTAGAAACAAGGGAGGCACTGAGCATCCTACAGTGCTGAAAATTGACCCACGTGTCAGCAGTGCCAAAGGTGAGAGCTGAAAATCAAGCATTTGTAGTGACGTGTGAAAAGAACGCACTGGCAGATTGTGCTGAGGGCCGTCTAGGGGGCTGCCGCTGGGCCTGACTTAATATAGGTGGTCAGTTAGGGGCCCCGCGGTGCATGGGACAGGCCCTGCTACTGGCAGTCAGGCGTGCACACAGTAGGACCATTTGCTGTTGTTGCATCTGTGAATGGAACAAGTGAATCAGAAGGGAGGCTGCCCAGGAGGGTGGGTTGCACAGCCTGAGTGACCTTTGATGGCCACAGGATTCTTCTGGGGCGTTCTAGCTTCAGAGAAGGGAGCATGCAAAGCCCAGTGAGAGTAGATGGGCCTGTGTGCTTGGAGTTTAGACCCAAGGAACCTGGAGAGGCTGTGTCACCCCATAAGGAAGGCCTTAAGTGACATTCTCAGCATTGGGACCCCTTCATCCTGTCGACCGCAGGAAGAATCAGATCAGAGAGACTTAAAATAAGAGCGCTGGTTGATTCGGGACAGTGGAATCTGAATCAGTGAGGCTTTACTGTTTATTGAACAGTTGGGCTGGTGAAAAGCCTTCGGGTGCCTCAACTGTACAGCCAAATGAAACTTTTTTGTATTCTGTCAGTTCTGCCTGTTTGTACATTAATCCTGGAAATCCGACAGAGATTCTCAAGAAAAGCTGAAAAGATCAGACAGTGTCAGCCTGCGTGTCCTTTTGCTTGACTTCCAAATCTCCAGCCCCCGAGGCCTATGTGTGAGTGAGGACGTTTTCCCAGCCAGCCGACTGGGCCCTCAGACAGCACAGGGGTCAGTCCTGCCCACAGTTTGTTGAGAGTCCTGGGGGCTTGGCTGGGTGCAGCCCCTCAGCATCCTGAGAGGAGTTTCCAGCCACGCGTGGAAAGTCCCAGGTTAGCAGCATCCCCTCTCCCCGGTTCCAGACCCCGCAGCTGATCCCGGACAGGGAGCCCAGGACTTTGGTCTGGGGCTTTGCTGATGACCCCCAGATACCCACTTCATTCAGGATTGCACCTCTCTGACTCCCTGGCTCTCTCACATACGTACCTTAATTGTTGGTTTTCTGCTCAAGCAGTTTAATGAGAACCACGGAGTATCTTGTCACCGCATAGCGAGCTTGGCACCTTTCAGTGACAACGTGATGGATCAGTCACCCCCTTGCATCAAAGCCCCATTGGAGACCCTCTCCCTTGAACCTGGGGTGGTTTTGTGATTTATGTGCAACAAACAGTGAATGCTTTCTGTGGTCCCAGCAGACTACCAAGGTTTTTTGTTTGGTTTTTTGATGTTTAGTTTTTAGTATGGTTTTAAATTCATGCACATAGTTTTAAAAAAATGTACATGGTATGAAAGGTTTTGCAGTGAAAAGTAAGACTTTGTCCCTCTCCTTTCCAAGGTTTTCTTCTTAAAGGTGTTTAGAGGGAATTCACTGGCAGCCCAGTGGTTAGGACACAGGCGCTTTGGCTGCCAGGGCCTGGGTTTGATCCCTGCTCAGGGAACTAAGATTAAGCTGCATGGTATGAAAAAAAAAAAACAGTTTAGAAACTACTGTAGTTGATTTCCTATGTGTTCTCCAGAGTTATGTTTTGCATGTACAAGCAACTTGTAACTTTTAACACAAATGGGCAGGTATTTCTTGTACACCTTTTTTCTCACTCGAGTAGGGAAGATACAGTTATTGTTGCACCCATTTTAATGATGAGGGCCCTGAGGCTAGAAAAGTAACTTGCTCCAGGTCACACAGTGAACGGTGGTGTTGGAATTTAGGCCAGGAGTTCTGGTTTTAGGCAGAGCTGACCCAAGACCCAGGGGTACCTCCTCCAAGCAGGTTCACTTTGCCCCACCTCACACTTAGGTCTTTATAAAATGTTTGTTCACCATCGACCTTGGTGAGGAGCTGAGGGCCTCATAAAGGACAGAGAGGAGTATCGCACGAGCCCCCTCCTCCTCCCCGGAGCAGGTCAGCTCTGGTCCCCGAATTGCATCCTCCACACCCCCTGCTGGTAGAGAGCAGACCCTCCTTCCTCACAAGGTGTTCAGTTCAGTCACTCAGTCGTGTCCGACTCTTTGCGACCCCATGAATTGCAGCACGCCAGACCTCCCTGTCCATCATCAAAAGGTGTTCAGGGACCATCGGTTATTACTGGAGCCAGGCCGCATGCAAACCGAGCGGCTTACTGTCGTGGTCACATTTCTGCCGAGGTTTCAGTTTCCTGTTGATGCTTGAGTGTCCGTGCAGGTGAGCTCAACAGTCCGGCATCCTTCAGAACTAGTCCACGCTGGTAGCAGAGCAGGTGTTCTTAAGGCATCTGGGGTTCAGAGAGCCCAGACTCCACCTGGAAGTGGTGGACACTCTCAGAGCAGTGCTGGACCCTGCCCCCGGGAGTTGTAGAGATTCTCAGAGCAGAGGGGGGTAGCCAGATGCAGCGCCTCCACCACCCGTGGGAGTCCTCGGCACAAGCTGTCAGGACGGCCTGTTAGGTGACTGGTGGGCTGGGAAGAAGGACCTTGCCCCTGGGAAATCTGCCTTGAGATGTCTTTGTACCAGGGCTGCATTGCAATGCCTCTTGAAGGCTCTGGGCTCCTGCTGGGGGACCCTTGAGAAGGGATGTGTATGCCACGAAGAAAGTGAAGGTGTTAGTCACTCAATCGTATCTGAGTCACAAAAAAAAGTCCAAAATGTCCAGCTCTTTCCAACCCCATAGCCTGCCAGGCTCCTCTGTCCATGGAATTCTCCAGGCTAGAGTACTAAGTGTTGCCATGCCCTCCTCCAGGGGATCTTCCCAACCCAGGGATCAAACCTGGGTCTCCTGCATTGCAGGCAGAATCTTTACCAGGTGAGCTACCACCATCTAACCAGAAATGTGGGTCTAACACCCTGGCCCACAGAGAAATGCCGAACAAAGACCAAACTATGTTTTTAAATGGTGACTGTTGAAGGTGCACACTGAGAATTTGAGTTCCAGGAGCTCCCAAGACTGAGCTGAGTCGTGTGACTCTGTGTTTGTCATTTCTCCTGGTCGGCAGCTAACAAGGAGGGGACCCACTCCACGTTCTGGGTGTTGCTGAGCATACTCCTGGGAGCAGTGGCCATGCTGTGCAAAGAACAAGGGATCACCGTGCTGGTAAGACCCCAGGCGCCCTCACGGGGGTACCCATGCTCCCTACGCCCCTTTCCCTCCCGTGAAGACACTTGGCACTGCCCTGCCTGTGGGACCCCTCTACTGCACCCCTATTGCCGGTCTTCACCCTAGCCCTCTCTGGACTGATTACAGGTGCCACCATGCTCCCAGTGGTTCAGGTGGGAATTGACTGTCTCGGTTGATTCATTAGAGCTGGTGGGCACGGAGAGGGGACAGCTCTGAAGAGCAGGTGACTAGCCCCTGTCGAGAGGTTCTGGAGGAAAGAAAGAGTGCTGTGGCCCTTCTGGGGTGCTCTCATGTTTCAGCAGTCCTACGTACAGCCATGTTGTGACCCTACTGCTGTTTCTGGTCCTGATTAACAAGCATTGATGTGTGTTATATTTGCCTTTGTCTGGAAATGTCAGGGAGGACAGGAGAGGGCTCTGAAGGGTCCAAGTGTGCGCCCCCTATATCTGATCTGAGTAGAAGCCCCTGGAAGGGAGAGGCGTGGAATTGCACTCTTTTTCTCTGTTCTAGCTAATTTTCTGCCTTACATTATCAGAGGGAAACTGAGACATTAGGGATGTGAAGAGATGTAGACAAATGGAAAATAGCGATGTGGGGTGTGCCCATATAGGAAGCCGTGGGAAAGGATCGTCCTTCCCAGGTCCAAGCTCTTTGGGGCTGGACATCAGTTGAGGCAAAGATAAATGGTTTTATTGGATTCAAACTGTACAATTAAGGTCAGCTAGCTAGGAAACAGTACAGAAAGAATTGCTGTGCAAAGATACTAGAACTTCATGAGTGACTTTTTTAAAAGTTTGCTCTAGACCAGTGTTTCTGAACCTTGGCATTATTGGCATTTGAGGCTGAATCATTTTTTCTTTGGGGCATGTCCTGTGCATCGTAGGATATTTAGCAACATCCCTGGTTTCTACCCACTAGATGCCAGAAGGACACCTCCTCCCTCAGTTGTGACAACCTCAAATGTCTCCAGACATTGCCAAGCACACCCCCCTGGTAGGGGGTGAAAATCATTCTGTGAGAACGGCCGTCCTGAAATCTTGCTTGTCTCAAAGTGTGGCTTGAAGACCAGTGGCTTTGACGCCATCCGGGAGCTTATTAGAGATTTAGGATCTCAGCCCTCCCCCGCCACAGGCCTGCTGAATCAGCACCTCCATTTCACAAGGCCCCCAGGTGACTCCCACCTCCCTTAAGAAAAGCACTGAAAAACTAGGTTGAATTTTCATGAATAAAGATAGGGTGATGTTGAGCAGGTTTCCAAAAATCTGACTAGAATGTGGCCATTTTGATGACGCGTTTAAATGGGAAGGGAGAGAGCGAGCCAGGCTCACGTTGGGCTCAGTCCTCATGACAGCCTGACCGCGTCAGCCCTGGGTGAGTGTCCTGTAGCTCACAGGCAGAAGAACGCATGGCAGAAGACAGCACAGCTCAACAGGGAGCCTGCTGCCTTCTAGAAAATAGTTCACACCCGGGCAGAAATGGTCCTCTGTGACCCAGGAAAACCATGCATCACACGGGTGAATAAAACGAGGATTCTGTGAAGTGATTAACCCAGCGCTGGCCTGTGTGCTGGATAATTAATGGCTCCCAGCATGTGTGGGAGGGGGCTGAGGAGAGATGTCACCCTTGCGCTGAAAACCACAAATTACCACTGGCTTCTGACGACTTATGAGTGATCCTCTTTGCCACAAAGCTCTGTGTTCGAAGGCCCCACGTCATCGAAGGGCAGCTTGAACCATCCACACAGTGAATATGCTGACCACTCTCTGTTCCAACAGGGAGTTCAGCTGCATGGCGTTGTCTACAGCAGCCACGTTTATGGAAAGTCCCCCGCAGGGTAAAGGGTAGAGCCCAAGGCCAGATGAGCCCTCAGCTTGTAACCACAGGTGTCAGAGCTTCAAGAGCAGCCATACGTACTAGAAAGGAACTATGGTGCTGCTGCTGGAAGCGGTTAGCATCAGTGCAGCTGCAGTATCACACTTCCTAGGGCCAGGGGTTTTGCATACTTGGAGTTATTGGTCATCCCCCTAAAGGTCATGGGCAGAGGTGGTCATAATTGGAGTTATTGATCTTCTCCCTAAAGGTCATGGGTAGAGGTGGTCATGATTGGAGTTACTGGTCTTCTCCCTAAAGGTCATGGGCAGAGGTGGCCATCCTCCACACAGTGGGGCTCTGCCGTCCCCAGGGTGTGGTTTCCAGTGCCACTCCAGACACCTCCATCATCTCCTCCACAGCCAACTGGACGGGAAACCGAGGGTGGGGCATGCTCTGGTCCATGACCAAACCTCCAAGAGAAGCGTGATCACTTCTGCCCACATCCCATTGGCTAGAACTCAGTCACATGACCACACTCCCCTGTGGGGCTGGCTGTGTGCCGGGCAGGAAGGGAGAGCTGGTGGGTGACGAGGAGTCTGAGCCTGGGACGTCTCTGCAGCCCCACCAGGGTCTGTATGTTCTGTTCCCTCTCTTCCAGGGCATACGCCCTCATCAGGCAGCATCTCAGGTTCCTGAAGTGTAATTACTTACATGGCTGGGTTTTCAAGGTTGCTGGCCGCCTTATCATCTTAGGCATGGCCACTTTCCAGGTATTGGCTCTGCTACAACTCTAGGACGGTTTTAGGGGGAAAAAATGGAAGGGGGGCCTCTGCAGAACTTCTCCTGGGAGCCCCAAAGCTCTAGCTCTCCTGCATCTTATCATACTCTTGCATGCAGGCTATGAATCTGTGACTAATGGGATTTACTAGATGACAAATCTGATGGGACTTTCTTGGTGGTCCAGTGGTAAAGAATCGGCCTGCCAGTGCAAGGGACATGGTAAAGAATCAGCCTGCCAATGCAAGGGACACAGGTTCGATCCCTGGTCCGGGAAGATTCCACATGCTACAGGGCAACTAAGCCTGTGCATTACAACTACTGCGCCTGTGCTCTGCAATGAGAGAAGCCAGCACAGTGAGGAGCCCACACACCGCAACTCGAGAGGAGCCCCCGCTCACCGCAGCTAGAGACAGTCTGTGCACAGCATCAAAGACCCAGTGTAACCAAGAATTAAATAATCTGATACGAATATCATGAGCTAATTTCATAGGAACAGTAGGATTGGTTTTGCTTTTAGAGCTGAAGAGATTATCTACGATGATCTAATCCAGGATATTTCTCGTCTAGATTCTGCAATAGAATTGTGGCGTATCCTGGCTACCTGATCAGTTAGGCTGTCCCATGACTGATTCCTTGCTTTGCTTTCTTAGGGTCTGAATGCCATCTTCGACATCTTGGTGATAGGCAAATTAAATGTCCTGGAAATTGTCCGGAAGGTCCTCCGTAAGGACAGATCGTTAGAGGTGAGTATCTGCTTTTGTCTTCAGCCGAGATGTGGAAAATGTCACGTACCCGCTGGCTTAAAACACCATTTTCAAAGTACTTCTTGCAACTTTGAATTCTAAAACAGGCAGCCTTTTAAAGCCCAGTGTCAGTGAGGTTCAGCCAGAATTGCTGCACATTTATACCTGGCTTGGCCACACTTTTATTTGAAAAATCCTCAACATTGGGGGCCTTGCGCTGTCCTTTCAGAGCCCTGGCATGCTCCGGACAGGGGGCCTCCTCTTCAGAATGACCCTTCTGGCTTTGGGGGGAGCCGGAGTACTGTATGTACGCTGGAAGATCATGGGCACCGGCCCACCCGCCTTCACCGAGGTGGACAACCCCGCCTCCTTTGCTGACAGCGTGCTGGTCAGGGTGAGTCCCGAGTCCATCCTCCGCTGGGTGATCTTTGCCCACCAGATCCCCAGGTCTTCCCTCCCTCCTCCTCCTCACCTCCCTCCCCAACATACCCACAAAAGCCCCCCTTAATCAGAACACCTCCACGGGTGTTTCCATTCACCAAGGAAGTTCTAGGGTGAAACCAGGTTTTTATCAGGGCTTTGAGAGGGTGTAAAGTCTTTGTATTTCCTTGTGCCTCAGACGGTAAAGAATCTACCTGCAATGCAGGAGACCTGGGTTTGATCCCTGGGTCAGGAAGATCCCCTGGAGAAGGAAATGGCTACCCACTCCAATATCCTTGCCTGGAGAATTCCATGAACCAAGGGGCCTGGTGGGCTGCAGTCCATGGGATCACAGAGTCAGACGTGGACTGAGTAACTCCTGTTTTCACTTTCACTCTACACGAAATCAAGAGGAGTGGTTTAGAAAATGTCAGGTTTCTTGCCAGACTCCTTAAATCGTCCCCTAACCTACTTTTGGCATAATGGAAATTGACGTGTTGAGGTTAAGATAAAATATAACAGTATGGATGGCATCTTTTTAAAAAGTCACTTATTTATCTTTGGCTGCACTGAGTATGTTGTTTGTGCGGGCTTTCTCTAGTTGCCGCGAGCCGCGGCTGCTCTCTAGCTGTGGTGCGCGGGCTTCTCGTTTTGGTGGCTTCTCTCGCGGTGGAGCACCAGCGATAGGCGCCCAGGCTTTGGTAACTGCGGCGTGCCGGCGTCATTGCTCCGAGGCATGTGGGATCTTCCCGGACAAGGAATCGAACCCGTGTCCCCTGCATTGGCAGGTGGATTCTTATCTACTGTACCGCCAGGGAAGTCCCTACTGGTGGTGTCTTTAAAAGTCTTAACGCTGTTCAGACTTTCTCATCAAGGTTTGCTTTTTCTGAAGGCAAGGGTGTCTTAGCTGTGCGTTTCATACAGACAGAAATCTGACACCATAAAACCCTCTGCTTGTATCGTCAGACACATGAGAGACCCCTGGACAGCAGGTTTCCTGGGTCACGGACTTGGGGCATCAGTGAATAATTGGGACATAGCATCCCCAGAAATATAACAAATGTAAAGCGGAATCTGGTGGCTTTACTATATTTTTTTAATCTATTTAAAAACAAAAAAATCTCAGTGCATTTAGTTAACTGCACACTTCAGCCTGGTGCCCAGGGCAGAAACTGGCAACATTTTATTTTATACAACTGGGCTCCTTGAGCAGAAACATATGAAGGCCTCCAAAGGGAAGCTAGGAGATATATATATATATATGTATATATGTATGTATTTTTTTCCAAGTTCAGTATCAAATGTTTGTTTTTCTTTTGACTGGCAGGCCATAAACTATAATTACTACTATTCACTGAATGCCTGGCTGCTGCTGTGCCCTTGGTGGCTGTGTTTTGATTGGTCGATGGGTTGCATCCCCCTCATTAAGTCCGTCAGGGACTGGAGGGTGATTGCTCTGGCAGCGCTCTGGTTCTGCCTAATTGGCCTGATACGCCAAGCCCTGTGCTCTGAAGACAGCCACAAGAGAAGGTAAGAGGCCGAGCTGAATTTTAATTTCCACACCGGGTGGAGTCTGAGCATGTTGCTAAATCCAGCACCGCGGATCATCGTAATGATTTTGTGCAAGGACGGGTGTTTCAGTAGAGATGCACGTGTCTGGGCAGGATGAGTTCTGTCCGCGCGGAATCCATGGCTGGCTTCACCTCAAGGGGAGTGGACTGGAGGGGGCGCCCGATGACTGCTTCATCTCCCCGCCCGCCCCTCCAAACATGATGTAGCACTTTGAGATCCTTCTCGCCATAGGTGGTAAAGAGTAATTTATGGTCTGAACGGAGAGTGTAATTGATGTGTGTTGTGCCCATCATTTCACAATTCCCCTTCAGAAAGCCCTGGTGGATGCGACAGCGATTCCTTCTCTTGTTATTTGTACAAAATAAGCTGCCACCCCAAAGAGACTCTTATTTCTCACCAAAAAAAGCAGGGGGAGGGGGGAGGGAAGAGTATTGAGAAAATAATTGGGAGGAAAAACTTGTTTTGTGGAAAAGAAAACTATTTAAGATGATTTCCTTTAGGCATAAGTGTTTCTGGAATTAGATGAGTAATTTCTCAGAATAAATTCAGTTCTGAGTTTACCCTGTGCCTTAAATTGGTTCGTAATTCTAAAGGGTGACAAACCCCTGTCCCAGTTTGCTGTGCATGTGCCAGTGGGATTTTTCTAACACTGTAAGCACAGGTTTGTGGGAAGGAGCTGTCAGATTTGACCGGCCTTTTGTTTGGCTTCTAATTTTATTGAAGTGTGGTTGCATGACAGCATTGTGTTTAGTTTCTGCTGCGCAGCAGAGTGGCTCAGTTTATACATCTGTGTGTTCTTCTTCATAGTCTTCTCCATTGCCATTTATCATCGGATTTGGCATATAGTTCCGTGTGCTGTGCAGAAGGACCTTGTTGTTTGACCCAGCCTCTGATTCATCCTCTTAACATCGCCTGGGACTCTGGGAATGCTTACTTGCTTCCACAAGTGTCCCGCTGCTCTCAGCTTTCTCTTTGCTCAATTGAAATTTATGCTGGAGCATCCCCAAATGATACGAGTTTATTTCAGATCTCGTAAAGTTTAAACCAGTTAAGTGACATTGCATCCTGTTAAAGCTCAGGGGACTAAATTGGACTAACTGGGACCAATATCCCAGTTAGCTCAATTGGGATATTGTAGGTGTTGAGCTATTTGACACCTACATGGTTTGAGATACAGTTAGAAGCAGGCAAGTTCGTAAGACCTCTCTAAGTAATCATTCTAACTTTATTCATGTGAATGTGAGGACTTCTAAGATTTACTCTTATGCTCGATGCTAAGTAGCCTTAGTAAGGCTTTTCTGTCTTATCCTAATGGTCCTCGGTTAGAGCCTCTCTGCTGATGCCTCTTCTTAATTGCTGGCATGAAAAAAAAAAGAGAAAAGGGAAGGGGCGTCTTTATCGTGGATTTCATGGAGAGTAGAATACTTTTCTTGAGCATTCTAAAAATAGCCATTCTAACTACTTCTCGTCTTCCAGGATCCTCTCGCTGGGCCTGGGATTCCTCATTATCCCGTTCCTTCCCGCGAGTAACCTGTTCTTCCGAGTGGGCTTTGTGGTGGCCGAGAGGGTCTTGTACCTCCCCAGCGCCGGCTACTGCATGCTGCTGACATTTGGATTTGCAGCTCTCAGTAAACACACGAAGAAAAAGGTATTGGCCCGGCGAGGTGGGTGCCATTCCTGACCAAGACGATGGGGGGGTTTTACTAATGACATTTCCCGTGTCCCTCTCTTCTTAAGAAGTTGATTGCTGCTCTCATCCTGGGAATTTTATTCCTAAACACGCTGAGATGTGTGGTTCGCAGCGGCGAGTGGCGGAGCGAAGACCAGCTTTTCCGAAGCGCCCTGTCTGTGTGTCCTCTCAATGCCAAGGTGTGTTGGCTGCCATGTTTTTAAGTTCGACAGCAGAGTGAGGAGAATCTGGAATATGACCTTGGTCATAGACTTGGAGGTTTTCTTTTTCATTCTTTTTTCTTTTCCCTTAAATGATCTTGACAAAGTTTATTAGAATTACACTTTAGGCAAAATAATTAAAAAGGAATCATTAAAGCCAGACAATATCAGGAAAACAGCAGATTTCTTAAACACGTTTCTGTTCATCTTCCAGTTGGTCCGATCATGGATCGAGGTGGTGGCAGGGTGGGCAACTTCGTGCACTCAGGCTCAGGTCTGGGGAGACCCACAGTCAAACCTCTTAGAGCACACTTTTTGAAACATGCACTCCAGCCTCCTCCAGTCTATAACTGGAAGATGATAATACCTACCAGCGGACAGCAGTTTGGTTTAGGGATTTAAAGGATGCTCTGTGGGGTGCAGTACGCATGTTTCTATCACCTGTGGCTTCTCTGCCTGGAGTTGTTTTTGCCACATTAGGTAAAAATAAAATGCATAGATTCTAAAATTGGCAGTGTTCTTGTTGACACGGTCTGATAGGAATTGGTTTCACTTGTATCCTTGATGAACTCCATCTCTTCACTTACCCAGCTGTGCATCTTTGGGCAAAATGGTTTTGGACATTGAACGCCCTTATCTGTAACAAGGAGGGGGACCATGGCTCTCCCCTGGGCTTGTCATGAGGCCTTCATGAATGTGGTCTCTGAAATGCCCTGACATGGTACTTAGAACATGGTAAGTGCTCAAGAAATGTTTGTTTTCATAGGCTCCTTTTTAGTATCGGCTGTCCCGTTACATGAAAAGAAGGGAATGATACTTGCTCAAAATGGGAGGCCAAGGAGTTAGGTGAGGATATTTTCTATTAGGGCTTCCCAGGTGGGGCTAGTGGTGAAAAGCCCTCCTGCCAACCCAGGAGACATAAGAAACTCGGGGGTTCAATCCCTGAGCTAGGAAGATCCCCTGGAGGAGGGCATGGCAACCCATTCCAGAACTCTTGCCTGGAGAATCCCATGGATAGAGGAGCCTGGTGGGCTACAGTCCATAGGGTCGCAAAGAGTTGGACACGACTGAAGCGACTTAGCATGCATAGATCATTATGTGATTAATAATGGTGTCTTTCGGTGTCCAGTCAGGATTGGAACTTCCTCAGATGCTTAAAAGTGATCCTCTTTGGAGCAGGGTCAATAAAAGCACCATGAAGTTCTATATCATTTCTACATTCTATGCTTAAGAGAAAGCAGTGATTTCAGGCGAAACTATAGGAAGAAATCTAATGAATAGCTGTTGTCTTACTGTGACCCTGGAGTGAAGGATAGTATTATATAAAACGTGTTGACTCCTTGTTTGTCTTTCCCTTGGTTTAAAAAAACTTGTTCGTGTTTTATAGTTAAGAGGCTTAGATAAAAGAGTGAATTACTTCAGCCTTTTATTGTCGATTTGATTTGCTGACCTAGCCATTTATGTTATGCTACTGAAAGTAAATCAGCCTGTGATTTAATTTCATAAATGTTAATAGATTTGCTTTGTTTTTACTTTTCTGTTTGAATAGCAGTGATTGCCCCTTCTATTTTACTTCTTCCCCAGAAGGAACTCACATTTCTTTGTAGAGGCTCTGTCATTAATTTCCATTATCCTCCCTCGAAGGCTTTTAGAGAGAGGTTATTATGTTCCTTAATTTTCCAAATGGGAGACACTGAAGCATAGAAGGACGGAGCTGCTGGTATCTGGGTTAGTAACTCAGGTGGTAGGTAGAGACTGGGTATAGTCCTGCACCCAGCTTACCCTGGGGAACAAGCGGGGATGGGATCGTGTGATGTCTGAGCCCACACGGCTGCCCCAGTGAGTGACTTTATATATAACAGGCTAGAAAACTCAGGGGCTGTGCAGATGGACACGCACACAATGTGTGCCTGTGTGTGCAGTTTTCGCCTTTAAATTTAAGACATACACATAAGATCTCATCTTCAAAGTGCACCCAATAGTGACATGCCTCTCCAGGAACATTTTTTAGTGATGCCATTCAGTATGGGGCTTCCCTGGTGGCTTAGATGGTAAAGAATATGCCTGCAATGCTGGAGACCTGGGTTCAGTCCCTAGTTTGGGAAGATCCCCTGGAAGAGGGCATGGCAACCCGCTCCAGTATTCTTGCCTGGAGAATCTCCATGGACACAGGAGCTTGGCGGGCTGCAGTCCATGGGGTCACAAAGAGTCAGACACGACTGAGCAACTAAGCACATTTAGTATGAGCAAGATAGAGTTGGTTTTTTGTTTGTTTGTTTTGGGTTTTTTGTTGTTGTTTTACTTGGCACGATAAATTGAACTGTATTAAAATTCTCTACCTTTTTTTTTTTTTTTGGAAATAAGCTAGGTTGATTTCAGGGAAGAGATCTCCTTTAGGATGATTTCATTCGACTCTGTTGCAGGAGATGCATTTTCTGCACTCGTTCCACTTTCCATCCATTGACTGTTACCTTAGCAGTTGGCACTATGCTGTAGACCAGGCCCAGATTTACAAATGTGACTCGGTGCTGAGCCTGGTCGGGCATTGGAATTACCCACAGTGCCTTGCATCTGGTAGGAGCTTGTGATATTAGTGACTGAACTGAGCCAAATAGAAATTAAATTCCTACTACGGATGAGATACCAGGTATCTGATGATACTTGCAGCCATTCTTTGTTTTCGAGGCTTGAAAGTATGTGGCATTTTATATCAATCCTGGGATACAATGCTAAGTTTGTTTAGCAATGAAAGGGATCATTTACCACAATGAGGTATTTCCTTAAGGATGAGGCAGGGTGGGTTTTAGGACTTTTATGTGTTTAAAACATTTTAAGGTCAAGTGTTAACAGGAAATTTGAAACACTGGTTTTAGCGCTGTGTTGAATGTGCCTTCTTCCCTTACGGATGCTTTCACTTCGTTTGTATTTACATATCGTTGACCAGTGGTCTTATCTGTGGCTTCTGTGCTGGTTCGTTGCCTTGGCGTATGAATCACAAAGGCTGGAGGGAAGGTTCAAGGACCAGCAGGCTTTTTCAATCCTTTACATTCCATGGAAACAAAAATCATTCTTTAGACTCTGTTTTAAGTAAACTGTTTTCTGAGCATTTTGCTTTGGTTTTTCAAGTGGGTTTTCTGTTCAAATATTTCCCTGCATATAACCCATAGGATAAGGCTGGCCTCTGGGTAAGCCTGTTCTCCAGTCATAATTATGGGCAGCTTGCCTTCTAGGCGGCTCTCTGATCTTTAACTGGTTCCACTGACTTCACTGCAGTCTGATTCTGCAGAGGCACCCTCCTCCCTCCGCTGATTTCCTGGTCTAACGGAACAGCGGCTCTACTGCAGAGGGCAGTTCAGCTCTTTGAGCATTTGATTGAGAAAACAGAATTTCCCAGGAAGCGGCAGGAGCTCGCTGAGTTGAAGTCTGTGTAGGAGCTGTGTTTGTATTCTGGGGACCATAGGCACGTCCACATTCACAGGCTGGGGTCTCCCTTTGTGTGCAGGACAGGAGTGAAGTTAACGCTTCCAGCCTGGGGCTAGGACTGAGACTGGGACAAGCCCCAAATCAAACCGTTTAGAGCACACTTTTCCAAACCCATGATCCAGCCATAGCCTCCTCCAGGCTATAACTTGAAGCTGGTAATACCTATGGATAGACAGTAATTTGGTTCGAGAAGTTTAAATTATATAGTGTGCTGCACAATATTACACATTTCTGTCACCCATAATTTTCCTTTTTTTCTGATTCCTTGTGTGCAAGGAGATAAAAATAGAAATATAGACTTTAAAATCGGGAATTAAAAAACAAATCTCTGCTACATATGTGCTTACAGAATATCGCACCATTCTATACCCTTCTAGAAATACTAGTATTTTTTGAAGAAGACTGATAAGGCAGGATGTGGTTAGACTTTTAGAAGGGCTTTTGAATGCTCAGATATAATGCTACTTGACTGTACTCAAACCATTATTGTAATTCACCACGTATCAGTCCACTGACATTGTTGTTCAATTACTAAGTCATGTCCAACGCTCCGTGACCCCATGGACTGTAGCACACCAGATTCCTCTGTCCTCCACTGTCTCCTGGAGTTTCCTCAAATTCACATCTGTTGAATCAGTGATGCTATCTAACCATCTCACCCTCTGCTTTCCTCTGCTTGCCCCATCTCCAACTCTTTGTGACCAATCCCTTTGCCACCCTGTGAACTGGGGCCCACTAGGATCCTCACCATGAGATTCTCCTGGCAGGAATACTGGAGTGGATTGGAATTTCTTCCTCCAGGGGACCTTCCTGACTCAGGGATCGAACCTGTGTCTCTTGCATTGACAAGTGGATGCTTTACAGCTGAGCCACCTGGGAAGCCCTTACATCAGTCCACCAGGGCTACCATAACAAGACACCATGGACTGCATGGCTTAAACAAGAGAAGCTTATTTTCTTACAGCTCTGGAGGCCTGAAGTCTAAGACCAAGGCATCAGAGGGCTGGCTTCTCCTGAGGCCTTTGTCCTTGGCTCGCAGACTTCCTGCTAAAACCTCACGTGGTCTTTCCTCTGTGTGCAGGCATCCCTGGTGTTTCACTGTGTGTCGCCATTTCCTCCTCTTACAAGGACACCATTCAGATTGGATTAGGGCCCAAAGAACCTTGTTTCAACTTAAGGACCTCTTTAAAGACCCCATCTTTCAATTCAGTCACATTCTGGGATACGAGGGGCTAGGACTTCAACATGAATTTTGCGGTCACAGTGCAGCCCCTAACACCCCAAAGAAGCATTATTTTACCTGAAGAGAAAATAGCAGAGTGAGTGAGTGGGTCTAGAAGTTGCCTTGAGCAGCTGGCCCGTCTTCACCTGGCCCCCTCAGAAATGGGTGTGATGCAGGGAGAAGAAGCACAGGCTTTGGAGCCTGGGTTCAAATCCAGCACCACAACCTTGGGTAAGACACTTAGTGACACCAGAGCAGCGCGCCAGCACCTGCAAGTCGCCTGTGTTACTGTCGTTATCATGCAGCGTGTATATCTGTAGCATCATCTTCTCTGAGACTGCGATTGACCTTTACATTGTACGCCTCCAAAAAGAACGTTTGATGATGGAGAAATACTTTCGACCCGTTTCCCTGGTGGCTCAGCGGTAAAGAATCCGCTTGCCAATGCAGGAAAGAGATCAGGAGACATGGGTTCAATTCCTGGGTCAGGAAGATCCCCCGGGGAAGGAAATGGTAACCCACTCCAGTATTCTTGCCTGGGAAATCCCATGGACAGAGGAGCCTAGTGGGCTACAGAGGGGTGAGCAACCGTGGAGTCGCCAAAACAGTCGGACACAACTGAGCGACTGAACAACAACAGTCCTTTGCTTTCAGTTAGAAGGTATGATGGGCCTCCCAGGTCCAAACAAAGAAGCCTGGCAGCTGACAGCCAAGTTTTTTCTCTCTTTTCAGGTTCACTACAACGTTGGCAAAAACTTGGCTGATAAAGGCAATCAGACCGCGGCCATCAGATATTACCGGGAAGCGGTGAGGTACTGCGAGCGGCTTATCTCGCAGAGGACATGCCGTTTTTACACTATCTGTGTCTTATTGTAACTTTCTAGCGCTAAAAACCTGCCCCCCGCGAGGACCCTGTTTGCCAGTGCCTGAGAGCTGGGTGAAGACTGCGGGCTTGGTTTCTCTTTCCACTTCCAGATTAAATCCCAAGTATGTCCATGCCATGAATAACCTGGGAAACATCCTGAAAGAAAGGAACGAGCTTCAGGAAGCGGAGGAGCTGCTCTCGTTGGCAGTGCAGATACAGTAAGCGTCCTCTTATAATTGTGTTCATGGCAAGGACGGGCGCTCCTGCCTCCGGGGGGCTGATGCTTTCTTTTTGCCTCGTTCACCTTCCAGGCCAGACTTCGCTGCCGCGTGGATGAATTTAGGCATCGTACAAAACAGCCTGAAGCGGTTCCAAGCCGCGGAGCAAAGTTACCGGACGGCGATCAAGCACCGGAGGAAATACCCGGATTGTTACTACAACCTGGGGCGTTTGGTGAGCTTACAGTACCCTGCAGCTGCGGAGGAAAAGCATGATTTTGTTTCCCTCTTTATACAGTTATCATTGTAACGTCTGTTTGGTACTTGCCCTCTTAGTGAAGTGAAAGTCTCTCAGTCCTGTCAGACTCTTTGCGACCCCATCCATGGGATTCTCCAGGCTAGAATACTGGAGTGGGTAGCCTGTTCCCTTCTCCAGGGGATCTTCCCAACCCAGGGATCGAACCCAGGTCTTCCGCATTGCAGGTGGATTCTTTTCCTAGGTACTTTGGGGGAAAACAGAGATTGATCAGGAAGAACCTAGTCCAGCCTCATAGGATTGACTGTCACCAGGCAGAAGAAAGTGATTAGGTCATTTGAAATATTGTATTATTTCAGATGGGATTTTACAAGCAAAACTGATTAAACTCATTCAAGTGGAAAAAATAGAACGAGTGACTCCCTGGTGGCCCAGTGGATAGGAATCCACCTGGCAATGCAGGGGACACGGGTTTGATCCCCTGATCAGGGAAGATCTGACATGCCTCAGGGCAACTGGCTTAGTTGCCACAACTGCTGAGCCCTGAGCTCTAGAGCCTGGGAACCACAGCTACTGAAGCTCACTCACCCTGGAGCCTGTGCTGGGCAACAGAAGAAACCAGGACAGTGAGAAGCCCACGCCCAGAACTAGAGAGATGCCCCCACTCACCACAGCTGAGAAAAGCCTTAGCAGCCATGAAGACCCAGCACAGCCAAAAATAAATACATAATTTCTTTAAAAGACAATTTAAAAAAAAGTGAGAATAGCAACACCCATTTCTTGCCCTCTACATCTTATGAAGTCCTTTCACAGACATTTATCTCAGTTGAAGGCAGCTATTTGATTTCCTAATATGTGGGGTTTTTTTTTTAAAGCTCTAATTAGAGAGCAAGCCAACTCGAATTAGCCAAGTTTAAGAGATCATAAAGGCAACAGGTTAAACTAAGGAGTAAATTACAATTTTTAAAGTCCCTTTGTGCCCTGTAAAACGGTGTTCCAAGGGGTTACTTCCTGATAAACATTGGCTTCTCTGTTTTTTAAAACACGGATAAAAACTGAAATTTAAAAAAACAAACCCATAATGTGATTTCTGAGCTTTCCTTTTCTCCTGTCTCAAGGGACGGTTCCCTGCGTTTTTACAGGGAACCACCCCTCACCCCCATAAAAGAAAGCTCAGGAGCCCACAAAAGGGCTTTGAGATTATTTAATGGAAACTTTGGTTACTAACCCACTCCAGTATTCTTGCCTGAAAAATTCCATGGACAGAGAACTCTGGGAGGCTACAGTACTTGGGTTGCAAAGAGTCAGACACAACTGAGTGGTCAACACATACACACTCACACACTCATACACTCACACACACACACTCACACACACACTCACACACAAATAATCTGGTCCTCTGTATCGTTTTCTTGGAGAGAGGAGAGACAGTACAACTTCTCTGTAATGATATCAGTAGAGATCAGAAAATCCAATCACATATAACACAGGTTAGATTCTTACAAAGTTCATGAAATGAGAAGAGGTCTGGAAACAAGTTGGCTATTACCCAAATACCTGCCTTGGTGGTTGTGGCAGAGATTACTATTTACTGTGTCTACACCTGGACTTGCATTGACATAGTATTCTTGAGATCCACATGAATTCTTCTTTGTTTTTCCCCCACTGTGGTTCATTACAGAATATTGACTGTGGTTCCCTGCGCAGTTCAGTAGGACCTTGTTGTTTATCCACTATCTGTATAATAGTTGGTGTATGCTAGTTCCAAACTCCCAATCCGTCGCTCCCCCAGCCCCCACTGAATTCTTTGATTCTTTTTTGTTCCTCTTTTTTGGAGGCCGCTCTTTTTTTCTCATTATTGTTTGTGAAGTGTGTGTATCTGCCTGGAGTCCTGGGTTAATACTTTAAAGCCCTAATACTTAGCAGTCTTCTTCCTTCCTGCAGTAGCTGCCAGTCGCTGCAATTCCTTGGGGTTTGTGAAATTGAGAATTTATGGTAAATGAGCCAAGTTAACGTTCAGAGAAAGGAAGATAGAATATAAACTAGAGGCTTCAGGCCCTGGAACTCATCCCCACTCTCACGCAGAAGATCATCTGTGGTCTTAACTGTATGGAGACCTGCCACTCTCTGTGTATTGTTTACTAATTGTGCTTCCATGAAGTAATCTTCCTGCATTCTCTCCTGCCAGCTGTTCTTGCTTATTTAAAGATTTTGTCCTCTATTGTAGTTTAATTATCTAGCTTTTGCCTGCTTGACAGCTTAAAAGCATTAAGAGCTTAATTTTTAAAAGCTCAACCAGTATATTTATATATCAGCAAATAATAGGGACTTAACGTAAGAGTTTCTGTTTGGAAAAAAAAATCCTCCTTAGTCACTCTTTAGTAGTGGGAGACAGAAATGTGTTTTGATGTCTGGATCCAGATAAGAAGGGAATATAATGCAGTTCTCATGTGACATAGGAAATGGGGAGGAGCTGGATTATTTGGGACCCTGGTCTCCTGCATTGCAGGCAGATTCTTTACAGTGTGAGTCACCAGGGAAGCCCTTACTTGGGACACATCACTGATATTAGAGAACTATGGTAATGGTGACTGGATACAGTTCATTGTGCAAGGACTGACTGTATCAGTCAGGACCCATTCAGGAAAACCAAAACCATGCTAGGTATGTTAGAGAAGATTCAGTACAAGGAATGGGTTATACAGCTGTTGGAAAAACACTTGTGGAAAAATGATATTAACTCGGGGAATAAAAGGAAACTGCGTGGGGTTAGGGGGATAAGCAGGATGAGGTGGTGCCCCCAGAATTTAAGCGCTCATGGAAGGCAGCACATCTCAGGAATTACCATCACCTGAAGACTGAGAAGTGAAACGTGAGAGTTGGACTATAAAGAAAGCGGAGCGCCGAAGAATTGATGCTTTTGAACTGTGGTGTTGGAGAAGACTCTTGAGAGTCCTTGGACTGCAAGGAGATCCAACCAGTCCATCCTAAGAGAGATCAGTCCTGGGTGTTCATTGGAAGGACTGATGTTGAAGCTGAAACTCCAATACTTTCTCATCGCACCTGATGCGAAGAGCTGACTCTTTGGAAAAGACCCTGATGCTGGGAAAGATTGAAGGCAGAAGAAGGGCATGACAGAGGATGAGATGGCTGGATGACTTCACTGATTCAATGGACATGAGGTTGAGTCAACTCTGGGAGTTGGTGATGGACAGGGAGGCCTGGTGTGCTGCAGTCCATGGGGTTGCAAAAAGTTGGACGCGACAGAGCGACTGAACTGAACTAAAGACTGAGATGGTGATAAAACAACCAAAGTCCAGCCCTGAGACTGTGGAGGAGGGGACATGACCACTGTAGAGATGCTGCCAATGATAATAAGGAAGGAGGGAGCGAGAATGAGGGACAGGGCTACTCCTTGTCCAACCATCTGATCATCACTCGTGACTCCTATTGGCAAAGACTTAACTGGGAGGAGCCAAATAGCAAAGCACCCTGGGAAATGTAGTTTGCATAGCATAGAAAGCTCAGCATGAGTATTAGGAAAATAATGTGCTTATTTACTTGTTTACTTTCTGGATGAGTAGTTCTTATTAAATCACCATTTTTTTCTGTTTCACTTAAAGTGCTTGTTCACTTTGTATAGATGCTATAAAGGCAAGTGTGTAAAAGAAAGTGTTAGTCGCTCAGTCGTGTCCACTCTTTGTGACCCCATGGACCATAGCCTACCAGGCTTCTCTGTCCATGGGATTTTCCATACAAGAATACTGGAGGGGGTTGCCATCCCCTTCCCCAGGGGATCCTCCCAAGTCAGGGATCAAAGCTGGGTCTCCTGCATTACAGGCAGATTCTCTACTGTCTGAGCCAGTTCAAGGCAAAATAAAAGTAAATGTTATCTGGTTCAGTCAGGTGTTACTCTTTAGTAATAAATGATAAAATACGTAAAGAATGTTCATGTAAACGAACTTATGCTGGTTTTCCTGAGTGCTTTAGAAAGAATGTCACTATGAGTCTTGTCCATGTGACTCAAATGCATGTTACTTGCTGGAGAGAATTGGCTGAGAAATCAATGGAATATCAAATATAAAGACGAAATTAAATGTTAATATAATTAACTTCCCTGGTGGTTCAGACGGTAAAGCATCTGCCTACAATGCAGGAGACCCGGGTTCAATCCCTGGGTCACAAGGATCCCCTGGAGAAGCAAATGGAAACCCACTCCAATACACTTGCCTGGAAAATCCCTATGAGTCTTGTCTGTGTGACTCAAATGCCTGTTAGTTGCTGGAGAGAATTGAGAAATCAGTGAAATATCAAATATAAAGAGGAAATTAAATGTGATGTAATTAGGCAACCTAAATTATTTGAAGTTTTTTAACGTTACATATTTCCTCATTTAAGGGCTAAACTACTTTAACTAGAGTTCTGAGTCTCATGGGAGATTTCAACAACATCTTTAGCAAATGGATATTGACAGATATTTCCGTAATTCATTCAACATTTCTTTTTCTGGCATAATATGTCACCTATTAGCCGTGTGGGTCACAGGGCAAGTCACAGTGTTTCTGTTGTCTAAGGAAAAGACAGACTTGATGGTAAATAAGGAAAGAGCCTTAAATTCTGATAAATTGTCATCACATGCACTTTGTTTGCAGTTAAAGGAACTGTGTTCATTCAGCTGAGATGTGCATTTGAACTGAATTAGAGAGGGCCAGGTAAAGAATCCGCCTGCAATGTGGGAGACCTGGGTTTGAACCCTGGGTTGGGAAGATCCCCTGGAGAAGGCAACGGCTATCCACTCCAGTATTCTGGCTTGGAGACTTCCACGGACTGTATAGTCCATGGGGTCGCAAAGAGTGGGACACGACTGAGCGACTCTCACTTTCAGAGAGGGCCGAGGGTCACCTGCTAAAAACGCCCATCACTTTCTCCCTCCGCGTGCTTTTATTAACTATGTAAATTGAGAACTAGCCATTTTATATTCTGTTGTCAATGTTAGCATTCTCTCTCAAAAGACAGCAGTATATCATTCTCTCCTTCCTGAGGGAGGCAAACAGGCTCCAGATTGACAAAGGGGTTTACGTTCTTGCTTAAGACTTTTCCAGCGAGTTCAAAAAGCATGTCTGGTATACTCATAGTTTCATAGGAAGCTTAGATAGAGGCAGGAAGACCATTTTTCACAAGGTGAGCTTGACACATGGAGCTTAATCACATTAAATGTTTTGTTTGCCATTTAAAATAATACCTTAAATAATAGTTCAGTTCAGTCGCTCAGTCATGTCCGACTCTTTGCGACCCCATGAATCGCAGCACGCCAGGCCTCCCTGTTCATCACCATCTCTCGGAGTTCACTCAGACTCACGTCCATCAAGTCCGTGATGCCATCCGACCATCTCATCCTCGGTCGTCCCCTTCTCCTCCTGCCCCCAATCCCTCCCAGCATCAGAGTCTTTTCCA
>SJYT01029826.1:96831-155015 GCA_006410635.1 Cephalophus harveyi
TTTTTTTTTAACATGAAACTAGGGCTCAATATTTTGCATGGCAAATGTGAAATCTAGAGTATGGCGTTTCCTTTGACATACTGGAATATGGATGTTTGGGAAAGTGACCCTTTGCGTAGAGGTGGTGTCGAGTAATGGGGCGGTGTGCGCTAACATCTCATCTCATCTTAAGCCTGTCATGTGACAACGGGCCTCATCTAGGATGCTGGAGGTTCCCAGAAACAAGTAAGGATGCCTTCCAGGCTTATGAAATGGAAGGTGTGGAGTCCATGCTCTAAAGTTCATGGGTGGTACCCAAAGGAGATACCCTCAGACCTACACTCAGAGATCCTTATTTTTGATACAATGATAATAAACTTGATGATCTGGTTTTCTTAGCATGTGGGAGACTGGATCAGTTGGAAGTTTCTCTGTTCCCCAGTTTAAAAAATCTAACCATCCCATAAGAAATGATAGTTTTCATTTGGCAGAATTTAAAGCTAGTCAGCCATCTGTACAGTGTGGAGAGAGAAATGCACTTGTTTCTAAAGGAAGTGTAGAATGTGAGCTTCAATACTATAAATATTCAGTTATTAAAGGGTTGCTGGGATATTCTTATTCTGCAGGCTTGTTTGCTCCTATTTGGGTAGACCTGGTATCTGGGGGGAAATTAAAATTAGATTTTACATGCTGTGACAGAATTTAATCCAAAACTGTTAGTATATTATATCAAAATTGTGCTGAACTGCCATGGCTTTGCAGCTGGTAGGTTGTGTGTGTGTGTTGTGTGTGTGTGTGTGTTGTGTGTGTGTTACATATTCCACATTTATTACGAAGTTTACTCATAATTGTACATAATGCACAAAAGCCTTGTTAACTAGACTAAAACACTACTACAGTGCAAACGTGTTTTTTAAGTTTTCCATTTTTCACTCATAGGTAATTTAGCCCAAGCTGAAGCTGTTGGCAGAGAGGCACTGGAATTAATACCTAATGATCACTCTCTGATGTTCTCCTTGGCAAACGTGCTGGGGAAGTCCCAGAAATACAAGGTGTGTGGACCCCAGGCCGTGATTTCTTGCACTGAATGCCAGGAGCTGACAGGAACCATAAATGTAACTTCTGCCCAGTTAAGTTGAGAACGCGGCCCGAGCCGTGCTTAGCCGCATACCAGCGTGGCTTGGTCCGTCTGCATCCTGGAGAAGCTGCCCGAGAGGTGACTCTGTGGCCCCAACTCCACATGCTTTCTGGCCGTCATCGCTGTTGCTCAGACGTGGGAGGGAGGAGAGGCCCACGGGTCCTGGCGGACTCCCCAGGCCCCTCCCCAGCACAGAGCTGTGATGCTGTCCCGGCAGTGGGCCTGGTGGTCTTTGCACAGAAAGAATGCTGGTCCAAGGCGAGATAGGGTTGGTTCTTCCCGCTTCCAGGTTTCTCGTCACCTGCAGGAAGTTACAGATCACCTGCAAAGCCCTTTCATTTCTGACCAATGAAAACTGGTTCAGCTGTACGTGACTGGGCTCCCAGGAGAGGCCAGTAGCTGGGAATCACAGGGCACATAGCTCCCTGTGTACTGAATGGGACTCCGTTCCCAATGGCACTGATCTCAGATTTTAATTCTGCATGTCAGAACCACCAAGGGAGCCTGTGAGATTANCTTTCATTTCTGACCAATGAAAACTGGTTCAGCTGTACGTGACTGGGCTCCCAGGAGAGGCCAGTAGCTGGGAATCACAGGGCACATAGCTCCCTGTGTACTGAATGGGACTCCGTTCCCAATGGCACTGATCTCAGATTTTAATTCTGCATGTCAGAACCACCAAGGGAGCCTGTGAGATTACAAATGCTTATTCTTCCCCATGACTCAGTTGGGTAAGGTCAGCAAATGGGCATTTTTAACCAGCATCCTGGCCTCCTAACACAGATGTTACAAAAAACACACTTTTAGAAGCAGCGTCTTAGTCCTTTCATGAGAGAAGTACTTTCTTCCCAAATCAGGGACCGTATGTGATTTTGATCGCACTAGGCCTAGAAGTACTGATTAATTCCCGTCTGTCCCATGTTATTTAGTTCTCTTCAGCTCATGAGATAGCATTCAGTTCAGTTCAGTTCAGTCGCTCAGTCATGTCCGACTCTTTGAGACCCCATGAACCTCAGAGATAGCATTGTCAGTATAATTTTCTAAAACAACATGCAGTTAAGATATTTCATGCATTTCTCTCCTTTTCGAGTTGAATACTCAGAGAGTTTCATAGCTTCAGTATACACTTTTGAATTTCTAGATTTTGCTGATCGATAACCTTTTAAGGGGTATCGTGTTTATTTTTTGCAAGTCTTACCTGTGCAAAGGGGACCCAGTTGTAGCTTTTTCTCCTCAATTCTCTCTGTTCATTTTCTCCAACTGACTGGGCTGCTTCTGGGTTCCCCAGGGGGTTGTGGGTTCTTTGGGGAGGTTACCCAGACCCCACCTCCTAACCTGGAGAATCCTGGAAGTGATTTCACCGATGCTGACCGGAAGTGACCCTTCCACAGGTGTTCTCAGAGCCCAGCACTTTCCTGCTTTGACCTTTGTTCATCCTCCCCTGCACCCTGAACTAGCTGCTTGCTTGATGTGGCAGGATTCCTGCCACTGCCGGGAGGCAGGTGGGAGAGTCCTTAGCATATTCATCCTCTTTTCGGCCACTGTCCGTCACCTTTGCTCCTTCACACCCTGCGGTGGGTCACCGTTCCCAGCCTCTTCTCAACACGGTGTGGCCCCGCCGGGCCTCCTCAATGTTGGAAGGAGGATCTGGTGAAACAGAAAGAGCACGTTCAAAGTTTGAAAACCATGGGCGATGAAACTGTGCATGAAACCTTTGCATTGTGTGCAGCACCTTATCTGGTATGTGTTTCATCTTCTAGGAATCCGAAGCTTTGTTCCTCAAAGCAATTAAAGCTCATCCAAATACAGCAAGTTACCATGGCAATTTGGGTAAGGAAAATTTTCAACTTGAATCATATGGAAATGCTATATAATCTTAGTAAAATTGGGCTTCCCTGATGGCTCAGCTGATAAAGAATCCACCTGTGATGCGGGAGACCTGGGTTTGATCCCTGGGTTGGGAAGATCCCCTGGAGAAGGGAAAGGCTACCTACTCCAGTATTCTGGCCTGGAGAATTCCATGGACTGTACAGTCCATGGGGTCAAAAAGAGCTGGACATGACTGAGCCACTTTCACTTAGTGAAATAGGTACATTTTTGTAAAATCACTTGGGAAAGTTGTTTTTTAAATCTAGCCTGTGTTGGCCTTGGTGAACTGAGAATTGCCTTGGAAGTTTGCAGTCTGACCTGTGTGAGCTTGCCTTTTCTGTAGTGGACCTTCCTTCTAACCTGGTCTTCCTTGCATTCGTATGTTCTCTGTCTTGGCTAAGAATGCTTTTACAGTGATCTATTCCCTAGAATTCCTTTCTTCTATTTTTATATCTCAGTAATTCAGATTAAAAAAAAAAAAAGTTATTTGGCTGCATTGAGTCCTAGCTGTTTCTCTCTAGAGGTAGCATGCAGGCTTTTCCCTGAGCCATGTGGCTGCACTGCAAGGCAGATCCTTAACCACTGGGCCACCAGGGAAGTCCCAGTAATTCAGATCTTTAGAACAAGGCTTGTTGATATTTGGAAGGCTCAGTCATGTGAATATTTTTTCTAGCAAATCTCTTCCCTATAGATTCTGTAGCTTCTCCTTGCAAAAAAAGTGATGAACCCTCAGTGGTTGCTGTACTGCTCACATCGAAAGTTCATTTTAGAAAATCGTTATAATCATCGAGGCTTACTATTCTAATAAGTAGATTTATTTTACTATCACTCTATGGTCAGATCTCGATGTGAGAGCCCTGAATTCCAGCTGGCAACAAACAAGCTATGATGTGGCCAAAAGGTGTAAGGGAATCTTTATTAAACAGCTGGTCTTGGGGCGTCCCTGGTGGCTCAGTGGTAAATAGTCCACCTGCCAGTGCAGGAGACAGGGGCTTGATCCTGGTTCCAGAAGATCCCGCATGCTGCAGAGCAGCTAAGCCCGTGTGCCCACGACTCCTGAGCCCATGTGCCCGGAGCCCGTGCTCTGCAACAGCAGAAGCCACGGCAATGGGAAGCCCGTGCCCTGCTCCGAAGAATGAGAGTGAAGCCGCTCAGTCGTGTCCGACTCTGCGACCCCGTGGACTGTAGCCTACCAGGCTTCTCCGTCCATGGGATTCTCCAGGCAAGAATACTGGAGTGGGTTGCCATTTCCTTCTCCAGGGTACCTTCCCAACCCAGGGATCGAACCCGGGTCTCCCGCATTGGAGGCGGACGCTTTAACCTCTGAGCCATCAGGGAAGCCCGAAAAGTAGCCCCTGCTTACTGTAACTAGAGGAAAACCCTTGAAGCCTCTAGGACCCAGCACAGCCAAAACTAAATAAATAAAAATTATTAAAAAAAAAACGAACAGCTGGTCTTCTACGTGGTGGCTTTGTGCTGAGCTGTGTGGCAGCCCAGCCCTGTCCAGCCCGGCTTCCAGGAAATTTCAGGGCAGCATCGCCAAACTTAGGGAACTTTTCTTTTACTTCTTTATGTAACGATGTTTCTGTTGGGAGATGGTTCAGAACCCCGGGAGTAACTGGGAATGGTTAAACGGGAGATCACCAAGGAGTACGGTTACAATAAATAAAGTTGACAGTACAAACAGTATTGTTTTAAACAATGGTTTTGGAAAACTGCTTGCAGAGGTTCTGTTATATTTCTTTGTGCAAGTGGTTGGGAACACCACAAGTTATTCAGAAGCCTTTCCAATGAAATTGATCTCTTGCTATTTCAGCTGTACTCTATCATCGTTGGGGCCATCTAGACCTGGCCAAAAAACACTACGAGATCTCTCTGCGGCTTGACCCGACAGCATCGGGAACTAAGGAAAATTATGGTCTTCTAAGAAGAAAGCTGGAACAAATGCAAAAGAAAAACGTCTGATCCTTTTTCCTTCATTTTTTGAGTTTGTGTGTGTATGTGTGCATGAGGCAGATTGTCCATATCTCGTGCTTGCGTTTAACCATTTAAAGTCCTACATGTTGTTTACTTTATTGTTTTTTTTTTCCTGTGAAAACAAAGACATGCAAAAAGATTATAGCACCAGCAATTTACTCTTGAATGCTTGATGTGGTTTTTGCATTGAAATTGTATTTTTTCAGACAATTCAAACATAACTTCTGAAATGCCAAGAATAAAGTCTTTTTTAATTAAAAAGAAAAAGAGGAAAAAAATTGTCTTGAGCGACTTACAGCAGAATTAAACCTGCATTTGGAATGAGTCGTGTTGTATAGAGACTCATACTATTAAACATTGACTGTGAACAGAAAATGACAAACTGACTCCTACATTTATATAAATATCTAATGTGTCTGTATATTAGAATTTTTATTTAATGATGAGTAAATTAAGATTTTTGGTTTTTTAATTTTTTTCCAAACAATATGCTATGTACTTCATTTGTAAGGAAATATTTATTTGTATTTTTATGTTTTGAACAGGGCAAATAAGAGTGGAAATTGTAACATCTAGTATATTTACACTTTTTCCATAGGAAAAAATTCACTCCTCCAATATTTTTTGGATTCTTCAACTTATGCTATTTGTAGCATGCAAAATCATGTAGTAGTAGTCTACATAAACTGTCACTCTTAATAGAAAAGTCAAGCTATGCTTTAGACAAAAACAGGCAGCCTAATGTCTTTATTTTTGTTATATCCAGTATTAAGAGGGCTACACATCTACAAAAGTTGCGTTTTTATATGTTTAGCTGGAAAGCCATTTTCCATTTAACTTCATAGAACCACAGTCATATCCAAAAAATGCAAGAGGTAAACTTCCTCTTAAAAGGAACCACATTTGAGGAGTTTGTGATATTTTAAAGAATTGGATTATTTATCCTGTTTTATTGGGTCAGAATAATCATATTCATTTTGTTTTATTCTTCTATATTTGCTGTTGACCTAATGATTTATGGAATCTGTGTAATTTCTTATGCAGTAAAATTATTACACAAACCAGTATAAATGTGTCATATTGCCTCCTTAATAGATGATTTTCAAGTTGCTTGGTTGGCCAAATGTTTGTTTGGGTTTTTCCTTAAGATGTCATGGAAAAACTCAAACATTTTGAGCAACCTAACATTTGACTCTTTGTCTTCTTTCCTTAAACTGAAATCAAAGTGACCAATTCATTCTTTCTAGAATATGGCTTCTATTTGGCTTTCGTTGTCGTTGTTTAGTCACCAAGTCGTGTCCGACTCTTGCGACCCCATGGACTGTAGCCCCCAGGCTCCTCTGTCCATGGGCTTTCCCAGGCAAGAACCTGGAGTGGGTTGCTGTTTCCTCCTCCACTGTTTGGTTTTAGGCACCGATTAATAGTCATCCAGGTTCAACAAATAGTCATCCAGGTTTGTTGAACGGGCTGAGTAGATCTCACATTCAGATGAATTGATTGTCTACACTCGCTTGTGGGGAGTGGGGTCCGAGGCCAACCAGCATAGAGTTGTAAATCAGTAATTGTAACCTACAACGGTTGAGATCCTCAGAAGAGAAAATGCTGTTTCAAACCTTTCAGAAATGGTCCCAAAACAACAATAACAGTTTATAGAGCTCTTAGGAGCAGGAGCTGCTTTATTGCTCGTTATGTTCCTATAGCACTTAGCTTGGGAGATAATAGATGTACTATATGCTTGTTGATTTTTTTTTTTAATTTCTTTCTTTAAAACAGTGCTTGTCTTTTGAGAGTAAAGGAAAACCATTTCTTATAACAGCCTGTTTGTGATTTTTTTTTTTTTTGGTACTGATACCAAAACTTGTGTCAAATCAAGACGCCCTGCCTGCAGAATGAACCCCCAAGGCTCTCACTGCTCCATCTCAGGATTTCCATCACAGCTGCCTTCAGCCCAGAGAAAACAGTCATTCACCTGATGGACATTTCATGGAGCCTTTTATCTCGGCAGATTTTGGAAGTAGGCCATGCTGTTCATCTTTTCTTCCTCCTTTTTTCCTTCTTAAGGCAGCCACCTTCTTCATTTCTTAGGTTTCCCTTCTAACAAGACTAAAGTGGAGATCTGACTCCCAGTTCACCCTCGTTTTTGATATTTTTCTTAAACTTGTGTTCGTATTGCTCAATCATGGTATGGGGTTCAGTTGAGGGTCGGGGTGGTATCAGAACAAACATAGTGATCATTGTCAGTTTGGGAAATCAGAGAGTCCGAATAATTCTTCACCTCCCTGATAGTAAACATCACAAAGCTTCAGAAGATAGTCTGGGGCTATTTTTTATTTCTCTGTACATCTCTTCCCCATTAAATGCAATGTTACGTTTATTTCTTAAGACCTGCACCGTGTAGACGTAGCCCACTGTGCCTTCACAGGGCTCTTTGGGTTTCTGATTCTATCACATTTCTTAAGCATTGTCTTTACATTTTATTTCAGATGACTGAGTTAAAAGCTCACAGAATAGACCAAGCCCCACAGTAAAGCATTGGACACGTATGTTCATATTCACACTTATTGGACTTTGAGGTGAAAAAAAACTATACTTGGTTCTTGGCTCTAGGGCTTTGATGTCATAGGCAAGTCATTTAGCATTGTTTCAACTCCAGTTTCCCATCTGTAATGTGGGCATAAGACCTCCCTCCCAGTAATGAGGTGCTTGACTCAGTACTTGCCTTAAATGATAGACTACTTTTGGAGGAAGGTATAGGTTTCTCAACAGATAGGTTTGACCTATCTGTCATGACTGCATGGTTACCAAATAGCCATAGCTGGTGGGGGAAAATATTTTCTCTATTGACTAATTGAAGCTAATAAATGTTGAAAGAATGGCAATTAGAAAACCATTTTTTTTTTTTGTCCCCAGTAAATTAATTGATTGAGGCAAAGATCTGCAGTGAATAAAATCACTAGACGAAAGATCAGTGGATAACTTTTTAGTCAAGGGGACAGCTCTGTGATTTTATCACAGGTAGATTTGTGAGGTCACTACTGTCGAGTCCCCTGGACTGCAAGGAGATCAAGCCAGTCAATCCTAAAGGAAATCATTCCTGAATATTCATTAGAAGGACCGGCGCTGAAGCTCCAATACTTTGGCCACCTGATGTGAACAGCTGACTCATTGGAAAAGACTCTGAGGCTGGGAAAGCTTAACGGCAAGAGGAGAAGGGGACAAGAGAGGACCTGATGGTTGGATGGCATCACTGACTCAATGGACATGAGTTTGAGCAAGCTCCGGGAGAGTGTAGGACATGGAAGCCTGGTGTGCTACAGTCCTTGGGGTTTCAGAGTCAGACACCTGAGCGACTGAACAGCAGTCAAGATACGGAAGAGTCCCATCACAGGGGTCCCTCAGACTACTTTTATGCTATTATCTTTTTCAAAATATCTCCTTGAGCACAAACTGTGCACTGGCAGTGTGCCAGCTGCTGAGGATATGATGAATGATCACAGGTGATGCCTGCCCTGTGGAACTTACAATCCAGGTTACTTCAACCCTTGCTGTGTGCACAGGTTGGGCTTGCTGGTGTAGACATCAGGGACTGAGCATTGTTACCAGCCCCGCCTTGCAGGGGACTCTCCTTTGTAAATTACTGCATCATTTGAAATAACTTTTCTTTGTAAATAAAGGAACATGTGTGACATCACAGATTCATCTTTCTTCAAGAGAGCCATGGATGAGTTCATAATATAGCTGTGATAAGGTGCCTTGGTGGTAAAGAGACACCATATGGGAAAGTTGGGTAATGGAAAGTAGTCGCTAAATTGCTCTGCCCAAACGGTGGAGGAGAGGCTGGAGGGTGATGTTCCAGAGTGATGCTGAGTGAAAATAACTCAGGAGGCTTGGATTGTTGGCGGAATGACGGGGTGTGCAATGCAGGCTCTTCTGAAGCAAGCTTTTAAGTCTTCAGGAAACTCTGTATGGCTCTCTCAGTGGTCATCTAGAAATAGTTGGCCTTTGGGGGCATAATACTTGAGTGTGAAAGGAAAATATGTGTTACACCCAAGTTGGAACCTCACAGACCTTAGGCAAGTGTAGGGAGTGTCGACTAGTATCCCCCACTAAAATTCATATCCACCCAAAATTTCAGAAGGTGACTGTATTTGGAAATCAGGTCTTACAGATAAAATTAGTGAAGGATCTTGAGAGGAAATCATCCTGGATTTAGGGTGGGCCCCGAATCCAATGGTTGGTATCTTTTAAAATAAAGGGAAGATACATAGAGCAAAGAAGGCTGTGCCTAGGATGGAGGCAGAGACTGGAGTGAAGCCAAGGAACGCCAGGAGTCACAGAAGCTGGAAGAGACAAGGATGGATCCTCCCACTAGAGCCTGCAGAGGAGTATGGCCCCAGCCACACCTGGACTTCAGACTCCTGGCCTCCAGAACATTTCTGTTAGTTAAATATTTATTTGTATTTGTCTACTTATTTGACTGCACTGGGTCTTAGTTATGGCACGTGGGATCTAGTTCCCTGACCAAGGAGGGAACCCAGGCCCCCTGCATTGGGAGTGCTGAGTCTGAGCTGCTAGACCACCAGGTAAATCCCACATTAATGTTATTAGGGACTTCTGTGGTGGCTCGGAGGAGGCAATGGCACCCCACTCCAGTACTCTTGCCTGGAAAATCCCATGGACGGAGAAGCCTGGTAGGCTGCAGTCCACGGGATCGCGAAGAGTCGGACACGACTGAGCAACTTCACTTTCACTTTTCACTTTAATGCATTGGAGAAGGAGATGGTGACCCACTCCAGTGTTCTCGCCTGGAGAATCCCAGGGACGGGGGACCCTGGCGGGCTGCCGTCTATGGGGTCGCACAGAGTTGGACACGACTGAAGCGACTTAGCAGCAGCAGTGGTGGCTCAACTGGTGAGGAATCCACCTGCAATGAGGGAGACCTGGGTTTGATCCCTGGGTTGGGAAGATCCCCTGGAGAAGGGAAAGGCTACCCGCTTCCGTATTCTGGCCTGGAGAATTCCAAGGACTGTATATCCCATGGGGTTGCAAAGAGTCAGACACAACTGAGTGACGTTCACTTTCACTCTTGGGGCTTCCCTGCTGGCTCAGACAGTAAAGAATCTGCCTGCAATGGGGAACACCCAGGTTCAATCTTGAATATTATTATGTGCCAAGCATGGGTCTAGGGCTTTATATACGTTTTCTCATTCAAACTTTTCAATAAGTCTGTGAAAAAGGTAGTATTATCCACCAATTTAAGGACTTCCCAGGTGGCTCATTTGGTAAAGAATCCACCTTCAAGCCACCCAGTTTGTGGCAATTCCCGGCCGCCTTAGAAATCCAATCCAGCAAGTAACTCAGAACCTCATCTATAAAATGGTGGATGGTGGTGGTTTAGTCACTGAGTCATGTCCAACTCTTTTGTGACCCCATGAACTATAACCCTCCAGGCTTCCCTGTCCATGGGATTTCCCAGACAAGGATACTAGAGTGGGTTGCCATTTCCTTTTCCAGGGGATCTTCCCTGACCCAGGGATGGAACCCGAGTCTCCTGCATTCCAGGTGGATTCTTTACAAATGAGGCACCAGGGAAGCCCTTAAAATGGTGGATAATACTACCTTTTTCACAGACTTATTGGAAAGTTTAAATAAGAAAACATATATAAAGCCCTAGACCCATGTTGGCACATAATAATATTCAATAAATAACTGAAGGAGAGCTAACTCTCACTTGAGGCTTTTATCCTCAAGACCTTAAGTTACCCAGAAACAATCACAGGTTTATAGGCTTATCACCTGTGTTCTAAGTCTGATTAGTTCTATGAGTTCTTGAAACCTGTTACACGGTTTATCAAAACCGTCTGAGTGTCCGTGTTTCTAATCATTTTGTTTTTAAATATGTGGCGTTTTTCCGAGGCCAATAAAGCTTTCTGCTTCCTACTGGTGATAAGTGTTTGAGAAAATGTGTTCCCTGTAGATTTAAATTCAATTTTACCTATCATTTAAAACCAGTTTTGGGGAATTCTCTGGCAGTCCAGTGGTTAAGACTTCACCTTCCCTAATATGTGGCGTTTTTCCGAGGCCAATAAAGCTTTCTGCTTCCTACTGGTGATAAGTGTTTGAGAAAATGTGTTCCCTGTAGATTTAAATTCAATTTTACCTATCATTTAAAACCAGTTTTGGGGAATTCTCTGGCAGTCCAGTGGTTAAGACTTCACCTTCCCTGGTCAGGGAACTAAGATCCCATATGCCTGGTGGCCAAACAAAAGCAATGTTGAAACAAAGTCAATAAAGATTTTAAAAGCGGTCCACATCAAAACTAAACTGTAAAAAATAAACTACTTTAAAAAGTTTTGTTTCAGCAGTTAATTTCAACAGCATTAATTTTGATTAATTGAGACTTGTCTCAAAATTTTTCAAAACTGCTCATTTCTAGAACTTTCTGATAACGGGTAGGGATGACAGCTTTTATAGTACTGGTCTAGGAATCTGCAGACCTCAGCAAACAAGGTGGTATGGTGCAAAGAACAGAGACCAGGCATGTGAGAGCTACCCTACGGCCAGCTTCACTGGCGTAAGTCACCTTTTTAAGCTTCAACAATTCAATTAGACGTGAACCCTTCCCATCCGGCCATTAGTTACCAGGACTCTGAAATGAGTCATTTAATTACTGCATGCCTCAGTTGCTTCTAATAAAAATAATGCTGCTGGTGGTGGTGGTGGTGGTTGCTTTTGTTATGAGTTTTTCTTCCATGAAATGAGAGGGTTGGACTAAGCTAGTGTTCTTCAAATATTCATAGATGCCTAACCTTTAAAATATAAAACCTAACTCTTATATAGAAGTCCACTATAAAAAGTTATAAAAGTGACCTGGGTGCTTATATAAATCCTCATAAAAATCTGTTGTGTAATGTAAGAATGTGAAATTCCAACACTCTTGTGGAAATAAAATATTTTGAAGCTTTCTGCTGCTGCTGCTGCTGCTGCTAAGTCACTTCAGTCGTGTCTGACTCTGTGTGATCCCATAGACAGCAGCCCACCAGGCTCCCCCGTCCCTGGGATTCTCCAGGCAAGAACACTGGAGTGGGTTGCCATTTCCTTCTCCAGCACATGTAAGTGAGAAGTGAAACTGAAGTCGCTCAGTCTTGTCTGACTCTTAGCGACCTCATGGACTGCAGCCTACCAGGCTTCTCCGCCCATGGGATTTTCCAGGCAAGAGTACTGGAGTGGGGTGCCATTGCCTTCTCCTTGAAGCTTTCTATCCTGATATATTCTGATATGGTTAAAAAGTCCCTTAGACTGAAAAAGTACATTTCTGCCCTGCCATTCATCAGGCTGACAGAGCACAGATGAAGGCCGTGGGGAGTGAAGAGAAAAATCACACTTTTCCCATAGAAACGCTGAGGTTATAATGTGTCAAGGAACCCACTTCTAAGGGTGACTGCTGCTTTATTATATATGGAGAAACCTTCTTCTGGAAAAGCACTGACTATCAGAAATATTGCTGTTTTAAATCATTAGGAAGAATGAAACATCACACTCTACTTGGACAGTCCAAGTCATTTCAACATGAACAAGCACCCTCAGTTTCCATCCCATGTGCAGAACTTCATTTAAAGCGCTTCTGGACACACCCATTCACATCTCTTATAAGTTTTAGTCTCCAAGTTCATAGGACCCTGATCCAGCAGTTGGTTCTGCTGCCCAGACTCTGGAGCCCTATACCAAGGTCACAGGATGAAAATCTCTGAAACTGACCAAGCCCCATAGCAACTGTTGCCATGAGCCTCTGATCAAACCGGCCAGTTACTTGACCCCGTATTAGGTAAAATACCCACCCTATTACCCACCCTATAGCATTCTAACCTACCACCTAATGCCCCCTTTCCAGTAGGAATTTTCTGTCTTGAGGCTGTAGAAATTGGCTGCTGCTGCTGCTGCTAAGTCGCTTCAGTCGTGTCCGACTCTGTGCGACCCCACAGATGGCAGCCCACCAGGCTCCCCCGTCCCCGGGATTCTCCAGGCAAGGACACTGGAGTGGGTTGCCATTTCCTTCTCCAATACATGAAAGTGAAAAGTGAAAGTGAAGTCGCTCAGTCATGTCCACTCCTAGCGACCCCATGGACTGCAGCCCACCAGGCTCCTCCGTCCATGGGATTTTCCAGGCAAGAGGACTGGAGTGGGCTGCCACTCCAGTGGCAACAGTGGGCCCTTGAGCCGGCCCGCTGTTCTCTAACAGCGTCTCCCACTCTGATAAACTGTCTTCTCTCATTCTGCCTCATGTCTGGAAATTCCTTCTCAACCCACGCTTGGGCCACAACACAGACCTAATGCTGACCCTTGGCACACAGCCCTGTTTGCCCTTCAGCCTGTGAAAACACTATTACCTTTAAATTCCACCTAACCTCTCCCTCCCCCAAACCTCCTGACTGCGTCTTTGTTTGGTGAGTCATCTCAGGGCTCTGAGGGTGTGTAGACCTCATTCCTAGCTTACAAAACAAGTGGTGGCCTGGATTTTGGTTGCAGGATATTTAGGGTCAAGGATGATTACTTGTAATAATTTACTAGAATGATTTGATAACATTTCAGTCAGTTTTATAGTGTTAATTCAGTTAGACTTCAAGCTCTGTACAGAGCACCCAGGTTCTGTTGTTTATTTCACATTATAATTATCTTTTCAAGAGATGAAGAATATATTTTCCCATCTACTGTGTAGTGCTTGCAATGCTGGAGATGTGGGGGAGGGGTCAGAAGGAATGAGGTGGGCCCCTTTTGCATAATACAAAGTGTCTGTGCATTGCCTCAAATATATATTAGCCTCTAACACCAACTTCCCTGGTGGCTCAGAGGGTAAAGTGACTGCCTGCAATGCAGGAGACCCGAGTTTGATCCCTGGGTTGGGAAGATCCCCTGGAGAAGGAAATGGCAACCCACTCCAGTATTCTTGCCTGGAAAATCCCGTGGATGGAGGAGCCTGGTAGGCTACAGTCCATGGGGTCACAAAGAGTTGGACTTCACTTTTACTTTCTAACACAAAAGTCTGGAAAACAGAGTTTGGCAATTACCTGCTGGTATTTAGAAAACAAAATGACCAAACTGGATAATTCCAGTAAGAGACAATTTGACAGTTTAAATCCTTTGAGTTGATAAAGCGTTTGTTGAGCTTTGAACCTGGGGTACAGCAGTTGGCCAGCTGCTTGACCCTCAGCCTGGAGGGCATGGGAGACTGTGGATGGCAGATCATCAGACCAGAATGAACAGAAAAACAGCTGATTGTGGGCTGAATCCTTTCCAGCAAAGGACTCACCTATACCATTTGCAGGCAACTGACGGCCTCTGTGAGTCAACTCAAGTTATTAAACCCACTAGAGCAGTCGGTTTGCTAAGGGCTCTGGTGTAACCCACCAACCCACAACTGAAGCCAAGACTTGTCTGAGTTGATCAATCAGTTTCCTTGAGAAACTGATTTTTCTAACATAATGTTGTAGTTTCTCTAACATAGTATTGTAAGTCAGTTACACTTCAAAAACAAAGAAACATAAAAACTCAACAAAAAATGGATCAAATTTGTGGTTACGTCAGGGCGGGTGGGAGAATTAGATGAAGGTACTGAAAATTTCAAGTTGTAAAATAAACAAGTACTAGAGGCGTGATGCACAAGATAATAAATATAATTAATACTCCTGTAGGAAAGTTATTAAGACAAGTATATCCTAAGAGTTCTCATCACATAAAAATTTTTTTTCATTTCTATTTCTTTAATTTTATATTTATATAAGATGATGAAAGTGAAAGAGGAGAATGAAAAAGCTGACTTAAAATTCAACATTCAGAAAACTAAGATCATAGCATCTGGTCCCATCACTTCATGGCAAATAGATGGGGAAACAGTGGAAATAGTGACAAACTTTATTTTGGGGGGCTCCAAAATCACTGCAGATGGTGACTGCAGCCATGAAATTAAAAGACGCTTAAACTCCTTGGAAGAAAAGTTATGAACAACCTAGACAGCATATTAAAAAGCAGAGACGTTACTTTGCCAGCAAAGGTCCGTCTAATAAACGCTATAGTTTTTTCAGTAGTCATATATGGATGTGAGAGTTGTACTATAAAGAAAGCAGAGTGCTGGAGAATTGATGCTTTTGAACTGTGGTGTTGGAGAAGACTCTGGAGAGTCCCTTGGACCGCAAGGAGATCCAACCAGTCCATTCCAAAGGAGATCAGTCCTGAGTGTTCATTGGAAGGACTGATGTTGAAGCTGAAACTCCAATACTTTGTCCACCTGATGTGAAGAACTGACTCATTGGAAAAGACCCTGATGCTGGGAAAGATTGAAGGCAGGAGGAGAAGGGGACAACAGGGAATGAGATGATTGGATGGCATCACTGACTTGATGGACATGAGTTTGAGTGGGCTCCAGGAGTTGGTGATGGACCGGGAGGCCTGACGTGCTGCAGCCTATGGTGTCGCAAAGAATCGGACACGACTGAGAGACTGAACTGAACTGAAGACGATGGATGTTCACTAAACTTGTGATAATCATTTCATGATGTCTATAAGTCAAATCATTATGCTGATTTAATCATTATGCAAATTACCTTAAACATTTATAATGCTGTGAGACAATTATAACAATAAAACTGGGGAAAAAAATAAATGACCATTATGAAGAAAAAAGAAGCACTTGTTAAAATGCATTTCATTTCGCTGGGTATCACCCCCAGAGTTGGTTATTCAGAAGGCTTGGGGTGTGGGCTTTGAGTTTACATTTCTGAATTTCCAGATGCTGCTCACGGTGCCCATCTGGGACCACAATTTGAAAATTACTATTATAAATTATTTTTCTGTGGGTGATTTTTTGACAGTTAAACTGAATATCTCATCCCACAGAGCCTAATCCATATTGGAACAGACTCTCCCAGCCTTATCTGGCAATAAATGCAATTTAACACTCACCTCCTTACCATCTTTAATCTTCCTTTATCAGGGGAATTATTTATTCATTTATTTCCCTCACACTTTCTTTTGCTGACATGACCTTCCTCCTTCAAAATTTAATAAAAATGGAACCACTCTTCCTTTTGGAAGAGAAAAATTAAGATGATTACAGCTACTCTTTAAAAATGGTATGTTAAAATATACATTAGATGTGGCTTTTTTATACTAATATAAATTTAAATTTAATTATGAACTTCCTCACACAAGAAACAACTCTGTGAAAATTATGGTTTATGAATCTGATCTTTTAGATTTCTTTAGAAATTGCACATCTGTTCAAAACACAACCACATCAGCATTATTGGAAATGTTTGGGTAGAAACCAGATTGTAAAAGCCACATGAGTCCAACCCCATACATGAGAGAGTGGAAAGGCAGAAAATGAGTAAGGGGGATTATTTCTAGTCCAACACTAGTACTTAGGCATTGGTCTTTGGGGTGGGGGCAGAAGTGGCTCCCCTCAATCTCTCTGCCATTCTTTTCACCCAGGTCCCCAAAGACGGACTGCTTAAGCCCAGAATAACAAAGTCTAGAAAGAAAAAAAAAGTCTTCACTCCTCTCATTGCTGGGGCTCAAATTTAGTCCTGGGATCCAGGGAAGAGATGGTAAGTCTTGATCCCCTGGAGGAGGGCATAGCAACCCACTCCAGTATTCTTGCCTGGAGAATCCCATGGACCGAGGAGCCTGGTGGGCTGCGGTCCATAGGGTCGCAAAGAGTCGGACATGACTGAAGTGACTTGGCACGAACTCCTCCAACCACAGTTTTAAGTGAAAACGGAGCATTGGTAAACAGTGGCAGTATCAAGGTTACCCGATTATCTGTGTCCAGTATCACTGCCGAGTGGAGTGTGGCTGACGGAGTGAGGCCTTGGTCATCACCTTGTCCGTCCGTCCTACAGGATACCTGGGCTCATTTCTGTGTGTGTGAGTGTGTGTCCAGGGGGGTCTGGGTCCTATATGGACTCAAGACTGATCCTGGACGCCCAGGCGGGCTGCCTTAGAGCGTGTGTGTGTGTGTGTTCAGGTGGGTCTGTGTGTGTGTCCGGGTTGGTCTGGGTCCAACATGGACTCAAGGCTGTGTGTGTGTCCCCAGCGGGTCTGGGTCCACGGACTCCAGGCTGACCGTGGACGCCCAGGCGGGTCAGGTGCGCCCTAGAGCGCACGCAGCGGTAGAGAAGCCCCAGGTGTGCGCCCTCGGGGCTCCCGGCGCGTGCTCAGGTGTGTGCGCGGCCCTCGCGGGCGGGCGGGTACCGCGTCCCGCCTCCAGGGGGCGCCCTCGGGGGCGGCCTCCCGGGGGCCCGCCCCAGCCGCGGCCGGCCGGGATTTCCGCTCGGTCGCTCGGGCCGGCTCTCCCCGAAGGGCGCGGCGCTCCGAGGCAGGTGAGTCGCCGGGCGCGGGCTGAGCCGGGCCCGTGTCCGTCCCCGCCCCCGCCGCGAGGGGGCCCCGCGGCCTGGGGGCGTCGCACGCCGGCGCGTACCCGGGGCCCGCGCGAGCCGGGGACGCGGGGCGGGGACAGAGCGGCGGGACGCAGCGCCTGCGGGAGCGGCTGGAAGGGCGGGGCCCCGGGCCGGTAGCGCGTCCACACGCTGCCCGGCGCAGCGCGACGCGGACGCCTCGGTCGGTTACCCAGGTGCAGACGCCGCCTCTTCCCAAGGAAGACGTGCCGAGCCATCGGAAGGGTCCCCTTGAAAAGGATCTCCCGGTCTGATGCTTCTGTTTTTAACTTGAGAGATCCCTGTTTGCGAGGAGACCAGAAAGCTGCATAAGAAAAGAGAACATCTGGCACTTGTCAGTTTCTGAGTTCGGGCTTCTTTGGAGCTCTTAATGACCCCGCTGAGTTTTTGAAGAAATCTCTTTTACTGCCTTGATTAGGAAATATGCTTATTGAGCTTTCACTCTGTTGGCCAAAGAGAACACCGCAGCCGCACTGGTACCGCTAAAGAGGTGCACGATTTTTAAAAAAAAAATAATTAAATTTATTGGTGCACGGTTTTAAAACACACCTGACTCCAGCTGTTAATATTGAACTGATAAGAAAATGAGACTTGGAGCCACGTCTTCTTAAAGCAGGATATTAATTTTGCTTAATGTCCCAGGGAGAAATCTTGGATTAAAAACTAAAAGGTCTCTCTAAATCAGTTGGATTTGACCAATATAAAGTGTAGGTCTCACACACACGTTTTTATGTACTTTTTCCTGTAACTGAAGACCGTTCTCCCTGGTCTCACTCAATTTATTGAAATGCTAATAAGAGACCCCTGCAGGTTGCCCACATTTTCCCCAAATGCCTTGTTTTTCCTAAAACGACTCCCTGGAGAAACCAGAAGTTCCTGAATAAGCAGACTGCCTGGGTAGAGAGCATTTGTGTTTCAAAAGCTGAGTTTGCAAAGGTAAATTAATTTCTAATTGGTGGACCTTTGTACAGAAGTGTTTTGGACTGGCTGACCTTGCAAACCAGGATCCTGACTATTAGCACTAGACCTAGAGAAGGTGGTTATTCACGCTGACCTTAGGTAGCCAATTGTGGGAAGAAGAATAGAGCAAAGATAGAACGTGGTATTAAGTTTTTAAAATGATCTGTTCATTGCCCTCTTATTTTATGTAGTAAGATCTTGAAAGTTCCAGTCTGGGTCAGCTCTTGCAGGTGGAGTCAAGGCTCTGTACTTGAGCTTTGTACTCAAGTCCGCTGGGCCTTTCCAAGGGGCTAGGGCACCGGTGGACATGGAGATTAGTGCAGCATTGTTTGCAGACGGACGGTCCCAAGGAAGGTGACGGACGACAGGAGGACAAAATTCAAGCGATCTTACTCTTTTCTAGGACCTTCTTCATCCAAGAGGTAACGCTCAGATTAGAGATTTTATGAAGAGAGTGTTGGTTAAACAGGGCCGGCATCTTGTATAACAGGAATTTGTTCTTTAATTGAAGCTCTCTGTGGTCAGTAAAACTGCTCAGGGCAAGACGACCTTGCCTAGATTGGATCTGAGAGCTAGGCAGAGGGTAGGCAGAGATTACAATGTGGAAGGTGTTATTATGCCCACATATTATACCCCCTGAAACTGGTTTACAGTTAGTAGAAGTCTTGGGTTTGTATGATATCACAAGGTAATAGACATGGTAAATAGCTCACATTTCTGGAGGATGAAGTAAGTGAAGTTAGAGCACTGGGAAATGAATTCCTGGCAGAGGACTGGGGGAGGTCACAGTGAGGCTTCACCTTGGACCCAGGGTGGAATTTTTACAGGCAGAGGAGTGGAATGGAGACCAGCATTCCTGGTGGCAGACTGTGCCCGCGTGCGTGCAGGCTTAGTCGTGTCCCACTCTTTGTGATTCCAGGGACTGNTGGGGGAGGTCACAGTGAGGCTTCACCTTGGACCCAGGGTGGAATTTTTACAGGCAGAGGAGTGGAATGGAGACCAGCATTCCTGGTGGCAGACTGTGCCCGCGTGCGTGCAGGCTTAGTCGTGTCCCACTCTTTGTGATTCCAGGGACTGTAGCCTACCAGGCTTCTCGGTCCATGGGATTCTCCAGGCAAGAATACTGGAGTGGGTTGCCATTTCCTCCTCCAGGGGATCTTGTAACCATGTTGGAGAAATAAGGATGAAACTCTGTAAGGACAGTGGGGCCGGAGGCCTGCCTAGAGAGAAAGGCCCTCTGGAGATAAACTCTGGTTTTTGATCAGAGCTCTGATTTTTAATTTGCTTCTTATTAAAGCAAATTTAAAAGGGAAGGGAATGGTATAATGAACTTCCATATATCCATCAACTAGATTTAATGGTTGATTAAAAGAATTTCTTTTTTTTTTTTTTCCTTTTGGCTGTATCTGCTGATCTTTTTGTTGAAGCAGTTTAAATTGCAGATAACATATTTCACCCCTGTCTAGGGTAGTTGCTTTTGTTTAGTTATGGCTAAGGTCATGCCTGACTTTTTTTGCGACCCCCTGGACTATGGCCTGCCAGGCTCCTCTGTCCGTGGAATTTCCCAGGCATTGATCCTGGTATGGGTTGCTGTTCCCTTCTCCAGGGGGATCTTCCCAGCCGAGGGATTGAACCCGGGTCTCCTGCATTGGCAGGCAGATTCTTAACTACTGAGCCACCTCGGAAGCTCAACTAGTGTGGTCTGTACCTCCAAAAAGGCATTTTCTTGTATAACCATAATACCATTGTTATCTCTTTATCAAATTGACAATAATTCCTTCATGTTTTCTAGAACCCAGTCCACAGATTTCCTTGATTGCCTCAGAAATGCACTTTTACCCTTGGCTTGTGTGAATCAAAATGGGCCACACAGGGTGTTTTGTTGAGTGTCTATTGTCTCTTAGTCCAGGACAGGGGGTTGACAGACTTAGTGAAAAGGGCTAATTACTAACTCCTTAAGGCTTCTCAGGCCATGTGGTCTCCGTTGCAGCTACTCAGCTGTGTTGCTGTAAAGACTCAACCATGGATGATATGTGAATGAGCATGGCTGTGTTCTAGGAAAATTGTTTCCAAAGGTTTTTGTTTTAAACCCCGCCTGCAGGTGGGAGTTATCTGAGGGCCGTAGTTTGCTGACTCTGGTCTGAAGCAGGCCTGTGGGTTTCTTTAATGCCATGGTTCATGGTTCGCTGGCATCGCCTGGTCGGCTCTGGACGGCTCTCATTCTGGGTTTATTCAGCTTTATATAGAGTGTAGTTTAGCTTGTTCCTCTATCTACTGTGTCTGCATAAACTGCAAGGTAGATCTGAAGGCTTAATTAGAGTCAGAGTCACCATTTACGGCAAGTATGCTTCAGATGTGGTTTGGATGTTTTTTCTAACCGTTGAACGAGTCACTATTTTATCTGTTGGCCGTGCCATGCAGTATATGGAATCTTAGTTCCCTGACCAGAGATCGAACCTGCTCACCCTGCATTGTAAGTGTGCCATCTTCCTTGGACTGCCAGGGAAGTCCCTGAATTTTTTTTTGTTGTTGTTCTTAATTTAGGACTTTACAAGATTTGAGCTTCCCTCATAGCTCGGTTGGTAAAGCATCCACCTGCAATGCAGGAGACTCCGGTTCGATTTCTGGGTTGGGAAGATCCCCTGGAGAAGGGATGTTGCAGTATATGGAATCTTAGTTCCCTGACCAGAGATCGAACCTGCTCACCCTGCATTGTAAGTGTGCCATCTTCCTTGGACTGCCAGGGAAGTCCCTGAATTTTTTTATGTTGTTGTTCTTAATTTAGGACTTTACAAGATTTGAGCTTCCCTCATAACTCGGTTGGTAAAGCATCCACCTGCAATGCAGGAGACTCTGGTTCGATTTCTGGGTTGGGAAGATCCCCTGGAGAAGGGATGGGCTCCCCACTCCAGTATTCTGGCCTGGAGAATTCCATGGACGGTATAGTCCATGGGGTCGCAAAGAGTGGGACACGACTGAGCAACTTTCAATTTCAAAAGATTCGAGGGGATTTCCCTGGCAGTTCAGTGGTTAAGATTTTGCTCAATGCCGGGGGACGAGGGTTTGATTCCTGGCCAGGGAGATAAGATCCCTCCTGCCTTACAGCCAAAAACCAAGACATAAAACAGAAGCAATATTGTACAAATTCAATAAAGACTTTAGAAATGGTCCACATCAGAAAAAAAATTTTTTCTAAAAAAAGACTCAAATCCACGTCTGGGAAACTCAGTATTCCTAAAATAATCTTACCCTGATGGCTGAAGATAGACTCCGTTCTTGTTTTCCTTATTTGAAGGAGAGGGTATAACTGCTGTTTCTCCAAGTCGAGAGCTTTGGGCCCCTCTGCTACACCAGTGCGAGGTTGCCTCTGTTCTAGGCATCCTTCGGCCCCTTGGGTCTTGTTTTTCCACTGAATGGCAGTCCCTTCCTTCCGAGCCACACACCCAAGGTCTGAGATGCCATCCAGGGGGCTGGGTGCTTTAGCCTTTAAGCCCTCAACTCTTAAACACTCCGCGTTCTTCACTCACCTTCCTTTTCATCTCACCCCCGGCAGGACCTGGTCCATGGACTTCTGGTCCCAGCGTGAGTGGAACTACTTGTCCTGCATCCTGTTTGGAAGGATTCCGAGGTCAGACCCTCTTCAGGCTCCCTCTGATGCAGGATTCTAAGGCTCCGCGGGTTTGAAGAAAGAAACTTACAGGTGAGAGTTGTTTTCCTCTTTTCGGGAGTGTTTGCTGTTGTAAACTGTAGAGCACCAGAGAAAGTGTGTTGACAGGGGGCATCAGTCGGAAGGCCTGTCTTTTTGTCTTTTAGCAATAGTGGTGAATCTGTTGAAACCTTTTTTTTCCTAGATAATGTGCCATTGGTCTTTTTCTTACTGATTTGTAAGAACTCTGTATACATTGAGGATGCTAATCTTTTGTCAAATATGTTACAACTGTTTCCCCATTTTTAAAAACTTTGTTTACAGTATTTATTCTCTGAGGAAAAATTTAATATTACATAGGGGAAAAAATGAGCCATTGGTCTTTTTCTTACTGATTTGTAAGAACTCTGTATACATTGAGGATGCTAATCTTTTGTCAAATATGTTACAACTGTTTCCCCATTTTTAAAAACTTTGTTTACAGTATTTATTCTCTGAGGAAAAATTTAATTTTACATAGGGGAAAAAATGTCAATCTCCCCTTTACAGTATCCCTGATTTGTGTCTCATGAAGAAATACCTGCCCATTTTAAGCTCTTTAAAAAAAAAATCTGTTAACACAGATTAATAAGCATATGATGAAAACTAGGTACATATGATTCTGAAAAATAATACTCTTTCTACCAGCTAGTATAATATTAACTTGATTAAATGTTGGCCTTTAAGATGGGCCCTACAGTGACAAGTTTTGATGTTGGGAGATGGGTATTTTGGGGGTCATCATATCATGACTTCTGTATATCTTTGACTTAACAAAATGAAAAAGTTTTCTTAAAAAGAATGGTAGGTGGAAAAGCCATTTTGTCCTATTTGTTCATATTCAGCAACTGTTAATTAGGTACTCTGTGCTGAATACTGAGGGTATTTTGTTAATAAAGGCACAAGATGTTGAAATTCACATTTCTCATGTCAGAGGCAGATGCTAATGGCACGGTTAAGGGCACCAACTCCTGTGTTAGACTGGCTGGGTGATTTTGAACTTCTTAATTTAAAAGATGGAAGATAAAAATCGCATCTACCTGCTAGGGTTTTGGGGAGGCTTGAATGAGAGAACCCACGAAAATTCCTTTGTGTGGTGCTCCGAAACTCCAGTACTTTGGCCACCTGCTGCAAAGAGCTGACTCGTTTGAAAAGACCCTGATGTTGGGAAAGATTGAAGACAGGAGGAGAAGGGGACGACAGAGGATGAGATGGTTGGACGGCATCATTGACTCAGTGGACATGGGTTTGGGTGGACTCCGAGAGTTGGTGATGGACAGGGAGGCCTGGTGAGCTGCAGTCCACGGGGTCACAAAGAGTTGGACACAACAGAGTGACTGATCTGAACTGAACTAGCATTTAGTCAACACTCGATAAGTGTAGACTCTGAAGGAAAGAATTCAGTCAAGCCAGGCCCAAGCTGAGAGGAGCAGGTGCTCAGAGAATGCCTGGAGTGGGCTGCAGGCCTCGCCTGGCATGGTTAAGCAGGGTCTAGGGTCAGGAGAGCTTTTCTGGTGGAAGGGATACTTTTGAGTGGAGACGTGAGACGTGGGCGGCACGTCTTTTAATCACAAGTACCCTTTCTGGGGAAGTGAGGAGGCAGAGTGGCAGCGGGGGGCTCAGGCGGAGGTCCGGTGACTTGAGGAAGCAGGTCTGACTTTGTCTTAGTTTCCTGGTCCCGCCAGAGCTTGAAACCACCCAGATGGATTGTCCTGTTCTTCAGGGCAGGAGTCCAGCTGGGTTGAGCTTGAAACCACCCAGATGGATTGTCCTGTTCTTCAGGGCAGGAGTCCAGCTGGGCGTCACTGGGCTGAAATCTGGGTCTTGGGGGGGCCATGTCCCCCCGGAAGCTCTGGAGGCGAATGTGTTTTCTTGACCTTGCCGCCTCCACTTGCAAGGGAGCCCCTGTGTGTCCCTGGGGGCCCCCCAGCCAGGAGAACGGCTCCATTTGGAAGCTTCGTGGTTTGATTGGGCCCCCTTGGAGCATCCAGGGTAATTCCACATCTTCAGGCCCTTAACTTGAACCACACGCAATCCATAGAGCCCCTTGTACCAGGCTCTGGGGCTGAGGACGGGGCATCTTTGGGGGCCTGTCGCTGGGTTGGCGGTGGCTCCCCAGACGTTTGGCTGGTTGGGTGCGCTCCGGCCAGGTGCTGACAGTTACCCTGGTTGCTCGGCCTTTCTGGGCTCCTGGGGCCTCTCCGACGGTGGTGGTGCCGTGCGGACGGGCTTCTGCGAAACCTCCCCGTTTCAGGAGGAGCAGCGGTCAGGATCTTCTTTGACCGACTCCTGTGGCCCCGTGCCCCCGTCCCCTCCAGGTCTCTCCTGCTCTGCACCCTGACGGGGCTTTTGCAGCTGCAGCTTTTTACCTTCTGGTTTTCTGTTGCTTTTGCCTGTGTAATTCTTTTTGCACACTGGCCTTAAATACTGCCGGATGATAAATAAAATTCATATTATAATGTTGGGTTGGCCGAAAAGCTTATTCAGGTTTCCAGTCCTGTCTCATGGAAAAACCCAGAGGGGCTTTTTGGCCAACCCGGTACTGAGTATTTTCTTCTCCGTTAATACTGACTGGCTGAGAGCTAGGCCTCCCTCCTAACAGATCCCCACTGGGGAAGAACTTGTTTCCAGTCGGTTGGGAGTGCTTTTATAGACCTCTGACCGTTGAAGGTACACCAGAGGAAAGCAGAGAGGGCAAGAGTAAATTAGAGAGAACTTGTATTATGCTGTGTTCTTATCTCTGTCCATTCCTACATCTGCCTTTAAAACTTTTTGAGTGTTAATTACCTCTTCCTGCCATTGTCATCTGCACTTAGGTAGATATAGCAGATAAACTAATGAAAACTATTAATATTTCTACAGCTCATGATAATCTTAATTATTTATGAGCATTAAATGAGATTTAAAAGCATTCTTTAACCTGCTTTGAATTACTCTTTCTGTCTTGACTTGGTTTTCTGTAAAGTTAGATGCAGATTATAAAAGCCTAAAAAGCTGTTAGGGGAAGTTAATCTATCTTCTAAGTGAATAAAGAACAGCTAGATGGCATTCTTGGAAATATTTATGAAAAATAAGTCTCTGGTTTTTTTCCTCTCGTCATTTTTTTAATATACATCTTCAGTTCAGTTCAGTCGCTCAGTCATGTCCGACTCTTTGCAACTCATGGACTGCAGCATGCCAGGCTTCTCAGTCCATCACCAACTTCCAGAGTTTGCTCAAACTCATCATCAAGTCGGTGAGGCCATCCAACCATCTCATCCTCTGTCACCCCCTTCTCCTCCTGCCTTCAGTCTTCACAGCATCAGGGTATAAATATCTCCAGCCCTCCTGAAATAAGAGCACAGTAAACCCTCGAGAACCCATGGTGGCAGAATCCACACACCATCCTAGCTTTACCATACCTGCTTCAATTGCCCTCCTTTCTTTGCTTTTTGAGTTTTTGTTCATTGGCTGGCTTCTGGAAAATTTTGAAGCAAATATCAGAACCTATGTCATTTTACCCCTAGATTTTTTTTTTCTTAATATATATATTTTATTGAAGTGTAGTTGACTTACAATGTTTCAGGTGCACAGCAAGGTAATTCAATTATACATATACCTGTATATTATTTTTGAAATTATTTTCCATTATAGATTATTATAAGATATTGATTATAGTTCCCTGTACCATACAGTAAACTTTTGTTGCTTGTTGCATGCCAACTTTTTAGATTAGAAATCTAGTATTCTATTCATACTAAATCAAACAAGTGGAATCAAAATGTCATACATTTTTTAGTTAGGCAAAAATTCATAAGTTTTCTAAAATATATATAATACATATTTATATATGTACATAAAGCTTTTATATTATGCTTGATAAAGGCTTGAGAAGGAGCATCAAAAAAAAGAGATGGAGAAATTGGAAGACATAAACTAAGTGACATGGGAGCCCTGAATATGAAATAGAAATAAATGAAACAAACTAGATAGGAATAAAAGATCATCTTATAGTTCTGGTGTTCTTAAACATTGCTTCTCATTAGAAATATATCTGGAACTTTGGAGGAAAAAAGCAATACCTGGGCATTTGTATTTTTCAAAAAATTCCAAGATAATTGATATGCATCTAGATTTTAAAAAACTAGATTTTAAAAAACCTGATTGCAGGTTTTTCTATTAAATAGTAGTTTTTGTGATATAGAATTCTATTATTTTTCTGTTGACCAATCCTGATACAGTGATATTTAGTGAGGAATAGTTACATAATCATAATCACAATAGTAAAAGATGTTTATCAGTTTTCACAATAGCCAAACAAAAAGTAAAAGATAATTACAGTTGCAAGCCATAATGGGGATGTGATTAGCCTAACAATATAAAATAATTACATGCAATTTTGGGGGTCATGCGAGTGATGTGATGAGTGGAAGTGCATATATGTACATGCTTTCGTCCACCCAGCCAGTCTCTGTCTTTTGGTTGGTGCATTTAATCCATTTACATTTAAGGTAATTATCGATATCTATGATCCTGTTGACCATTTTCTTAATTGTTTGGGATTTATGTTCTGTACGTCTTCTCTTGTGTTTCCAGCCTGGAGAAGTTCCCTTAGGATTTGTTGTAAAGCTGATTTGGTGGTGCTGAATTCTCTGAACTTTTGCTTATTTGGAAAGCTTTTGATTTCTCCATCAAATCTGAATGAGAGGCTCGCTGGGTAGAGTACTCTTGGTTGTAGGCTCTTCCCTTTCATCACTTTAATATATCATGCAGTTCTCTTCTGACTTGTAGAGTTTCTGTTGAGAAACCAGCTGATAACCTGAAGGGAGTTTCCTTGTATGTTATTTGTAGTTTTTCCCTTCTTGCTTTTAATATTTTGTCTTTGTCTTTAATTTTTGTCAGTGTGATTACTGTGTGTCTCACGATGTTCCTCCTTGGGTTTATCCTGCCTGGGATTCTCTGTGCTTCCTGGATTGGGTTGTCTATTTCTTTTCCCATGTTAGGGAAGTTTTCAAATATTTTCTCAGGTTCTTTCCCTCTCTCTCTTCTCCTTCTGGGACCCCTGTAATGCGAATGTTGTTGCGTTTAATGTTATCCTAGAGGTCTCTTAGGCTGTCTTCATTTTTTTTCCCCCCATTCTCTTTTCTATATTCTGTTTTGCAGCAAGTGATTTCCAGCATTCTGTCCTCCAGGTCATTTATCCATTCTTCTGCCTCAGTTATTCCGATATTGATTCCTTCTCATGTATTATTTATCTTTGTTTGTTTGTTCTTTTAGTTCTTTGGTAAACACTTCTTGCATCGTCCCCATTGTTTTCCCTTAATGTAGTTTTTGTTTTAGCCACTGTGGGATCGTGGGTTCTTCTGTCTGCCCTCTGAAGGAGCAGGCTAGGAGGCTTGTGTAAGCTTCCTGATGGGAGGGACTGGTGGGGGGAAAAACTGAGTCTTGCTCTGGTGGGCAGGGCCTTGCTCAGTAAAACTTTAATCCCATTATCTGCTGATGGGTGGGGTTGCGCCCCCTCTGTGGTAGTCCTTTGGCCTGAGACAACCCAGCCCTGGGGTCTGTGGCCTCTCTCACCCACCCAGGGGGTATGGATTTGATTTTATCATGATTGTGCCCTTCCTACCATCTCAGTGTGGCTTCTGCTTTGTCTTTGCACACGGGTATCTCTTTTTGGTGGGTTCCAGCGTCCTCCTGTCAATGATTGTTCAACGGGTAGTTGCAGTTTTGTTACTTTCACAGGAGGAGATAAGCTCATGTCCTTCTACTCTGCCATCTTGAACCGGAAGTATCCCTCACCCCTAAATATTTTGGTATTGAATTTTATTCAAAATTTTACTTTTAAAATAACTATAATCCTACCTAACAATTTGGAGAAGGCAATGGCAACCCACTCCAGTACTCTTGCCTGGAAAATCCCATGGACGGAGGAGCCTGGTAGGCTGCAGTCCATGGGGTCGCACAGAGTTGGACACGACTGAAGTGACTTAGCAGCAGCAGCAGCTACCTAACAATTAACAAAAAGTCTTTAATATTGTGTAATGCTGTATTCGAATATCCCCAGTTGTCTAAAATAATCTGTTCAGCTGTTTTATTCAAAGCAAGATCAAAGCAAAGCTCTTTTATTGTGTTTTATTAATATATCTCTTAGTCTGTTTTAATTATAATAATGAATGTGTGCCATCTTAGCTTAATTCAGAATGCTCTTACTCTTATATCTACCTTTTGCTTTTATCTCATTGTTTTACATCAACTGCATGCTCTCATGCTTTCAGTCATTATTATTATTTTGAATTTATATAAAGTAAAATTAACCTTTTTTGTTGTATAATACTTTGAGTTTTAAAATTGATTCCTGTAACCTTATAGAGCACTCCCATCACCAGAAATACCCAGAAAACAAAAGAAGCCCTCCCTCATTCTGCACCCTTGAAGTGAAACCCTCACCCTACCCCTAATTTCTGATCACCCTTGATCTGGTCTCCATCTTTATACTTTCGCCTTTCCCAGAAAGTCACGTAAGTGAAGTTATACAGTATGTAACCTTTGAGACTGGCTTCTTACATTCAGAGGACATCTTTGAGATTCGCCCACATGTGTATCCTTTCTTCATCTTATGGACATAGCACAAGTTTATCCATCCACTGTTGAGCATCTGTTGAACATTTGGATTCTTCATAATTTTTGGTGGTTATTTTTTTGGGCTCCAAAATCACTGCAGATGGTGACTGCAGCCATGAAATTAAAAGACGCTTACTCCTTGGAAGAAAAGTTATGACCAACCTAGATAGTATATTCAAAAGCAGAGACATTACTTTGCCAACTAAGGTCCATCTAGTCGAGGCTATGGTTTTTCCTGTGATCATGTATGGATGTGAGAGTTGGACTGTGAAGAAGGCTGAGCGCCGAAGAATTGATGCTTTTGAACTGTGGTGTTGGAGAAGACTCCTGAGAGTCCCTTGGACTGCAAGGAGATCCAACCAGTCCATTCTGAAGGAGATCAACCCTGGGATTTCTTTAGAAGGAATGATGCTAAAGCTGAAACTCCAGTACTTTGGCCACCTCATGAGAAGAGTTGACTCATTGGAAAAGACTCTGATGCTGGGAGGGATCGGGGGCAGGAGGAGAAGGGGACGACCGAGGATGAGATGGCTGGATGGCATCACGGACTCGATGGACGTGAGTCTGAGTGAACTCCGGGAGATGGTGATGAACAGGGAGGCCTGCCGTGCTTCAATTCATGGGGTCGCAAAGAGTCGGACACGACTAGCGACTGAACTGAACTGAACTGATGAACAGAGCTGCTACAAACATTTGTATATGGGATTTTATGTGATCAAAAGTTTTTATCTTTCTATGGTGGATCCCTCGGACTAGATGGCTGGGTCACGGGGTAGGTGTATGTTGAACTTCATAAGAAACTGCCAAGTTGTCTCCCAAATTGGTTGTTGTTGGTCAGTTGCTAAGGGGTGTCCGACTCTTCACAACCTCATGGACTGTAGCCCACCTGGCTCCTCTGTCCAGAGGGTTTCTCAGGCAAGAATACTGGAGTGGGTTGCTATTTCCTTCTCCAGGGGATCTTCCTTACCCAGGGATCAAACTCTCATTTCCTGCTTTGGCAGACAAGATTCTTTACTGCTGAGTCACCAGGGAAGCCCCACCATTTTGTATCTCTATCAGGAATGTATGAGAGTTCCAGCTGTTCTGTGTCCTTGACAACACTTGATATTGTCAGGTTTTTAAAATTTGAGCCACCTTAATTGGTGTGTTTTTTTTTTTCTTTTAATTATCTGATTTCAGTTTTTTGAGTATCATAGAAATATTTTAAATAATTCTTGAATAACTGAACTAAATTTATGTTATATACCCATTATAAATATTTCTGGTATTCTGGTGATATTCTACATTTTAATATGTTAAATATTCTATATCGGAAAATAGCTAGATTAAAACCAGATTATTCTACAGATGCGCGTCTTCCTTGGATCTCACCCACTGACACATTGTATTTGGCAGAGGTTTACAGAGTAGTGTCTGGACCGTGATGCGTTTTGCAGTGACCATTCATTATATGTGTCTGGCGCATGTCTTGCTCCCAAAGACATGTGCTTTTACCATGAGCACTTTGATTTCTCTTGCCATCAGTTTTATGCTAGATTAGATTGATTGGTGAATAGTTAATTCCATGAGAGCAAATGAATGTAGGCAGAGAGTGATTTCTTTGAGTGCCTTTTAGCCAGGTGAACCCTGTTGTCCTTTAAAAATGGACTGCTCCTGTGTGTCTGAGGCAGCAGTAAATGCTTGTATTTGAATCCCTTTTTCCTTCTGAAAGCATGCTGAGCTCATGAAGTAAACCATTGAGATCTGTGAAATAAAGCTCATATATCCCCCACTGGATGAGTTAGGACCGTGGCTGCTGGCCACTGTTGCTTGCAAGTGTGGAGTTGGCTCCTGGACTAATCACCAGAAAACCCCTGGTGGTGCTGCCCCTCACCCATCACATCAGGTGAAACCATGAAGTCTTGGGGTGGACAAGGTCATCGCTAAGAGAGGGCCTATCTTTAAATTCAGGTCTCCCCCGCTAGCTGCTGTGGTTTGAGCTTCTGATGGGTAGTAGTATCATTTAAAAAGCGTGGACCTTGCTGCCGTCTAACCGGAAGAGTAGTGTCCATGTACGTTTTACTTTGTGAGCAGACTCTCTCTGCTTTTGCTTCTTGAAAGTTGCTGGAGGGTCAGACCTATTGACAGACCTTCCTTTGTGACATAGGGCATCAGAGAGAAAAATGCATCTGACCAAGGAAGGGAGATTGAGGACCGATGGCCGGAAGGGCTTCACATTGTTGTGGTCTGAAGCCTCGGAGGCCAAGTACCAAGAAAATTCAGTTCAGAATGAAAAGAAATGGGTTTCTGTGGTTAAGTCATTTTTAAAACTGACGTACTGATTGACCTTTATTACATCAGTTAGATTGGAGTACATCAAAATTACTGAAGGATTGATTAGTAAGGATGCTACCTCCATTGGACCCAAGTCTTTAAGAGTTATTATGGATATTCTTTAAACTTCATGCTTGTTGGTATTAATAAAGTCTTAGATATATGTATATTTTGGAGGGGGGTTGGAGGAAGGCATAATGGAAATTTATTGGGGCTCTAAGTCCAGGGTTTAGAACACCGGACTAATGCACCTGCTGCCCCCTGGTGGCGGCGTATTAAACAGTGTGGTTCAGAGGAGTTCTGTAGGGCGCAAGTCCATTGCTCCTAGAAGAGGATTGTAGAGGGAGCCAGGAAATGGTTTCTCTTCCAGCTTTTCTCATAATTACTTCCTGTAATTGTGACCTCAGGCAAATAATGTAGTTTGATTTAAGTCTAGATTTCACTTTCTTCCACTTTAAAATGTCATTTCTTCCTGTTTTAACATCATAAAATTCTCCAGTGGTAACAACAAATATTAGTGTAATGTATCAGGCTCCATTTCTTCCCTTATTAGCTGAATCCTAAAAAAATCCCAGATATTTATTCAGGAAAGCAGACTCCAGAGCAACTCTTGAAGCTTAACACAGATTTGACTCAGGGCCACGAACTGCACAGACCTGTTTGTAGCGCAGTCCATAATGAATCAGCATGGTGACTGTGTGTTATTATGAAAGCATAATTGATACAAGTTGCATCATTTAAAAGTTAATTTTCTTATATTTAATAGTGGTTTTTTAAAAAATAAGATTTACCATCCTAACCATTGATAAGTGTACAGTTCAGTCACTCAGTCATGTCCGACTCTTTGTGACCCCATGAATCGCAGCATGGCAGACCTCCCTGTCCATCACCAACTCCCGGAGTTCACTCAGACTCACGTCCATCGAGTCAGTGATGCCATCCAGCCATCTCATCCTCTGTCGTCCCCTTCTCCTCCTGCCCCCAATCCCTCCCAGCATCAGAGTCTTTTCCAATGAGTCAACTCTTCACATGAGGTGGCCAAAGTACTGGAGTTTCAGCTTTAGCATCATTCCTTCCAAAGAAATCGCAGGGTTGATCTTCAGAATGGACTGGTTGGATCTCGTTGCAGTCCAAGGGACTCTCAAGAGTCTTCTCCAACACCACAGTTCAAAAGCATCAATTCTTGGTCACTCAGCCTTCTTCACAGTCCAACTCACATCCATACATGACCACAGGAAAAACCATAGCCTTGACTAGACGGACTTTGGTCGGCAAAGTAGTGTCTCTGCTTTTGAATATGCTACCTAGGTTGGTCATAACTTTTCTTCCAAGGAGTAAGNAGTCTTCTCCAACACCACAGTTCAAAAGACATGTACACACTGCTATATTTAAAATGGACAACCAAGGAATTACAGTGTGGCACAGGGAACCCTGCTCAACACTAAGGCAGCCTGGATAGGAGGGGAGTTTGGGGGATAATGGATACGTGTATACGTATGGCAGAGTCACTCTGCTGTGCACCTGAAACTGTCACGAGATTGTTAACTGGCCATGTGTTAGTTGCTCAGTCGTGTCCGACTCTTCACAACCCCATGGACTGTAGCCCGAGAGGCTCCTTTGTCCTTGGGATTTCCCTGGCAAGAATACTGGAGTGGATTGCCATTTCCTTCTCCAGGGGATCTTCCTGACCCAGGGATCGAACCCAGGTCTCCTGCATTGCAGGCAGATTCTTAACCATCTGAGCCACCAGGAAAGACCCAATATAAAATAAAAAGCTAAAAATAACACAAAACATTGGGCCCATCTTTTGACTCTAAGCAAAGCTTTTCATTGAGCTTTGCATTTCCTCTGTTGGAGTTCTCCTTTATCCTCCTTTTGTAAACTATGTCCTTACAAAAACCAATCCCAGGGTTCCAAGTTTCATTTTCTTTACCGTGGAATAAGAATTTACACATTTTCAATATGGATGCAGAATCCTCAAGGACTGTCCTCCCCCAACCCTTTTCAGTCATCTTCTTCACATTGAATTTGGTGGGGTTATTCTTTTTTTTTGGCAGGGGGGGGTAGTTGCACGACCCCCACAGTAGGAGCATGGAATCCTAACCACTTGACTGCCAGGGTATTCCCTGAGTTCAGTAGCATTTTGAGGAGGGGTGGCAACTCACCTTTACCAGGTCTCTCCAAAGTATCAACTTGGTTTTCCCAGATCCTTTCATTTTTCGATCGTATTTCACTGGTTAACTAAGTCACATCACTACAGCACAAAGCCCAGCTGGCACAAACAGGTTTGGGAACACAGCTCTGTCTGTGTGTACACTTAGTCGTGTCTGACTCTTTGCAGCCATGGACTATAGCCCACCAGGCTCCTCTGTCTGAGGAATTTTTCAGGCAAGAATACTGCAGTGAGTTGCCATTTCCTACTCCAGGGGATCTTCTTGACCCAAGGATCGAACCTGCGTCTCTTGAGACCCCTGTGCTGGCAGGCGGATTCTTTACCACTAGTGCCATCTGGGAAGCCCACACCTCTGACTACTGGTGGGCGTATACTCCTGGTCACTAGCTCTGAGTGTCACAATAACTCAAATGTCACACAGAGTGTTAAAGAGAGAATAGAGAGGGTCAGTGAAGAGTCTCTTGCAGACTGGTGCGCTCTCACACTCATCTCTGATATGTTCATCCACGTCCTTGCAGAGAAGGCTTTGAAGCACTGGGCAGTGGAAGTCCATGCAAGTCCCTTTCTTACAGCTGGTGAGGGGTCTCCCTTACTTGATCTGGGAATACCTACATGGAACAAGTACTGTTTTGAAAATTTACCATGTACCACTTCCCTGCATACATGAGCTTGTTCTGATCCGGTATAATTTATTTGCACAAACTATAGATTTAATTTATGCAACAGTGCCTTGAGGTTAAGGACCTGAACTGAGGCTATGCAACTGGAAAGTAAGTAGATCAGGTTAACACAGCGTAGTAAATCAAGCTCAAATACCTCAACAAAATAAATCTTTCAAAAAAAGAAGAGGAAAGAAAGCAGCCGATTGCAAAACATTCCTGTAGGGATTCAATAAAGGAAGACTGAATCCAAGGGTTCCTGACTTTCTGATCATGCTCACAGATATTCCCCATATTTCCCAGCTTCTCTCCTCTAGAATGAAATTCCATTCTGACTATGATCCCAGGCTCCAGGCTACCCAACTGTAAGCAAGTCAAAAGTAACACACAGCAAATTTCTGAAAATCAGCCTTTTAATCTATTTGAACCCAATGAGTGGGGAAAGAACTAAAACATTTTTTTCCCTTGAGATTTTCCTTATGAGTCAGAGGTGTCTCTTCCATAGGAAATTGACATCCCCTATGTCCTCAAAGATTTTTTTTTTAAATGCATCAATGTGGGATTTCAATTCATGTGCATGCCACACACTTCCCCACCCTGCCCTGCCCACTCCGTACAGGCACACATATTCACACACCCAAGGGACTCCTTTTGTAACGGGGGAAGAGAATGCGGGGGAAAAAAAAATCCATCTGAGTGGCCACAGATACCAGAAATAACCAAATACAGTTTACACTTACATCCATCAACTCAAATGCAAAGGGAAGCTTCTCTAATTGGAATCTAGAGCCAAAAATCACAAAAGGCAGAGACTTGAACCATCCATAGAGATAATTTTAAAATGCCTTCTACTGGACACTCCCCTTAATTACAAAAGTATGCAAACAATCTTGATATAAATGGAAAACAGTGGGCGGCTCTCTCGCTGGGACAGAGGGGCATACCTAAAATTCCCTGGGTGGAATTCGTGCCTGGACCACGGCCCCTCCCTTCCAGGACTAAAGGGGAAGGAGAAAGGGGAGCAGTGGGGTGGGGACCCACCCGGGAGCCCGTGAGGAAACTGTGGAGCCACCCCAGGAACCAGGACTGAGTTGCTGTGTGGCCAGCTAACGGGGAGCTCGGTGGGGCAGGTGGGCCACAGCTGGGTTCAGAGAGGTCCAAGCGCTGTGCACCCTTGGGAGCCCAAGGTGGACGTGCTAAGACGGGAGATGGGCTGGTCCACTTGGCTTCTCCCACCTAAGGCTTTCGGACTGCTGGCAGCCATCTGGGAAAGGCCAAGACTTGATTACTTTAGGGTCGCAGAAAATGATGCTTCCCATCTGGAGATCGATGTACAAACCATGTCTAGTCCTCAAAGGATGACTTCCCAGTCACAGCCTGCCCTCCACCAAGCCATGCTGGGGCCACAAGCATGGGGGCTGAGGCACATTGGCAGGGGGTGCAGAGGAACGAGATGAAGAGAGGAAGGGGAAGTCGCCAAGCGCCCAGTGACCAGTGGCCAGACTTGAGTCTACGCAGGCTGCTGCCCTGCCACTGGGCACCTGCTTCTGGGTAGGAAAAGAAAGGCGTGGGTGAGAGGGCCTTGAGGCCTGGGCTCTAGGTCAGGCAGGAAGGGATGGAGCAGAGGCGAGGGCTCCATCTACAGCGCCACATTTCAGGGGCCTGCCTGGGAAGTACCGTACTTTGTTGAAGGAGCCAGGTGGGCGGTGCCTTTGGGCAGCCTGGTCCAGAACCTGGAGCCCAGGTCTGCAGGCTGCCTGCCCAGGACAGAACCCAAGTGGCCAGTGGAACCAAACGGTGGGGGCTGTGAGATTGTCAAAGCCTGGCTGCGAGCTGATTGGCATGGGTTCTGGGCTTCCCCCCAAAGGGGAGGGGACTGCAGCTCTCCCAGGAGTGCGTCCCCGAGCTGTCTGGCCTTGTCTCTGGTCTTGGGGCTCCTCAGGGAAAAAAAGGGGTGCCCCAACTTCAGGCAGTGTAATTTATCTAAAATTAAACTTGGGGAAAAGAGGTAGCGTCGAACCCAGGAGCCACCCCCTCCCTCCCCTCACCCCCACTTTGGGACACAGCCAGGTCTTGGGCCAGACAGAGGGCAGGAGGAGACGGGGTGCTCGGCGCAGGGCTGGTGGTCTCCCCCGGGTCCTTGGCCGTGGGGCCGGGCAGGTCATCAATGCATCTTGCCCAGCTGGATCTTCTTCCAGGCTTCCGAGGCTGTAAAAATACACGAGTCCAGAATGCCGGCCACAGTGAAGGTCCCGCCAATGATGGCACAGATCTGAAAGTGGGGGGAATGGTCAGAGGTCAGCGGGGAAGGGAGCAATGGCCAGACCTCCCTAAATCACGAGATGATGAGCTCAGCAAGTAACGCTGACCTGTTATGCTCACCCGATGGCAACCAGTGGGATGTGGAACACACCCAGGGCTCAAATAAAAACAATAATAAAAATAATCATTGGACTTCCCTGGTGGTCCAGTGGTTAAGAATCTGCCTTCCTTGCAATGTGGGGGTTCGATCCCTGGTCGGGGAACTAGATCCCACACATAGCAACTAAAACCCAGAGCAGCCAAATAAGTAATTTTTTAAAAAACTGCTGCCATAAGGGGATGGTCATGAATGTCACCTGTGTGTCTGTACTTCCTCAATTCCCACAGTAAGATAAGAGCTACAGCAAAGCAGACGGCACTCACACACCTTTCTGTGCCAGGCCTGGAGTGCTGGGGCGCCCACCTCACTGAACCCCCAGGCCAGCCCAGAGGGAAGCACTACTCTTACAACCACAGCGCAGCTGCAGAGACGCGGCGCAGGGGCGCTCAGCCACCCGCCCAGTGCCACAGCGTTTAGTGGCTGAAAAGTGAAAGTCACGGTGTTAGTCGCCCGGTCGTGTCCAGCTCCTTTTGTGACCCCATGGACTGGAGCCCGCCAGGCTCCTCTGTCCGTGGGATTCTCCAGGCAAGGATACTGGAGTGGGTTGCCGTGCCCTCCTCCAGGGGATCTCCCCGACCCAGGGCTTGAACCCTGGTCTCCTGCATGGCAGGCAGATTCTTTACCATCTGAGTCAAACTGGAGTTCAAAACTCTCAACATGGCAGTTAGTCGCCCGGTCGTGTCCAGCTCCTTTTGTGACCCCATGGACTGGAGCCCGCCAGGCTCCTCTGTCCGTGGGATTCTGCAAGCAAGGATACTGGAGTGGGTTGCCGTGCCCTCTTCCAGGGGATCTCCCCAACCCAGGGCTTGAACCCCGGTCTCCTGCATGGCAGGCAGATTCTTTACCATCTGAGTCAAACTGGAGTTCAAAACTCTCAGCATGGTCCTCGGCTGCTTCCCAGGTATGAACAGCCCACCTCAAAGAATTATTCACTTTGCTTTGAATTTGACAGGACTCCTACTTGTGACGCATCAACATAATGTTACATTCTCTTCAAAATGTTCTGGCTTACCTATGAATGCTTTCTGGGGCTATCAAAGAAACCAAAGTGCCTAAAAGATTTGTAAGGAAACTTTAAATGTACTTTTCCCCTAAAGACATACTTAAATCATTCATAAAAACCAGTGTTACCCACCACACCGTATGCCCTGGAGGGAGGCACCTCTTCTCTCATGTACCCATGGGGTCCAGAGAGGGAAAGAGTTTGTCCAAGGTCACACAGCAACAGTATGGCAGAGCTGAGTTTGTCTGCCTCCCGAGCTCTCACTTCTTCCCCTATGCCACATGTAAGCAGGGAAATGACCTCGGGCCTCAGAAGAAGCCACGCTGGGCCGCCCTGCAGGCCCCTGCCGCTGAGCACTGGAGGATTCTGGGAGACAGCAGCGCCTCCCTGGGTCCTCGGTGCCACGTGGACGAGGCCAGGAGACACAGTGGAGGCAAGAGGGAAGTGTGCATCGCACCAGCATTTATTTTTGAAATTATATTTCCACCAGATGAGCTAAGCGGAGGCCTGTGAGGCCCAGACAGACAGAGCAGGTCTGTATAGATGAGCTGTAAGTAAGCAGCTGGCATTCCAGTAATAACAGCCCCAGAAACCGGAGCAGCCCCCCAGGGAGAGAGGAGGATGGGGGTGCTGGGGGGATTATTATGAAGTGCTTTCAGCGGGCAAGGCCTCTCCCCGCCCGCCTCACAGCATGACGCAGGGCCCCTTTTCAAGGAAGATGACGGCAGGGAAGCTGGGTTATTTCGGTAGAGTGGATCAGATGATGGGCAATTTTATACCACAAAAAGCTTTCAGAGCTTGGATCAGAGGATAGGAAAATGTGACTTAAGTGCAATGGAGCAAATAATAAAAAAAATAAAAAATAACCACACACACATATCTATATTCATCTGCACGCTCTGGAGCCTGTGTGTGTGATGATTCACATACACCTGGCACCCAGACTGAGCTGCTTTCACAGGGCTGGCCCAGAGCGGGAGACAACACGTGCACTGAGGCACGGGAGCAAGCGCAGAGCTGCGGGGAAACTGAGGCCCTGGGAGCACGGCAGGCTCTGTGGGCATCTGCTGCTCTTGCAGCCCCATGTCCCCCATTCCCCTCTGTCTACTCAGGCGCTGGCCACCAGTCAGCTGAGGGGAAGTCCTGGCATCTTCAGGGGGACGGTCCTAAGAAGCTGAGAGAAATCTAGCAGCCGCCTGATGTGGCCACGGCCCCCTGCTTTCCTAATTCTGCCTTTGGCCTGCTGGAGCACCCCACCTCCGCACGTCCACAGGGGGTGAGGGGAGGCAGGGGTCGTGAAGAGAGGGTCTTGGGGTGCTCCCAGGCTGAAGGGCTCCCTGGATTTCAACAGATGGTGGCCACAGAAAGCCCCAGCACCAGGGGCCTGCCACGTCTGGACTCGTCCTAGAGGGTGGTCAGTCGTGGCCGTGACCCTCATCCCCAGGAGGTCTCTACATCTGAAATGCAAACGCAGCTATGAGGCTGCACCAGATGGTTTGTCTGCCTTCAAACTTGGGCCCTCCCTTGCTGGTGGAAAGATGACGGCTTCACCAGACCTGGCTGATGGTGGCAGGGGGAATGACCAACCACACATGTTAGCAGGCTGATCCAGCTCTAAGATAAAGGCCTCATGGAAGGGAGGATGGTGACTTGGCATCTCCCTGACCCGGGAGTGGGGACAGGGCCCAAGATGAACACAAAGGAAAATGAAGCAGATCATGCCCACGACACTTGGTTCCCCTGCTGCTCTGCAGAGCTAGGAGAGGCGGGCCTCTGTGAGTGCGGAGTCTGGGAGGCGTGAAACTCCTCACGGTACTCAGCCAAGGTGAGGAGATGAGGACTGAGGAGCCCACAGTGGCCTTCCTGGCTGCAGCAGCGGGAAGAGCTTGGCATTTGGAAGCCGAGTTGTCTCGTGGTTGTCACCTTTTAACTCTGGGCACAAGAGCGCCTTCCCAGGCCCCAGTTTTTTAATCTACAAAATGGGCAAACCATTTCTACTTTGCCAATTATTGCATTGTAGGCAATGCCTCTGGAGTGCCTAGCACTTAGTAGGTGCTCAGTAAATGGGACCTCATCTCACCTTCCAATTGACTGGAAGGCTCCAAACTTGTTGCTAAGATCTGAGATTTTTCTAAGCCTGAGATCCAGTCTAAGAGGAACAACATATAACATATCACTTATTCCCCAGAGCAGGCCTTTGGGGCTAAATTTCCATTCTCTACCTAACTCTTTAAGCAAAGGACAAGGCAATTTACGGAGGACAGGGCGGTGAGGATGTCCCAGGCACTGCAGGCCGGTTCTTTATAGTTGCTCGGGTCCCAAGCCCTCTGAAGGTCCATTCTACAGATGCAAACAGGTTTGCAAGAAGCGTATGTCATGAAGAACACGCGTGGGGGCAAAGCACCGCAGACCACAGAGGTTGTTTCCAGGCAAGGAGCGCCCCTTAACTCCCCACGCCCTACCCCAACTCCACGGCTTAAAGCCCGCTGTCCTGAACGCTCCAGGGAGAGAAGTCAGCAGAAGAGCTGGAGCTACATGGGCTCAGGACACATTCACTGAGTAAAGGAGGGAGTGAGAGACAAAGAGCAGAGGAGGAGTGAGAAGGAATGAACAAATCAACGTCCCAGGAGAGGAGGAGGAGGACTCCGTGGCCTAGGCGGGGGGCAAAGCCGACTCGCTCTTCGGGGTGTGGGCCGGGGGCTGGTGTGTGGAGGACCAGACTCAGGATGTTGGAGGCCGCCCCCCTTGCTCCCTGAGCCTCAGTTTCCTAACTTTTACAAACGGGAAGGCTGATCCCCACCCCTTCCCGTGTCAGGGCTGCTGTAGGCTTGCCTGTGTCACACACGCCCGCTTGACCGCCTGTCCCCTTGGCCTCCTGCATCTCCCACCTTCAGGCAGAGGAGCAACCTTGGGGGTGGGGGGAGGGGAGGGGAGAGTGGGGCCGCTGAGCTGGGAGCGGCCACCCCAGCCAGCACACGCGAGCCCGCTCCGGTCAGCGGGCCCGCTCCAGAAACGGAGACGAGGACAGTTCAGTACGGAGGCCCCAGGGAGTCTGGGAGACGCGTGTTCCTTTGCTTCCATCAGAAGCCATCCATAATGCCCCTCTGTTCTCAGGCTGACGCTTCCTCTCTGTGGCTCCCCCAGCTGCCCGCCCTTCCACTGTGGGGAGAATGAAGTCAGCTCGTCTACCTTGAGAAGAAGGGGTGTGTGTGTTCCCTTGACAGTTTATTCATGGCTCTTGATGCCTTATAATATGAAGAGGACACGTTCCAACCACACTGGCTGGTGGCCTGAATCCCTCTGTTGTTCCACCAGACTCTGGAGTCAGCATTCCTGGGGGCAGCTCCCAGCTCTGTGACCCTGGCTGGGAAAGCCAGTGGACCTCCCAGAGCCTCAGTTTCTCCCATCTGTGAATGGGGTCCACTAGGAGGCTCTGTCCAGCTGCCTGATGTACCACTGGAAGTGCCTGGGAACCGTTCATTCACTTTGCTCCTGCACTCAGCCCTGCTTGCAGGGCTCGGGGAAAAGGCACAGTCTGAGGAAATAAATAATGAATCAGAGTCCCATCAAATGCTGGCGGCGGCAGTCAGGCTGGAGCCTCAGATGAGAACACCGAGGCTGTGGCTGAGACGGGGGGAGCTGTCGCGGAAGGGAAGCTGATGACTGGAGCCGGGAGAGGTGGGAGTAGAGGCGGGGGGGAGAGGGTGTGGTGATCTCCAGCCACGGGGTCATGTCTGCCCAACCTCCCACTTGCGCCCCTTATTCTAGGGGGTGGGGGGAGAGAGTGGAGCCCTTTCCCTGCCATTTTTACAGTGGCTGCAGCTGCAAAATACCCACCACCCTGGAGGCTTCCCTGGCAGTCCAGTGGGTAAGACTCGGTGCTTCCAATGCAGGGGCTGTGGGTTCAAGCCCCGGTCAGGGAACTAAGATCCCACACGTCACGTGGTAAAGCCAAAAACACAAAAACAAAACAACAAACCCCCCAACCCTCCCCGTCACTGCCCGCTCTGTTCAGCACCTACTATGTGCCAGCACCGAGACAGCACTTTTCCTCTGCTTTCCCACCCCATCGTGGCAAGTGGTGGGGCAAATGGGCTGAGTGCCTTTTCATAGTGAGGAAACAGAGGTTCAGAGAGGGAACTGAACCACAGTCACATAGCTATACCAAGTGGGCAAGCGGGATGAGGACCCAGGTCTGGGAGGCTACAGAGGGCCTGCTTCTCTTCAGTTCTCCCACCTGCTTCTCCCCGACCTGAAGGCTCCCCTCAGTCCTCATCTGCACGTACAGATGGCTTTTTTTTTTTTTTTTTTTTATAATGGATGGCTTCTTTCTATTTTGTTTTCTCAGCTCAGTTAAGTCTTACATATCAGATATCCTGAGCTAAGAAGTCTCTGTCAGGGAAGTTCATGAGGAAGCTGTGTGGCTGTAAAAATAAGTGCGGTTTATACAATGTAGCCCGTGCCATTCTAATACTCCTTCCTTGTCTCAGAACCTGCCCTAGAAAAGAAGTGCCAGGCGTTTCTGTTCCAGACCCAGATGAAGCAATTAGGGCCTGGTGCACAACCTTCTGGAAGAACGAACTTGGCTCAAATGCCCAGAAGGACCACAACTGAAGGTTGTTTGTTTTTTTGTTTTTTTTAACCCATTTCCAGACCTGAATAACTTAGCTAATGTGGGGTTCTGTGTCTGGTGGGGGTGGGCCAAGGTGTGTGCCCTCCCTGTGCTGGCTCCATCTCACAGCCCCTTGGAGCTCGCTGTGCTAGCCCCGCTCTGGAGGAACGGTGATGCAGCCCACCCTCCGGGGGAGAGAGCCGCACCAAGGAATGCCCGAGCGGGAGAGAATGGAGGCTCCGAAACTGCCCCAGCAGGCCAGCCACCAAGCTGGTCTCTTCCCAGCACACAGTCTCAGATGGAAACCCTTCTCAGCTTTCTCTCCTCTCAGCTTCTGTTCTTTTAACCATCCCAAGTGCCCCCACCTCATGCATCTGCTGCCTTTTGTCAATGGGAAAATCCTTGCAGGTGCCCAACAGATGAGTGAAAAGTAACCAGATAAAGGCAGGAAACGCTGCGCATCAGCCGCTGAGCGGCCTCAGGCGGAGTCGGCCTGCTTGCCCGCGTCTGCACGGGTGTGACTGACTTTCCCACACGCGCGCGTGATATCGCCTTGTTTCCTGCCATAATGTTCCTTTTTGGGTCCCAAGACAGAAGTCACTATATCAGATGATCCTGGTGTCTTATTAAGGACTCCGTGGCCTCTGGGGGTTCTGTAGCTGGGACATGCTTGAGAGTCTTTGTTTTGGAAACTGCAGGCTCCCAAACTGGTGGGGAAGGGTATGGCAGAGGCATGTTTGGAGGGCAAAGTCCCGGCCTTGCCATATCCTGGCTGTGTGATCTTAGAAGAGTTTCTTTACCTCTCAGGGCCTCAGTTAATTTCCATATAAAACAGGAATGATACCATCTACCTTGGAGGGCTCCTAGTAGGATTAAAGGAGATGACTATAAAATTACCTGGTACCCAGTAGCTGCTTAATAAGTGGAGCCCTACGATCACTTCTTTAAGCAGCTGTCCCTTGTATATTTCTGAGCACCTATATCCAGGCCAAGTCCCGTGCTAGATGTAGTAACAAAGAGGTGAATTAGACCTGGAACTCCTCATACTCAGGCCTGGCAGCTATGAAGTGCAATCAAAAGACTGGGGGATTATTTCACTGGCAAGAAGCACCGCGAGGTCAGGGATGCTACCTAACTCAGCCATCCCTGCTGGCCAATGGGGACATGTCATCACAGCTGCTACTTTCCGGTAGACAAAAACTCACGGCCATACTGACCCAGTTTGGTATATACTTGGTGACTTCTGGCTGCTCCTCCCAAGCAGAATAAAACACACAAGGAAAGCAATGTGACCATCCACTCTGTCACCACTGCCCACTTGAAGGCCATCTCCAAAAAGGGGCTTTGGCAAGTGGCGGGGTAGGGAACAAATGTGCGTGCGTGGGAGGGGGCACTCTAAAGGGGATCGCTTGCATGTTGTTAAACACCATCTGTTTATTCCCTCAGTGGTGCAATTTTCTGGAACAACACAAGGTAGAGGTCTGAACAAGGTTCTCCGGGTATCCAGAGAGAGGACCCCTGGGCAGCCTGGTGGAGAATTCTGGAAGGAGGATGCCTCCTCTGCTCAGGCTGGGAATGAACTGGTCCTTTGTAGACCGTAAGAGCCTGGAGGGGCAGCCCTGAATAAGCCAGGGCTTTGTTACTTAGAATGCTTCAGGGAGGTCCCACCTGCCTCTCCCCTCCACACCCACTCTCCCGTCCCGGACTGCACCCACCCCTCATTCCAGCCCACCCACAGCTGCCTCCACACAGCCGCCACATGACGACATCCTGGCTTAAGTCCCCTCTTCAACAGCCCCTCTGAGGCGCTATTTGTAGAGGCCCCTCTTTGGGGGTTCAGGGCTTTGCACACAAGTGTCTGATTTTATAAAGAGAGAAAGAAAAGTCACAGCAGGTGCTTCCACTTCCCTCTCGGCCTCACCCTGCCCGGCGAGGGCTCCGGGGGTCTCTGTACATGTGTGTCTGTGTGTGAGCGTCATCCCACATCTGCCGCCCGGTGACAGGGGCCTTTGAAGCTCCACAATGATGCCATCTGCCAGGGACAGCCGGCAGGCTCGTGCTGGACTAACCCCACGGTTGCCGTGGCAACCAAGATGGCACCATGGGGCCCTCAGAAAACCCAGCAGGCTAATGATGTCAGAAGGTACCTTGTGGAATGGTCCCAATTTAGGTAGAGGTGGGCAGGGCAGGGCAGGGGTGGATGAGCAACTGGTGGCCAAAGGGAAGAGAAGAAGGCCTCCTGGCAATGCAGGTCAGGTCTGTGCCTTGGGGGTCTGGGGGACCTCCAGCTCTCAGAAGTCCTTCCCCATCAAAAGAAGCTACAAGGCCTCTACAAGACACGCTGTGCTGTACGCTTCGGCACACACTATTCCTTTTGCTGAGACTCTCTCTGGTTTGCTCACCAGCCTAGAAAATGCCTCCTCACCCCGCAAGACCCGTCCTGGGGTGTCCTTCTCTGAACTTTCCCAACAGAGAAGAGCCTTTGTCACTGGGGTGCCTGGTCCACATCAGAGTCCTGGCTGATCCGGACTGTAGCTCTGCGTGCTCAGCCATCTCCCTGACCTGCTAGGAAGCAAGCTAAGGTCAGAGACTCTGTCTAGTTCACTATTCCTGCTGCCCAGCACAGGGTAAAGTCTAGCAAATATTATTTAGCAAATAAATGAAGTCACTTCACTTCTCAGCCACTTGGCAAGAAATTTCAACAGTCAGAGCCTCAGCTGTCAGGAATGCAGGAGCAAACAGAAAGCGGGCCAGGAGAGCCTCCTTGACCCCATGGTGGGGTGTGGGCACGGTCGTCTCTCCGCCACTGTCGAGGCTGCAGACCCCAGGGCCTCTGAGATGCAGACATCTGCACAGGGGTGCCTACTTGCATCTTCGCTTCTGTCCTATCCTGGGCCTGCAGTAGGAGCACTGGCTGAGACTCAGTGCCACGGCCTACTTGGGCTGCTACCCTGTGGGGCCTTGGGTAGAATCACTTGCTCAAATTCCCTAATTTGGAGCCAAAGGGTTAGTGCATCTCTATTCAAAGTGGCTGAGCCCATTCACATCAGAGAATATATGTGGGTCCTCCTGCCTGGTATCCTCCCAGTCTTTACAGGGCAGGCCTATCCTTCCACCAGTCTGATAGGATACGATTGGGTCTTGCTGTTTGGAATCCCATTCCTCTGGTGTCTAGTGAACCTCGGCATCTTTCCCTTGCCAGTGTGGTCTCTTCCGTCAGCAGTCAAGTCCTTACCTATTTTCTTTCTGATCACCTAACTTTGTCTTAATGATCTGCAGGAATTTTATCTGTCTTGGCCACACCATGTGGTTTGCAGGATCCTTGTTCCCCAATCAGGGATTGAACCTGGGCCCACAGCTGTGAATGTACTGAGTCCTAATCATTGGACCACCAGGAAATTCCCTGTAGGGATTTTTTTATATATAAATTCTGAAGCATACCCCTTTCTTGTGCTGTGCTGTGCTTAGTTGCTCAGTTGTGTCCAACTCTTTGTAACCCCATGGACTGTATGTAGTCCACCAGGCTCCTCTGTCCATGGGAATTGTCCAGGCAAGAATACTGGGGTGGGTTGCTATGCCCTCCTCCAGGGGTCTTCCCAACTCAAGGACTGAACCCAGGTTTCCCCCACTGCAGGTGGATTTTTTACCGTCTGAGCCACCAGGGAAGCCCAAGAATACTGGAGTGGATAGCCTATCCCTTCTCCAGGGGAACTTCCTGACCCAGGAATGGATCTGGGGTCTCCTGGATCTCAGGCGGATTTTCTACCAGTTGAGCTACTCAGGAAGTCCCACATCTTTCTTGTATGTGGGGCACATTATCTTCTCCCAATCTGTGTCTGGTATTTTAGCTTTATGTTAAGTACCCTTGGCTGATGAGAAGTTTCAAATTTTTATGGAGTCAGAGGACAGCAAAAGGCTATTCTGAGGCTCATATGAGCCCCAAACTTTTGACATCCTTTGTATCCACATGGTTTTCTGAAACTGCAGAACAGCCTTTTCCTGATTTGCTCTGAGTCCCACAAGGCTGTGGGAGGCAGGAAGAGTGGGGACTGTTATTCCTATCTCATAGAGGATGAGACGGAGCGCCTGTCACGGCCATCCGGCCTCTGGCCTCCTCGCAGCCCGTCCTCCCTCTTCTAGTGACTGGCCTCTGACTTTTCTCTGGGGAACCCCACTCCATCGCAGTCTTTGTCCTTGCAGTCTGGGTGGGGCTGGCCCACTGGAGCACACCATTCATTTTCCAGGCCACAAGGATGGCATGGGACCTGAGCCAGGCCAATGACAATGCTATTCCATCCAGTACTTGGGGTAGAATTACTGAGAAAGAGGTACTTTCTACTGGTAAATTCTATTTGAAAATGAAACCAGTACCGAGGAGAGCAGGATGATGAGAGACCTTTTTTCAGACATCTGTACCTGGGACTAACCATACCTGAAGCCCATGTATCCTTCAAGCCAGCATACTGTGGGGTCCTGTCTCTTTTGGATTAATAACAGGGTCCTAATACAGACCAAGTCAGAGCAGGAAATGAAAAAGCCAAGACTGGACAGCTCACTCTCTTATTTTAAAATCCTCTCATTATTAAAAGTACAAAGAGGCAGAAAGGCAGTTTCCAATTTAAGAAGGAGGGAACATCACCCCATCTCGTCCACCTCCAGCACCTCTGGCCTACTAAATCCCTCAAGGCCTCCTGGCCGGGCCAGGGCACTGTGACCCTGCTGTTCTGACCCCAAGGACACTGTGAATGGGAAGTCAGGATAGGACAGTTGACAGAAATAGTCAGTACCAAGGAAAGCTGACATCAGCTTGACACTGCCCCACAGAAAACTGGACTTAATAGAGACAATGGCAAAAAAGAAAAAAAGAGAATAGGCTGAAGGAAAGAAAGGAAAAAAAATCTGACATTATCAGCAGCTAGCATTGAAAAAAATGAGTGAAATCTTCATTGTAAAACTTACACAGAAAAGGAGAAGCTCTGCTAAGGAATAATTTCCACCACAATGAAAAACACTGGAGAAAATCAGGAACAGGAACAGCTAAAGATGGAATTGCTTAAGGGATGGAAATGAATGAGTGGCATTCCCCTCTGGAAAAGACTTTCTTGATGAAATGCCACTGATATTGATGTACTTCTGAGGACATTTCTAAACACTCTTGTGTGGACAGGCTGAACACCCCGCCCTGCGGGCTGCATCCTGCTTCTCGGAGGCGGCGCCCGCCCACTCACCGTGGTGATGAACCGGTACAGAGGCTGCCGTCTCTCCGTGTACTTGACCGTGATGGGGCTTAGGTCGTAGCGGAACCAGATGGCGGGGATGATGCGGCCCGTGTGGCTGTAGGCGACGTACTCCTGCAGCGGAATGAGAGAAAGGCGGGGGTGTGAGACTCAGACGCCAACCATGTCTCACGGGGGATGTGGGAGTGGGCTGCACAGGGTCCCCAGCAACCCACTCCTCCCCACAGAGCCAGGCTTCATGGACCCCTCCTCTCACACTCTTTCTCCCAAAGCTCTGCCATCAGCATCTGGAGGGCCACCATGTGCTGGGGGCATTTGGGACCCCTTTGGCTGCTTGGAAATGGATGGTATGACCTTGGAAGCAGCACCAGAATCAAAATAGAGGCGTCTGAGAGCAGAGCTGTTGAAGGGCACTGCGACGTGGGCTCAGTCTGAGTAAAGGCCCGCAGCTCCTGGGCCACGCAGAATCTACTGGCTTATCCAGTGCCTGTTCACCAAGCATCCCTCCTGTGTGCTGGCCCCGTGCTGGGTGCTGGGGACCTCAGGTGAGAACACCTTGCCCCCTCCCCAGAGGGGCCCACAGGCTGGAGAAGGAGGCAGGTGTGCAGACACCTGCCACACTGCAGCGCTGCAAGTGCTGTGGCGGAGGGGCCCGGCGCGCTGAGCGGCCCCTCAGTGAATGGCCGGGTCCCGGGGGCGTCTGGAAGGCCTGGCGAGGAGGGGACAGGCTAAGCCACACATGGCCTCCTGAGCATTGTGTGTGAGAGAGAGATGTGGGGAGGGGGCGTCTTCAAAGAAGGAACACACCGAGCTGGAAAGCCAGAGGGCAAAGCCCCACCACCAGACTCCTGGAGAAGGCACCGGCTGGGACTCCAAGGATACCAAGGGGCTGAATTAACAGTGCATCCACTTCAGGATGCTGAAAACCTCGGGCGGACTCGCTCGTCCACAGCAACTGGAAACCAAACTAAAGCCCCAACCCCAAACACTAAGGGCCAAGCTCTGCAGCTTCTCAGGGACAACCTTGAAACCGGCCCTCTCTGTTGGACCGTCACCAGTCCCCGTGGATGCAGCCCCTCTTGCTCACAAGGCAGACTGGGGCTGAGGGTGCGAGGGAGGCAAACACGCAGTCCTGGCAGCTGGGCCCTTGCCAAAGCCTCAGGGGAAAAAGCCTTGGGCAAAACAAGATCAGCTTTCTCCTGGGAGAGCTGATGGGGCAGGATGACTGTCTGGGTCATGGCCCAGAGCTGAGGGACAGAGGAAAATAATAAAACAGAGCAGCGGTAGGTATCATTTGCCAAAGCCTTTTTTCTGGGCTCAGTGGTTTTAAAAACACTGCTTCATGTGACAGTGATCTTTTGAGGTGGGGACCAACCCCATTTTACACATGAGTAAACTGAGGCTCGGGGTAGTTGTGTGATTTGTCCCAGGTCACAGCCCGAGTGAGTGGCTGAGCTAGGTTTGAGCCGGAAGTTTGCTCCACAGCCCACATGCTTTCTGCTCAGATTACATCCGCCTTTCCCATCTGTTAGATGCTGTCAGCACTTGAGGGTTCCAGTGAGATGCCCGCCAAGAAACAGGATGCCTCCGCCCCAGAGAGTTACACCAGCACATCAGTGCAGGTGGAGCCAAGCAGAGGGACCCCAAGCCACCTGAGAAAGAGGGGCTCCCAGCCTGGCAGACTCAGAGGCCCCCTGTTCAGACTGAGTAGGTGATGTGGTCGAGAGACCAGGTTCTGGAGCTGGAGAAGTTGGTTCTAATCCCCATTCGTCCACTTTATAGCTCCAGGACCACCTCTCAGTGCTTCAGTGGCCAAATCTGCAAAATGGGGGCAATAACAGGCCCAACGTCAGAGCTGTTGTGATGACTGAAAAGGATGGTGGAGTGGAGAGCTGAGCATGATGTCCAGCCCACGGTGATTCCCCATCAGTGACAGCTACCACTCTTACGCCTGGGGCTTCCCTGGTGGCTCAGACAGCAAAGACTCCACATGCACCGTGGGAGACCCAGGTTCAACCCCTGGGTCAGGAAGATCCTCGGGAGAAGGGAATGGCTACCCACTCCAGTATTCTTGCCTGGAGAATCCCATGGACAGAGAAGCCTGGTGGGTTACAGTCCATGGGGTCTCAAAGAGTCTGATGTGACTGAGTGACTAATACTTTCACTTTCACTCTTACTATTATTATTATCAGCACCAAACAATATATCACGTTAAGGGGTTTGGGCGGTCCTGGAACAAAAAAAAAAAAAAAAAAGAGGGAGGGACCTAGTGTAAAAGGGTCTTTTGGGGATACTTCAACCAATGGGCTTCAAGCATGCATGTGCCATGGCAGGGTGACGTCCGGGGAAGCTGAGGCTGTATTGGCATGAAACCTCAGTTACCCTGTTCTGAGGGCTCTGACTAATCTTTGCTTCTCACCAAGGCCCGCCCACTTCCCCACGACATTGAGTACTGGGGTCCTGGGACATACCAGTTAACCAACAGCCATCTGGTGTAATTCAAGAGCCTCACGATTTTGGATAAAGAGCTTGTGCCCCACGAGCCAGAGTATTTGTCGTGTGCTAACCAATCAGGGTCCCACGTCTGAAGGACCAGAGCCAGATACACGGCTGTGATGTCTGCAAGCCCTAGATCTTTGGGAAAGGCTACCCGCCTACCCTTTCTCAACCAGATCACACCCTATCTCCCAGTTAGATTTCCTCCCCTTGACTCTGAGACTTGCCTCCCTTCTTTATCCAGGGCAAATGACCCCTTTCAGGAAAGGCCCCTTGAAAGGAATCAGAGGAAATCACGCCGGACCTCTGCTTTTGGCCAGCAGAGGGCGCAACTGCACGCAGCTGCCGCCCGCGTACCTTGTTGGCCACCGTGTACTGGTAGGAATACCGCTGCTTGCCGCTCTTGTCTTCGTAAACTGTGGGCACGATCTTCAGGATGTAGTCGTGGGAGGCGAGGGCTGTGGGAAAGACTCAGCAGCGTGAGGCAGGGTGAAGCGCAATGCCCGGCCAGCAGGTCTTTTCACATCATTTCAACCCTAAACCTGCTTGGAACTGTACTGAGATGGGGTGGGGGCAGGAGAAGCGGTCAGAGGGCACTGCATGATTTCACCAAACAACCCCTGCTCATTTCTGCCTTTGGGCACCAGGAATCGCAAGATTCCATCTGCCAGGATCTGCACTCCTGCACTGGACATGGATATTAGATTCTAGAACAGTCCAAACGTCCACCAAAGGGCAACTGTGAGGAGGGGGGTGCTGGGAAAGGCCACTCTCCAGGGGGTTATTGTTAAGTGAAAAGACTCCCAGGGAGGATGGCTAAGCAAAAAGATCAGGAAGACTCACTCCTCTACATGCGTGAATACATAGAAGAATTTTCTGAGAAAATACCTAAGAAACTACGAGCAGTTTTACCCTTGGGGCAGGGGAGGCAGGATTTGATAAAAATCACATTTCACTGTACACATTCTTGTCTGGTTTGAATACTTGTTACTTTTGAAACGAAACGGTTCAAGATTTTAAAAAAGAAAAAGCCACCAACCAGAAGAACCGCATTGACAGATTACTGATTAATTCCTTTCTCCATTTTCAATTAATGAGAGATGAGTTCTTCCTCCCTCTGGCCCTGTGTCCTGTTCCACGGAGACTCTCACGCCATCCCCGCTGGATGAGCGAGGCCGTGGAGGGCTAAGCCTTTTCCTCATCTCGGTGTCTCTAGAACCCTGCGCAGGGCCTGGTACGAATTGGACACTGGCAAATGCCTACTGAATGAATGAACGGATGGAAAGCTGACTGGTCAGGCCCATGAATGGGAGAAGAGATGAATCAGCTTCTGATAAGCATGAGGTAACCGGAATCAAACACTAGGCTGAGAGAATGCTGGCCCAGAGCCGCTAAATGCCATCCGGGAAAAATGCATTCTCTTGGGCCTTCTGGGATGTGAGGAGAAGCTCAAAGACCCCTCTACTGCCGCCTTCTAGAATCTCAGGTCAGGGCCTATGCAGCTGAAACAAATACAGAGATTTAGGCTTGTGGGCTCTAATCCTGGTCTCCTGGCTACGTCAGTCCCGAGTCCTCGGGCTCATCTTCTGTAAATGGGTAGAGAATGTGGATGGTGCTCACAGCCTCTCCCTGCCAATATGACATCTTAATAAGGAAAGGGCAGTGCTTCTTGAACTGTCTGGAGACCCGACTCCTCTAAAACTCTGGGAAAAGCTCTGTGGTCTCAGGCTAAGCCCATGAAGACCCCAACATCCCTCTGCTCAACCCCGCTGGCACTGAGATTGTCCAGAGCACTAGGGCCGCCCAGAATTTAACAGGCAGACACCTGGGCCTCACCCCTGAAGGTTCTGTGCACTGAAGCTGGGGTGGGGCTCAGCTTTGCATTTTAAACCAGGAGCCCCAGCACCACACCTGAAACACTGTGCTCCAAATCCCCATCACCCCTGAAAAACATCTGAAGGGGTGAGAGTAAAAATGCCCTATGAAAATCACAGCTGTAATAGTTCTGTTCAGCCTGTACAAAACACAGATGATCGTAAAGAAAAAAAAAATAAAAATCACCCACAAAGCCAGCCTGCCCAGAAAATCATACATTCGTACTCTCACGTACACACTGCCAGACTTCTATTTATACATATATTTATGTTTCCCTGAACATAAATACAAAATCGGATCATACAGAACCTTCTTCTGAGAACTGAACACTGCTGACATTGCGACAAGTCTAGGACACAGCATAAGGTCTACCGCCTTGGTTTTATCCCCTCGAGCAGCGCCTGCCACATAGAAGGAGCTCAAGGACCTCTTGCTGCCCCAACACCAGTGAGGTTCTGACACATTACCATCACGGCTGCACGCATCTCCCAGGAAAGACCACGTACGACGTGCTCGACCAGGCCCCTGGGGCCAGGCACCAACGTTGTGGCTCATTTTCACTCTTATAAACAATGATCTAACGACCATTGTTTTCCTAAATCCTTGCATACTCTCGTTTCCTTAGCTTACTCTTCTATGAGTAGAACTGATGACAAACGGCAGTGACCAGTTTTAAGGTCTTTGGTGTAATTTGCCAAATGTCCACTGGAGACCCTGCATCTGATCACACCCGCATGGGCTCCTGGTCAGAGGACCCCTCCTCGGGACTGCCAGCTCCAACCTGATCCAGGCACACCCCATGCCCTGTTGGCCCCCTCCCTCCCCCTAAACATCTTTGTAAAAATCCAACCATAAATCACAGGGAAGCATAGGAGGAACCTGCAGGTACCCGCCCGTCTCCCAGCTTCAGCCATGAACAGCAAGTGTCCAATTCTGCGTCACCTCTATCCCACTGCTCCTCTTCCCCCATTTTATTTGGAAGCAAATCCCAGACCTCACATCAGTTCCTCCACATATACTTTCATGATGTCACTCTAAAAGACAGAGACACTTTCAGAGAAAGCCACCACAATGCCATCATCATCACAGCTGGATCATCAACAGAGCGCCGTGTGCTGCCAGGCGTGGTGGCTCCTGTGCACAGGTGGTCAGAGAGGCTCTCTCTGAGGCGGTGGCATTCGAGCTGAGACCTGAACGATAACAAGCAGCCCCCATGGGGACGTGGGAGCAGAGTAACACCTGGTGGGTAGCTGGGGATTGGGCTTGGGAAATGAGGAAATGAGAGCCTGGTGGACCCCGGGGGTCCCGCCCCTGCTTTCATCAGCAGCCCAGGAGGAAAGGCATCCTGCCCACACCCTCCACGGGCTCGCATACCCTTCCTAGCCTGATCTTCCTCCAATATCGGGTGGCTGAGGGGTCCAGGCTAACTGTAAGTGGGGACGGACAGGCCCTTTGGGGGCTGCCCCCACGCAGAACCACAATGATGACCCCACCATATGAAGAATCATCCCTCTCCATTATAACCAGACATCTGCATGAAACTCAGAAAGTACAGGTATATACTGACACGCTGCTGGAGGTGGCACGAGTGGGCATGGATCCAGTCGGGAAGCATTGTAGTAACGTAAAGCAAATCCCGTAAATATCAGAGGCATTACTGTGGTAGAAACAATAGACGTTTTCCATGAAAAGACAGTCCAAGATAGACACGGTGGAGCTGCTAGATGGCCAACCGTGTCCATGACCAGTGGGAAAACTACACTAACTGTGGCTGCGATACAATGCCAGGCGCAAACACCGGAAAGTAAACTGTGATCTATGCTGGGAAAAAATGACTTCTGCTCATGGACAAGGAGGCCCAGTGACACGGAGAAATGAGAAGCTTGATTTGTTGGGCGGGTCGTGGAGGGAAGTTCTCTTTTGCTTGGATTATCCCAGTTCCATGCTTGGTTTGGCAGCGAGTATAGGCACACCTCATTTCATTGCTCTGCTTTATTGTGCTTCAAATATAGTGCTTTTTTTTTTTTTTAAACAAATCTGAAGGTTCGTGGCAACCCTGTGTTATCAGGTGATACACTTGTTGGCAGTATTTTTAAACTAAGATATTTACATTATTTTTGAAGACACGATGCTACGGCAGGCACACTTAACAGACTGCAGTGTACGGTAAATGTAACTTCTGTTTTTTTTTTTTAATGTAACTTTTCTATGCACTGGTAAACCAAAAAATTCATGTGACCTGCTCTATTGTGATCTTCAGTTCACGGGGTTAACTGGGAACCAAACTTACAGTATCTCTGAGGTCTGCCTGTAAATGTACCTCAAGAAATGATTAAAGACATACAGGTGAAAACCTGCGCTCAGGGGAGGAGATGAGAACAGTCCCGGTAACGTGTCTCGCAGGACCCAGTGGGTAGACCCACATAAGCAGACAGGCCTCCCAGGCCCGTTCTGGGCAAGGCCCCATGGGTGTGCACACACGTGTGTAGGTGTGTGTGTGTGTGCGCGCCTATTGGTGTGCAAAGACGTGGCACACTCTTTAATCTGCGCCAAGGTGCCAGGGAGCCTGGGAGGGAGGGGGCTCTGGGAGCAGAAGGTGAGGAGGGGTGGGGTGGGTGGCTGCCCAGGAGGCCAGGCTGAGGGCTCCAAAGCCGCGTTCTCACGGTGCCGCCTGGAGCCAGGACGAACTCTGGCTGTGTCAGCACTCCCGGGGGATCTCGGGCGATTATCTCAACCAACAACAATTATGTGACAACAATATATTATGAAATGGCAACAATAACAATGGCGGCCAGGTGTTCACAGAGCGCTGATGGTGTGTCTCGGCTGCCAAGTCCTCCCCTGCCCTCCCCCATCAGCCCCGACAAGTCATTCTCCTCCCTTCTCAGTAAGATGGGGTAATTCCGCGTCCTCACAGGCCAATCGGGGGAATGAAGCATGAGCAGCGTGGCTCACACTGAGGGCTTGGCCAATGCTCCCCCCCGTCCCCCTTCCTTCCCCGCTGCCCTGGGGAGCTCAGGCGGAAAGCTGTTCCCGGGGCGGGGGCGCGATACATACGGTTGGAGGTGAGTCTGTCTGCTCCCCCGAGAGCGTTGAAAGCGCCGTGGACGTTGTGGACCTGTGGAGAAGCACAGTGAGGACTGACCCCAGGATGCCGCCTCTTCTAGGCTCGGGCCTGGGGAGGGGGAGCGGCCAGATGTCAGCTGGTCTAGAGACCTTGCCCACGTGTAAAATGGGCACCCAGCACAGTCTGTCTCGGAAAGTCCTGGGGCACGAGGCACAGAGAAGGCACGAGCTTGCTTCCGAGCCCTCGCTGCGAGACACTCAGTCCTGGGTCCTGAGGGTCGTCTGATTTAATGCCTTTAAGGATGGACCACGGGCTCATTACGGGAGCAAACCAAGGTTTGGAGAAGCGCTGAACTCTGTCCAGTGTCCTGCAGCTGAGAAGTGGCTGAGTCCAGCTCAGGGTCAAGCCAGGGCTCAAGCATGGAGGCAGACGGGAAACTCAGGCAAGGGCAGAGGTGGGTCCCAGCACACTCCTCCCGAGACCCCACCTCCCTCTGAGAGAGGGCCCAGGGCTGCAGGCTCCCACCTTGTCTGCGGTGGGAAACACACAGGAGTTGTGAAGACACGCCACCTCTTGGCGGCCGGCCTGGCTGTGTCCCCCCAGCCAGGGGCTGAAGGGCACCTCCTACTGTCCTCTGAGGCCAATGGGAAACCAGGTCAGCCTCCAGGAAAACTGAAAGCAGGACAAAGCCTGCCCAGTACATGGAATCTGTCCTCATGGGCATGCTTAACAGGGGTGGGTGGGGTAGGCCTCCTGGAGGGCTTCCCGGGGGAAGTCACAGCAGGATTTGTAGGAAAGTGGAAAGTTAACCAGGCAGGCAGTGCACACAAACACGTAAGCCTGGAGACTGAGAACCAGAGCTTGCTTGCCCTAGAGAGGAGTGGGATGAGGGGTGGGGAGGGAAGAGGTCATAGAGGGCGGAGGGGACAGGCTCCTACGGAAGGGCCACTCAGGGACAGTGGGTGACCCGCCCCCTGATCCCAGCCTCAGGCCACTGATGTCTATCAAGCACTGGACAGAGCTGCACACTCTCAACAAGGCCAAGGGAAAGCGTGTCCCTTGTGCCTGGAGACCAACTGATGACGTGGGTTCTAACCCCAGGACAGTGGCTGTGGAGGCCAGAGTGCTAGAATGTTCCCTCACACCGTCGCGTCTCAGGGTTGTATCTGACATTCATTTGTATGATTATTTGATTAATTTCTGTCCTCCTCTCTAGACTATTCAACACTCCATACAGGCAGGAACCAGGCTCATCCTCACCAATGCGTGGAACACCCAGCACATAGTAGAGGCTCAACAAATATTTGTTGAATCGATGAGGGGTGATGAATGGGTAGATAAATCCTCAGCTAAGTATTTTACATTTTAAAAAAATCCTATTTCCACCATAAGAAGCAAGTAGAAGGCTATTACCGCCCTTGTGTCCTGCAGCAGCAGACGGCAATGCAAGACCGCCCCTGCCCCTCCCTGTCCCTCCCCTCCCTCCTCCTGTTTCCTGGGCTTGGCCGCAGCCCCTTCCTCATCTCCCCACCTGCAGCCTCGCCTCACCTTCCACAAGGCAGGTGGGTGCTCTTCCTATGACAGCCACCTGCCCGCGTCAGACCCCACTTTCCTAAATCTAATGTGGGTCTCTTGCTCTACCTAAAACCCAGCTCCCTGCTCCCCGCTCCAGGTGACACTTTTGAGCCCTCTGCGCTGACGCTGACGAGCCTCTGGCATCTCATGCACAGAACACCGTTCTAATGTCATGGACACTTGCTGGCCCACTTTTTTTTTTTTTCTGAAACTGATCTTGAGGGTCTTTTATATGAAAATGACTGATTGGATGTGCCATAGGGTGCTCTAGGAGAGGGGTGGCATGCAAGATGCCCCCTGCCCATGAGACTTCCCTGTCCTGAGCTCGGCCAAATCCTTCTCACCCTTCAGTGCTTGGCTTAGATGTCATCTCGGATGTCACCTCCTCAGGGAAGCCCGCCCCGACTTTCCAAGCTGGGAGTACCCTGCCCTCATCTCCATGTCACTGCCCAGAATCCTATGCCCCTTTCTCTCTTGTAATTGCATTTATTTACACTTAGGCTCTTCTTCACTAGAGGGCAAGAATCCACTGCTGTTACCCCAGGGCCTCAGGCAAAGCTTGGAGCAGAGCAGAGATTTTGAGGGGGTCTGATGAATCCATAACTCTCTGAGGCACAGTCAAGGAAGGCCTGGGGCCAGACATACCTAGTTTTCAAGCTGTGTGCCCCTGGGCAGGTTACTGAACCTCTCTGACCCTGTCTCCTCCTAAGGAAAAATAAATGCCACTCAGCATCCTTGAGGGGTTTCTGTGATGATTCAACCAGGCTCCATCTGAACAGTGGTCCCCAGTGAGAAAGCGCAGGTTGCAGTGCAGGCTGAGGGGCCAACAGCGCCCACGGGGGAGTGTGGTCTGTTGCCAAGATGCGGTTTGGACTCTGGGGGCGCCTCCAGGGAGCTGCGTGACCCTGGGCCATGACTCCGGCCTCAGTATCCCCGTGTGCACACCAGGGCTCACAGTGCCCACCTCCCCCGCTGTGCGAAGGATCTGCTGACCTGGTGGGTCTCACAGGCAGCTGGGATGCTGCCCAGCGCCCACAGATGGAGGGCCCCGGGCCCTCCACCTGCCTGCGGTTGGTCGGCTCCTGTCCCGCTGGACGGTGAGCACCCCACATCTGTCTCCCCTACAGCCGTGGGAGCCCCTGCACGCTGCAGGGCCTGGTGCAGAGTGAGGCCACAGCTCATTTCACTCTGAGCCAGGCAGCTGTTCAAGAGCTTCACCTGCATGAATTTATCTTCAGTATAATTCTATGAGGAAGGTACCATTACTGTTCCCATTTTACAGATGAGATCACTGAGGCTTAGCAAGAATAAATAATTTGTCCATGGTCACACAACTTATAAGTGGTGAAGCCAGGATCCGAACCCTGAAAGGCAGGCGGGGGAACCAGCGCAGAGCAGTCCCTTGAACAGAAAGACGGGAGGCTATGGGTGTGAAGCCTGTGTGAATTCGCCTACAGGCAGGGTCCACAGTCCTAGGACAGGATGTGCTTCCCAGAGTGTGTGGACAGCGAGTCTGGCCCAGAGAGACCTCACCTGCACTGTTCCAAAGCCTCACCTCCAAGAGGAAAACCTCTGGGGTTTCCAAAGAGCCTGGGGAGGCGGTGCTCGATACACGGCAGGGCAAAAATGTCAGGAAAGAAGCGGGAGCAACGTGGAGGGAGAAGTGAGACAGGGCGCACGGGAGGCGGCCCATGGTATGGCCCCTGGGCACACCATGTATCTCTGGGTGGTGTGTGTGTATCTCTGGGTGATGTGTGTGTGTCTCTGGTAGGAGGTGTGTGTATCTCTGGGTGGTGTGTGCATGTGTGTGTGAATCTCTGGCTTCAGAGCTGGGCTCTGTACCAGGCTGTGCCCTCTCTGGGACAACATCTAGTATCTCTGGGGCTGCTGAGAGGGTAAAAGAAAATCATGCTTATGAAGGAAGGTGCTCAGCACACACAGGATTCAGTAAGCCTCAGCCTGTGTGGCACGAACATGTGAGGCGGGCAGTGGGGGCACCCATGTGCTTGTGGATCTGTGTGTAAGACGCTCCAGTCTGGAGGGGTGTGTGTGTGTGTGTGTGTGTATCTCTGGGTGGTGTGTATGTGTGTGT
>SJYT01029826.1:155504-280414 GCA_006410635.1 Cephalophus harveyi
CCTCATCTGTGGAAAGGGGGTGTTAACAGTACCCACTGGAGGGGGCTGCCAGGCTGTGGGTGGAGGAGGCATGTGAAGGGCCCAGTTGGGCGCCTGGTGAAGGACCGAGGCTCAGAGAGGCAGCCACCCATCATCAATCCCTGGCTGTTCCCAACGTCGGGGGTAGGCATGCAGACGCAGGAAGCGTCCTCACACCCCAAACACCATCACTAGCCCGTCTACCGCATCACCGCAGACTGGGGCCCGTGAAGTCGAGACCGCAGGGGCCCCCTTTCCCCTCTGCTGCTGAGGCCCTGCAGAGCGCAGCCTGTGAGCGGTACTGCAGGATGACCGTCTGCTCAGCGAGCGGCACCAGGGAGGCCGCCACAGAGCCTCCTGGGGCCTCCCTCCCCACCGCTGCTCAGACCACTGCCCTCACTGTCGTCCCGGCCCTGTCTTCCTCTCATACGGACGTCCCGCCCATCAGGAAATGCTGCCAGCTCCACCCCTGAGGTGCCCAGCATCTGACCCCTCCACCTCACTGCCTTCCTGGATTGGACGCGGCAGCAGCATCCCACTGGGTTCCCAGCTGCCACCCTTCACTCCCTCGGGCCCTTCCCCAACGGTGGCCAGTGGGGACCTTTGGAACCTGGGTTTGGTCCCGGCATGCCTCTGCTCAGGACCCTCCCAGGCATCTGTTCTCAAGGTGAAGCCACATCCTCGCGTCCTGCTCTGCTTTCTCCCTCTGGTCACGCAGGCCTCCCTGCTGCCTCGGGAACAGTGCCAGTATGGTACCATCTTGGGCCTTTGTGCTGCGCCCCCTTCTGGAACCCTCTTCACATGGCTCGCCCAAGGCCCTGCAGAGCGCAGCCTGTGAGCGGTACTGCAGGATGACCGTCTGCTCAGCGAGCGGCACCAGGGAGGCCGCCACGGAGCCTCCTGGGGCCTCCCTCCCCACCGCTGCTCAGACCACTGCCCTCGCTGTCGTCCTGGCCCTGTCTTCCTCTCATACGGACGTCCCGCCCATCAGGAAATGCTGCCAGCTCCACCCCCGAGGTGCCCAGCATCTGACCCCTCCACCTCACTGCCTTCCTGGATTGGACGCGGCGGCAGCGTCCCACTGGGTTCCCAGCTGCCACCCTTCACTCCCTCGGGCCCTTCCCCAATGGTGGCCAGTGGGGACCTTTGGAACCTGGGTTTGGTCCCGGCATGCCTCTGCTCAGGACCCTCCCAGGCATCTGTTCTCGAGGTGAAGCCACATCCTCGCGCCCTGCTCTGCTTTCTCCCTCTGGTCACGGGAACAGTGCCAGTATGGTACCATCTTGGGCCTTTGTGCTGCGCCCCCTTCTGGAACCCTCTTCACATGGCTCGCCCACTGGCCTCTGCTCCGGGACCCCCCACTACCCATCCCCCAAGGCCCTGATGGGCTGAAGCACTCAGCATCACGTGCCACCTTGCCCNCGGGAACAGTGCCAGTATGGTACCATCTTGGGCCTTTGTGCTGCGCCCCCTTCTGGAACCCTCTTCACATGGCTCGCCCACTGGCCTCTGCTCCGGGACCCCCCACTACCCATCCCCCAAGGCCCTGATGGGCTGAAGCACTCAGCATCACGTGCCACCTTGCCCTCAACTTGTTCTCATCTGTGTCCCCCACCCTCCCCAAGAACAGAAACCCTCCACTGGTGGGGTGTGTGCCTGACTTGATGCTGTATTCCCCAGACCCTGACCCAGAGCAGGTGCTTAATAAATAAGTACTGAATGAATGACAGAATGAATAAATGACATTAATCCTTAAAATAGCACTTTTGGCTTTGGCACCAAGTAACTCCTGAATATCCACTGGAAGGACTGATGCTGAAGCTGAAGCTCCAACACTTTGGCCACCTGATGCAATGAACCAACTCATTGGAACAAACCCTGATGCAGGGAGACCCTGAGGGCAGGAGAAGGGGATGACAGAGGATGAAACGGTTGGATGGTATCGCCGACTCAATGGACACGAGTTTGAGCAAAAGTATGTGTGTGCGTATCTCTGGGTGGTGTGTATATGTGTGTGTGTATCTCTGGGTGGTGTGTATATGTGTGTGTGTATCTCTGGGTAGTGTGTGTATGTGTGTGTGTATCTGTGGGTGGTGTGTATATGTGTGTGTGTATCTCTGGGTGGTGTGCATGTGCGTGTGTATCTCTGAATGGTGATATGTGTGTGTCCAGGGATGACTGCTCTGGTTTGGGGGCTGCCTACAAGAACGCTTGTACACCCCAGTGTGTGTGTGTTGTGTAAGACCTGAGTGTGTGCCTGTGTGGTGTGTGTTCAGTGTGTGCGCTCAGGGTGCATGTACGAGTACACGTATGTCGGGGCCCACCTTTCAGTGTGTGTCCGATGAGTATGTCTGTTCATGTGAGCAGACGTGTGTGCACATGGGCAGTAATGGTGTGCGTGCATGTGCTCATGTGCCAACCTGGGCCCCGTGCACACATCACCGTGCCTGGAGGGCACCAAAGCAGCGACCTCACCCACAAAATGGGATTCTCATCAAGCCAGACTTGGGGGCAGGAGCTGGGGTAGCTAGATCAGCACCGCGGCTGGAGCAGCTACGTCCGCTTCTGAGCCTCGACGCCGCCCTGTCCTGCAGGGCAGAGCAGCCCTCCCCGTCAGCACAGCTGTCTTCTCGGGGCCGGCAGAGATCAGGCGGTCAGCGCCCACTGTCCCGGGGAGGAAACTGTCGGGCTGGGTCGGCCGGATGTGGCCCTTCCCATCAAAATCACAAGGACTCTCAGGACACTCCCTTCACGCCTCCTGAATGGACGTGGGCACCGACAGCACGGCGGACAGGGCCCCGGACTCGAGGCTGACACCCGCCGGGGCGCCCCAGACAAATGGCTCCTCCGGGCCCGGCTCCCGCTGTCTGATGCAGTGCCCCCTCCCCTCTCCCGAGGCCAGCCTGGCGCAGAGCGCACGCCAGCACTGAGGCCTTGCTCGTGAAAGTCGGTGCCCTCCCCAGGCCACAGTCTCAAGCTGAGGCTCCGAAAGCTGTGTTGGGAACAGGGCAGCCACGCTCGGAAGGAAGGCGGCGGCACGTTTGGTGGAGCAGAGGCCCGAAGAGTGTGACCCCTCTGGAGGGCCTCTCTCAGTGCCCGAGCAGGACGGAAGAGGCGCTGATGCCCACCTGCACCCACACCAGCTGTGGCCCACTCACCTGCAGCGTGTCCCCAAAGGAGAGCTTGTGGATGACATGGGTCATGTCCGGGTTCTGCGGCTGGGCTGTGGCGCTGTGTGTGGACACGTGGAAGTTGCCCGGGACCTGGGGGAGAGGTGGAGAGCTCAGGGGCTGGGTTCGCAGCCCCAGCGGGCAGGGTGCAGGGCCTCACCTGGGCTGGATCTGGATTTGCATCCCAGCTTGACCATTTCCCAGCCGTGGGACACAGCTCTCTCTTAGCCTCAGACGGGAACAGTGCCAGTATGGTACCATCTTGGGCCTTTGTGCTGCGCCCCCTTCTGGAACCCTCTTCACATGGCTCGCCCACTGGCCTCTGCTCCGGGACCCCCCACTACCCATCCCCCAAGGCCCTGATGGGCTGAAGCACTCAGCATCACGTGCCACCTTGCCCTCAACTTGTTCTCATCTGTGTCCCCCACCCTCCCCAAGAACAGAAACCCTCCACTGGTGGGGTGTGTGCCTGACTTGATGCTGTATTCCCCAGACCCTGACCCAGAGCAGGTGCTTAATAAATAAGTACTGAATGAATGACAGAATGAATAAATGACATTAATCCTTAAAATAGCACTTTTGGCTTTGGCACCAAGTAACTCCTGAATATCCACTGGAAGGACTGATGCTGAAGCTGAAGCTCCAACACTTTGGCCACCTGATGCAATGAACCAACTCATTGGAACAAACCCTGATGCAGGGAGACCCTGAGGGCAGGAGAAGGGGATGACAGAGGATGAAACGGTTGGATGGTATCGCCGACTCAATGGACACGAGTTTGAGCAAACTCCGGGAGATGGTGAAGGACAGGGAAGCCTGGCATGCTGAAGTCCCTGGGGTTGCAAAGAGTCGGACACGGCTGAGTGACTGAACAACAACTTCTGTTTTACAGAAAAGGAAACTGAGGCTCAGAGCAGTGAAGAAACTTGCTATTGTCACATGTCAAAACTGGGGCGACTGACCTCAGCAGCCCTGGGCTGATGCCATGTGGAGGCAGCCCTTCAGGAGGTGCCAGTCCTTCGGGAGGTGCCAGTCCTTCGGGAGGTGCCAGGCTCAGGGAGATGACCCAGATGAGAGCCTGGCCCTGGATGAGCCCTTGGCCTGCTGTGACACAGACTCAGGACAGAAAATGCGGCTGCCTGACCACACTGGTCCAGAGGGAAGCAAAGACTGTGGGAGCGATGATGGAGGGCCCCCAGCTCATCTGGGGGTGTTCTCAGGGAAAAGAAGACCCAGTGCTAAGCTCTGAAGATGAGTCAGGAACAAGGGGGAAGGGCATCTGGGCAGAGGGGCCGGCGTGAACAGGTATGGAGGCCAGAAGCTGCCGGGTCGGAGGCACGTGTGAGGAACAAGAAGAGCTGGGTATGAATGAACCCCCAGAGACCTGGGGCAGCGGCTGCGGCAGGAGACAGAGCCATGGGGGGCACTGCTTGGCAAAGGCCCTGAACGCCACCCTGAAAACTCAGGCTTTATCTCATTCCAGCGCAACAAAACCTTAAAAAGCTGCACTGGAGGAAGGAATATGGCCTATGGCTTAGCATCCACCGGCCCACCAGTCCATCAAAGTCTGCTTATTTGATAAGCACACCTGTCTCCAGCATAAAGCTGTGAGCTTCCTGCAGCAATATTCCTGTCTTCACCGGGACTTGAGCTTTGGACTGACGGGAGAGCTACCAGGCCAACAGAGCATGAGTCGCAGTCAAGTGTGCCCTGGGCTGCTCGGAGGAGGGGGCAACCTGCTGGGCCTGGCTAGGGGGGGAACAGGAGCAACAACTTGGCAAGATCTCCCTGGCGGGACAGCGCTGCCCACTTCAGGGGCCCAATGGTAGGGCAGCAGCCAAGGGCCACACACAGGTTCTGGTCTGGCCTCATTTCCTAGCTGGAGGCCCCTGGGCAAGCTCAGTACCCACCACCCTGTGCCTCGGTTTCCCCATCAGGAAAATGGGAATAATGACCACAAAGGGTTGTGGGAGGGTTAAATGAGATGAGGAATACAAAACTGATGGCAGGTGTTACTGGGTTGGCTTCACGGCAGGAACACATCCGAGCCAAGAGAGAACCACCCTTCTGGAAGAGAGGAAAAAATGTATATGTGCAGGGTGGAAATCCTACTGCATTCTGAAAGTAATTTAACCTTCATTGTTGGTTAAATAAATAATATCTAGATGTGAAAGTCACCCAGTCGTGTCCGACTCTCTGTGACTCTATGCACGGAGGCCTGCCATGCTCCCCTGTTCATGGGATTCTCCAGGCAAGAATACTGGAGTGGGCAGGCATTTCCTTCTCCAGGGGAGCTCCCCAACCCAGGGATCGAACCTGGGTCTCCTGCATTGCAGGTGGATTCTTTACTGTCTGAACCACCAGGAAATATATTTTTCACTATGAAAAATGTCACGTGATAAAATTAGAACTAAAGTCCCATTGCCTGCTGCCCCCAGAAGTAAGAAGCTGACAGTATCCGGTGTGCGTCCTTCTGAGATTTTCTAGGCAGTGACATGGGGCCCCCTGTGGACAAGGCCGAGGGCAGGGTTCGGAACTGGGCTTGGAGCCTGGGCCTCACGTGGACAGAGTCAAGTGAGTCAAGGAGGCCGGCTCTGCACATCTGCCACCCGCGGCTGCCCCGCGAGGCTGTGACTCAGTGACCCACTCCCCCTCGGCACGGAATCCATCACAGGTGGCTGACTCATGCCAGAACACGCTGGGCTGAAGAAAGCAGAGACGACGCTTTTAGAGCTGTGACTTAGGAACCGACGTCAGTGTCTCTAATGGGCGTTCAAAAACATATAGATGGAGCTGGGTTGGCCCATCCTGTCCTCCGCCTGGGGGGCTGGGTGATTAAGCAAGGAGTCCGCGCGACTGGGGGCTGCTTGAAACAGGCGCACACTGGGATCTGGCTGACCTCCTGATGAATGGACAAGGGGGCCACGGGGCAAGTGTGAAGCTGCTTCCGGGAGATGGGGGCGTGGGGGGCTGCAGACCTCACCGTCATCACAGCTGCCTTTCCTACCAAAGCACCCCTCAACGGGGCGCTCCGGGGAGGCACGAGCCCTAACCCTGCACAGGAGGCTGGCCTGAGCTGGGACCACAGCGAGCAGGGGTGTGGGAGTAGAGCAGGGAGCCTGCTGCCCGGTGGCCTGGCTCCAGATCCTGACTCTTGGCCCTTTAGCAGGTGACGTAATACCCCGCGCCTGTTTCCTACGCACTGCTGCAAGGACCAAATAAGCTAACAGTGGGGTAGGGCCAGGTGAGAACCCGATAAGCAGCCGCCAAGAGGTGAGGGCTGGTGTGACCCTGTTCTAGAATCCCAGCCCTCCTTGACCAGAGAAGACCCGCTTCTTGGACGTCATCCCTGCACACTTCGTGAGCACACTTGCACCGGAGTGCTGGCAGGGACCAGCTGATGAGATCACGGATGCCCCACCGACAGGAGATAAGGCCAGCTGGGGAAGGGCAGCAAGACTTGTCCTGTCCCCACTGCGACATGCACTTCCGACTTTAATTTGTTCACGTCTCACAAGCGGTGAGGGCAGTATCACTATCCCCATCTTACAGGCGAGGAAACTGAGGCTCCGAGAGGCTAAAATTGCTTAGGCTTTTAACCGGTGAACGTCGTTGCTAGGATTCTCAACCACAGGTCTGTCTGACCCCAAGGAGCAAGTTGTCGTCCAGCCAGAGCCAGCGGGAGGCCCATCAGAGCCTGCTGAGGGGAGCCTATGCCTGTAGCCTTGGCGTGGCTGCCACGCCGGGCGCTGGGCTGTTTCCCAGGTGGTCCTCCTGTCTCTTCCGGGCGCCTCCTGCTCACCATCTGGGGTGTCCATATCTGCTTAACCCACGTGATCACAGCCCTCGCCAGGGAGACCTCCGCAAGAGGGAGGTGCATGTGTGTGGTTCGTTCATCTTCAACCATCTTTCCACCCCACAGATAGGCCTTCTCCATCTCAGTGGGTCTCCTCCACCATAACACTCACTTCATTCTCTCCCCAGCCGCTTCATGAAATTACATACTGGCTTGAGGGTTTACCTGTCACCCTGTAACAGACCGTAAGTGCCACCAAGAGCAGGGGCCTCGGTCGCTTCTCTCGGCACCGCACCCCAGTGCCGAAGGTGGAGCCAGGCACACAGCAGGCACTCGAGAGCAGAATGCATGAACAAATGAGCGGGGGGAAGGGGAAGCAGGTCCAAAGAGGTTAGAATGTGAAGAGGACTGGAGCAACATACGGACCATGAGGGTGGAGGAAGGGGAGGGAGGGTGCCCCGAGGGACCCGTGTCAAGACCTGTGAGGGAGCAGCAGCTCTCCAGGCAGAGAGGAGGGCAGAGAGAGGGCACTGGAGGCGGAGCGAGAGCCTGGCCCTCCACTCATGCACCCACCTCCACTCATGCACCCACCTCCTGGCTGTGCGCACACTCATCTCCAAGGCCCATCCTCCACTGCGGCCAGCATCCCGAGAACTCTGCTGTGCAGTGGTCCTGTTCTCTGTCACGCGGGGGGCTTTCCCTGCAGCACGTGGGTCAGTGGTCCACCCCGTCCTTGGAGCACCAGCCCTCCTCTTTGATTATGCTCTCGTCCAGACTCCAGGGCCCACTCAGCCCTGGTTTCCTCCTGCCTATCTGGCTGTTCCTTCTGCCTTTCCTGCCCGCTGCTAAACGCTGGTGGGCACCAGAAGTCAGCCCTCAAACTGCATCCTTATCAAGATCTTAGGTTCTTATATTTTTGGTACCATGGACCCTTTGTCAGTTTGCCAACACCTACATTTTAATTGGTTCAAGTGTTTCAAATGCATAAAACATATAGAATCATAAAGAAATAATATTTTAAACAGTAACAAAATAGATCAAACATTTGCACATGCCTCTTTATTAATGCAGCAAATAACAAGACCTGGTCGCAGGCCAACTAAAGACTGTAATTTCAAAACTGTGATGAGTGTAAACAGCATCTCAAAATGATCTGTGACAATTTTAATGTGATATATACATTGTAATTTCTATTGGTGACAAGGTCACGGGTGCTGCTAATGTTACTATGGCTTATTGCCTACATTCAGCATAGAAGAGACTGCCGAATCGGAGTTTAGCACTTATAAAAATAAACATGTCATTTTTTTTCTTCCAACCAGGTTCACAGACTCCTTGAATTTGATCTGCATTCCTGTGGCATCTGTGGACCCCAGGTTTAGAACGCTCTACACCTCTCCCTAGGTAATCTAGCTTAGACCAACGATTCTCAAGACTCCCTGGAGGGCTTGTTACAACACAGATTCCATAGGTGTGATGTGGGGCCTGAGAATCTGCATTCCTGACAGGTTCCGGGTGATGCTACTGCTCTTGCTGGGGGGCCCACTTTATTTACTTATTGACATACAGTTGATTAACAATGTTGTGTTAATTTCTGCTGCATCGCAAAATGACTCAGTTATACATATACACATTCTTTTTCATATCCTCTTCCATTATGGTTTAATCACAGAATATTGAATATAGTTCTGTGCTATCCAGTAGGACCTTGCTGTTTATCCATTCTATCTGTAATAGTTTTCACTGCTAACCCTAAACTCCCAGTCCACCCCTTCCTCTTTTTCCCCCTCGGCAAGCACAAGTCTGTTTTATGTCTGTGAGTCTGCTTCTGTTTTGTAGAAACGTTTGGGTCACATTTTAGATTCTGCATATAAGCGAGATCATACAGTGTCTGTCTTTCTCTTTCTGACTTACCTCACTTGGTATGATAACCATCTGGGTCCATCCATGCTGTTGGAACTTGGGGACCCCACTTTGAGGGGCGCTGACATAGACCTACGACAGCCATCACCTGTTTACAGATGACTCCCACATTTATATCTCCAGCCCAGAGCTCTCCAACGAGCTCCAGAAGCACCCCCTCAACTTCCAATTTAACATCTACAGTGAGAATCCTAAAGGACATGTGTCCGGAATCGACGGACTGAGTCCCAGCCCCCACTCCCACAGAGTCCGTGATTTTCCATGCTTCCGTATATAGAAAACGGGATCACCTGGCTGTCGAGACAAAAGCCCAGGAGGTTTCTTTGATTCCACTCTCGCCCTTGCCACCCACAACCAACTGATCAGTAAGTCTTGTTGACGCCACCTCCCTGATCTGGGACCCTTCTCTCCAATACCACTGCCACAAGCATCGCCTGTGACCTCTGCTCTTGGGCCCCTCCAGTCTACCTCCGTGTAGATGCCCAAGTGATCTTTCTAAAGATCCGCTGTCCAGGAGAACATTCCCTGATGATGGAAATGTTTCATATCTGCACTAATATGGTAGCCACTAGCCACAACAATGGCATCCCACTCCAGTACTCTTGCCTGGAAACTCCCATGGACGGAGGAGCCTGGTGGGCTGCAGTCCATGGGGTCGCTGAGTCAGACATGACTGAGCAACTTCACTTTCACTTTTCACTTTCATGCATTGGAGAATGAAGTGGCAACCCACTCCAGTGTTCTTGCCTGGAGAATCCCAGGGATGGCAGAGCCCAACGGGCTGCCGTCTGTGGGGTCGCACAGAGTCGGACACGACTGACGCGACTTAGCAGCAGCAGCAGCAGCAGCCACATGTGGCTTGCAATGTGGCAAGTGAGCCTAGGCCACTGAATTTTACTCAATTAAAAAAAAGAACTTAGATGGCGCTGTAGGCTACTGTACTGGATAGTGCAATTCTAAAGCATAAATCAACTGCACTGCTTTCCTACTTAAAACCTTCACATGGGCCCCATCACACGCACCAGAAATCCAAGTCACAGGGCACAGCCAAGACCCTGTGTGGTAGCCGATCAACGAAGGGACCCCTGAGCCACACCTCCCAGCACCCACACCCTTGAGTATTTCTCCCAGTCCCTCCGTATTTCCACTGCAGAACCTGGGCTGGCAGCTAACTCCCATTAACCCACAAAATGTGGCAGAAGTGATAGTCTCTGCTTTAGCATTTAAGGAAACCTGAGCTGTGATGCAAGAAATCTACATGGAGAGACCACATGGAGAGAGAGACAGGTCCAATCATCCCCAGCATCGGGGCTGAGCCTCCCCGTCATCCAGCCGGGACTGCAGGAAGGAGGGCACACGAAGGGGGGCACGCCAAGGGGGACACGCCAAGGGAGGCACATGAAAGGAGGCACACCAAGGGGGGCACACAAAGGGGGGCACATGAAAGGGGGCACGCTAATGGGAGATGTGTATAAGAGACAGGTGAGCCTCAGCTACTGAGCCTGCGCTCCAGAGCCCGGGCGCCTCAGCTACTGAGCCTGAGCTCCAGAGCCCAGGAGCCTCAGCTACTGAGCCTGCGCTCCAGAGCCCGGGCGCCTCAGCTACTGAGCCTGAGCTCCAGAGCCCAGGAGCCTCAGCTACTGAGCCTGCGCTCCAGAGCCCGGGGGCCTCAAATACCTGTCTCTTATACACATCTGGACATGCTAAGGGGGACACACGAAGGGGGGCTTTAGCTCCAGGTTGCTGTTTCCAATGAGACTCAGGCTCAGTGCGACTTTTAAAAGCCGGAAATCTGAACAACCATTGACAACAGGGTGCTGCTGCTGCTGCGGCCCACCAAAAATAGGTACCCCATGTCCAAAGACAAAGAAGCAGTCGCAACAAGATGGGAGGAGGGGTGCAATCACGGTAAAATCAAATGGGTAGGCGACTCGGAATCTGGAGAACAATGATACCAAAGAAGTTCTCGCACTGTTGTGAAGGTTCTGAGCCTCATGTCAGACTTCCCAATCTGGGAATCTGCAAAGGGACTGGGAATCCCCAGGGAGTTTGACTCTGAAGGCTAGTGAGTTTTGATTACAGGATTTCCATAGGACTGGGGAAAACAGAGACTCCAGTCTTGGAGAGCAAACAAAATCTTCAGTGTGCCAAGACCCAGGGTAAAGGAGCAGTGACCTCACAGGAGACTGAACCAGACCTACCCCCTAATTCTGGAGGGTCTCCTGCGGAGATGCGCCTTGGCAACGGCTCGCGAGGGGACAGGGGCACAGGCAGCAGCAGTCCTGGAAGGGGTCGCTTGGCGTAGATCCTCTTGGAGGTGGCCATTAACCCCACCATAGAGCCTGTGCCTCAGGCCAACCACCAGGAAGGGAGAGCAACCCACTGTCAGCAGACAACTGAATTAACGTTTCACTGAGCGTGGCCATGCCCACCAGAGCAAGATCCAGTTTTTCTCACCTCCAATTCCTCCCGTCAAAAAGCTTATACAAGGTTATCGTTACCATCTTTCTAAATTCCATATATATGCGTTAGTATACTGTACTGGTGTTTTTCTTTTTGGCTTACTTCACTCTGTATAATAGGCTCCAGTTTCATCCACCTCATTAGAACTGATTCAGATGTATTCTTTTTAATGGCTGAGTAATACTCCATTGTGTATTCATGTTGATGTATGGCAAAACCAATACAATATTGTAAAGTAATTAACCTCCAATTAAAATAAATAAGTTTATATTAAAAAAGAGTCAAAAAAAATAAAATAAATAGACACACACACACAAAAAAGCTTATACAAGCCTGTTAGCCTCATCTACCAGAGAGCAGACAGAAGATGCAAGAAGAACCACAATCCCGCAGAGGCTAGAAACAAAACCACATGACAGAAGGTAAACCAGGATGAAAAAGCAAAGGGTTTTATACCAAATGAAGGGATAAGATAAAACCCCAGAAAAACAACCAAATGAAGTAAAGGTATGCAACCTTCCAGAAAAAGAATTCAGAATAATGATAGTGAAGATTATCCAGGATCTTGAAAAAAAGAATAGAGGCAAAGATTAAGAAGATGCAAGAAATGTGTACCAAAGACCCAGAAGAACTAAAGAACAAACAAACAGAGATGAACAACATACTAGGAGGAATCAATAAAGGCACAAAACGGATCAGTGACCTGCAGAACAGAATGGTGGAAATCACTGCCACAGAACAGAATATATAAAAAAGAATGAAAAAAAAAAAAATGAGGACAGCCAAGGAGACCTCTGGAACAACATTAAATGCACCAACTTTTGCATTATAGGAATCCTGGAAGGAGAAGAAACAGAAAGGACCTGAGAAAATAGATGAAGAAGTAACAGCTGAAAACTTCCCTAACATGGGAAAGCAAATAGCAAACCAAGCCCAGGAAGCAGAGAGTTCCGGGCAGGATGAACCAAAGGGGGAGCACACAGAGACACGCGGTAATCAAACACGATGACAATTAGAGACAAAGACAAAACATTAAAAGCAACAAGTGGAAAACGACAAATAACACACAAGGGGACTCCCATCAGGAGGTGATTTCTCAACAGAAACCCAACAAGCCAGAAGGGAATGGCTCGGCATATTTCAAGTGACGAAAGGGAAGAACTTACAACCACGAATACTCCTCCCAACAAGACTCTCGTTCAGACTTGATGAGAAATCAAAAACTTTACAGACAAGCAAAAGTTAAGAGAATTCAGCGCCAAAAAAACAGCTTGACAACAAATACTAAAGGAACTTCTCCAGGCAAGAAACACAAGAGAAGAAAAAGACCTACACAAAATAAACCCAAAACAATTAAGAAAACGATAGCAGAATCATACGTATCGATAATTACCTTAACTGCAAGTGGATTGAGTGTACCAACCAAAATCATAGACCGGCTGAGTGGATGAGAACATGTTCATGTATGCACTGCCACTTGCCACTTCATTCTATTTAACCTCCCAATTGTATGTAATTATTTTATATTGTTAGGTTAATCATGTTCCCATTATGGCTTGCGATCGTAATTATCTTTTTTGTTTTTTGTCTGGGTATTGATTGTGAAAACCGATAAACGTCTTTTACTATTGTGATTATGTAACTATCATTCACTTAATACCATTTGTATCATGATTGGTCAACAGAAAATAAAGGAATTCTATATCATTAAAACTACCATTTAATAGAAAAACCCGAGTCCACTTTTTAAAATCCAGATGCATAACAGGATTACTTTGAAATTTTTTGAAAAACACAAATGCCCAGATACTGCTATTCTTCTCCAAAGCTCCAGAAGCATTTCTAATGAGCAGCCATGTTTAAAAACAACTGGACCAAATGAAAACATCATGCTGTACACTTTAAATATATACAATTTAAATTTGTTAATTATACCTCAATAAAGCTGGAAAAAAGATAAATGTAAAGACATACATATATACAGAGAGTATAGATTAGAAAGATTTAAGAAACATTAACCAAACCAAACGCAAGGCAATGTGTGAACCTTGTCGTTATTGGTTTGAACATATCACAGAAAAATACATTTTTTTAGACAATTGGAGGAATTTGGACACCAAGTGGATGTTTGATGATAATAAGAGATTATTTTCTAGGCATAATGATGGCATTGGGACTATGCTAAAAAGAATACTTAGTTTTGGTCACACTGAAGTATTTACATAAATACTGAATTATTTACAGACATAATGATATAATGTCTATATTAAGTAATCTAGCGTGAGTGAGTTGGAGAGTGGAGGAGGTATGGACAAAACAAGACTGACCAGATGTTGACAGTTCTTAAAGCAGGATGATGGGAATGTGTGTGTGGGGGTTATCGTCTTCCTTCCCCTTTTCTGTATTTGGAATTTTTTAATAATAAAAACTTTATTTAAAAAATAAAAGCCAGAGATCTGGACGCCCAGTCTTTGATATTGGCTCTGATGGATCCAAATGCTGCTACAGGGCAAATGTAACCTGTTTGGGGGCTGGGTGTGGTCAGTGAGTTTGCAACCTCTAATTGAGATGGCAGGAAGAAGGGCATCTGAGCAGAGGCTGCAGGAGGGCAGGCAGAAACCAGAGGCTCAACAACTTCCCTGGTGGTCCAGTGGTTAAGAACCCACTTTCCAATGCAGGGGACTTGGGTTTGACCCCTGGTCGGGAAACTAGGATCCCACGTGCTTCGGGGCAACTAAGATCCCACGTGCTTCGGGGCACCTAAGCCTGTGCACTGTAACTAGTGAGCCATTACACCCTGGAGCCTCCGCAGGCCGTGCAACTAGAAAGCCTACACAACCAGAGAAGAGCGTGTGCCACTATGAAGACACAGCACAATGGAAAAAAAGAGCCAGTGCCCAGTCTGTCTGGGACTGGGAAGGAGAGACAGGGGACATGGAGACAGCTGTGCAACCTTGGCTGCGATAGTTAACCTCTCTGGGTCTGTTTCCTCGCGTGTGAAAAGCTGCCACCTCATAGTTGTTGCAACATTGCAACAACACATAAAAAGCCCAGGAGAGTGCTGGCTGCCTCCGGGGTTCCCCGGCTTTCCCAAATGCACCGTGCTGACACCTTTAACTTAGGATCTGAAGGTCCTGGTTTTAGCGACAGAACAACATCGATACCTGAATGGCCCTTTGGAGCTGACTAGGTATTTTGAAACCAATCCACTCTCACTCCTCCCCTGCTTTACCCCTCATCACAGCACTTACACCCACTGAAATGCTTTTTAGTTTGCACAGTCTGCCCACCTCCAGGAGAACGGAAGCCCCACCAGTGCACGAACACTGACCACCTAGTCCAGGCACTGCCCAGAGCTGACAGCCCACCCCGGAACACAGCAGGTGCTCCATGAAAGTGTTCTCAATGAATGAATGTGTAACAGCTCATTTAATCATCACAAAGACTTTGTGGAGTGAATAGGGTCACATTATTATTATCATCACACCCTCAGCCCAAAGATTTAAAAACTAAGCTTAAGAGGGATCGAGTGACCTGGAGACCTTTGCTTGGCCAAGGGAGGGAAGGGCAAGGAGGCACACTCGGGTTCAGGACTGCCAATCCCACCGTCTTCTCATCACCCACTCCTTCCATGCTGGGGAGAAGAGTAGCTCCTTCCTCAACCGGCCAGCTGGGTCTCCAAACCTCAGGGAGCCTGAAACCCCCACTCAAGATTCTCAGCAAGAACTGCCAGGTACCTAGATGCTGGTCCTGAGCTTGCCAGGGGCCTGGGGAGGGAGGGCGAGTGGGTGCACAGCTCCACCATCCAGTTTCCAGGGAGGAAGGGGACGGTGGGGACGGGAACAGGCGAAAGGGGACCAGGCAGGGTCTCCTACCTTGTTGATGCTGAACTGCCCCTCGAAGCGGCAGCCCACCCCGTTGTTCAGCGGGATCTTCATCGAGTTGTCGATGTGCCCCACTTCATGCCTGCCCATCTCATCCTGGATGTCGAGACCGACCACTGCAGGGGGCAAGGAGAGAAGAGTCACAAACACCCAGAGAAACAGGGACCCCTCATGCATCCACTGGATGGCCATGCAGGGCCCCCAGCCATCCAGGAGCTCACAGTCTAGAGTCACATAGAGTCACAGAGAGGAGGAGACAGGGACAGCTGGAGCCAGAGAGAGGCGGCACACAGCGATCCTGTCCCCGCCACGACCACCGCCAGCGAGAGAGTCGGGGGAGGCAGCAACGGAGGGTGCAGAGGTGAGGACTCTGCTAGCTTCGAGGCTGCCGGGGGTGGCGGAGGGCCAGGCTTAGAAGGTGTCTTAATCCTGGTCTGGCCTTTTCCCAGCTTGCAACCTTCGCTAAGGCACTTCACCTCTCATGTCTTGGTTTCCTTCCCTGTGAATGGGGAGGGGAGGGGAAGGGATAATAATCAAAGCTTCCTTGGAGAATCACACGGATCAGATAATTAATATGTGTTAAAAATGCTTACAATGCTTACACCTAGTGCTCAGTAGGTGGCAAGTACCTAATGGACGTCAGCACTTACTAAGTCTCAGACAGTCTCTGCATCCCCTGGGCATCATTCAGGATCAGGCAGTCATTCATTCACAACTCACACCTTCCTTTACCCAGTGCCTGTTCCTGCCCTCTAGGAGCATGGGCACTTTTCTGAGCTCCTCAGCACACTTAAAGGGGAAACCTGGGGCCTGGAGTCCTGGTCCTGGCTCCAATGTGATTCTCCATCACCTACTATGACTCAGCTTCCCAATCTGCAAAATGGGCAGGCTCAGGCCAACTGTATTCCCTGAGATGGTCTAAGTAGCAAGTGCGGGATCTCTGTAAACTACGGAGATGCAGTGATCACCTTGACAGGAAAGGTAAGAAAGCAGGTTGTGATACAGAGAAAGAGCAGCTGGAAGCAATTTTCAGTGAGCCGACTATAAAAAGGAAAAATGGGAAGAACCTTGCATTCCTCAATGAGGGACGGAAGGACAAGAGGGCCCATCCATAGAAGGGAGTGTGATGCGCTATTAAAAATGATGCTCCCAGGTCTGTAGTATGTGAGAAATGCTGATGTCGTAATGTTCAGATTAAAGGAAACGCAAGCAGGTCTCCGTTTGACTCAGCAGTTCCACCCCCAGGGAGCTCATCCCCCAGACACACAGGCATTGAGACATGATGCAAGGCTCCGGCCAACCTGGTTGGAAATCATGACGATGGTAAGCAACCCAACTGCCCACCAACGTGGGACTGGTCAGTGGCACAGCCCCCTCTAGGTCGCTGTGCAGCGCGTGCAAGGAAAGAGCTCAATCCATATGTGGGGAGAGGCAGGCTGAGCTCTGGCGCTGTCCGGTCCTGTCTGGGGTTCCTGGCCCTGCTCCTACTGGCCACGGCACCGCGAGCGAGTTAGCTAACCTCTCTGTGCCTCCGTTGCTTGCTCTATCCTAGTTAAAACAAACTAACTATGGGCTAGACCCTCTTCCAAGTGCCTTTTCCATGAAAAGACACCCTCTGAACACCGCTGTGGGGAAGATATCATCATCAGACCCGCCCTATACTGGGGGACACTGAGGCACAGAGAGGTTTAAGTACCTCGCCTGAGATCTCACAGCTAAGAAACAATGGTGCTTAGACAGAAACCCACAGAGTCTGGATCCAGACTCTGGCCACTCTGCGAGAACACCTCATCTTAGTGCACTCACACAACCAAGGGATTCGGGACACAGCCTGGCCCCGAGTAAGGGCTGAAGCAACGGCAGCTGTGCTTATTATTTTACCAATATCATGAGTAATATAAGAAGAGCCCCAAGATACAAACGGAAAAAAACAAGAAATCTCAGAAAGGTCCCCTCTAGTCTGGTCCCAATTATGTTAAAAAAAAAAAAAAAAAAAAACCACCACCACCAAACATGACCTATGTCTGCAGACAGACAGACAGACAGACAGACACATAGGGGTGGGAGGAGGGGTCCCAGCTGCTGACAGAGGATTCCTCCAGGTGGCTGGCATGTGGGATGAACTTACTTTTTTTTAATGTTATTTCTGTATTTTGAACTCATATGTCCTTTTTTTAAAAGTATCCCTGTATTAGTTGTGTAACAGAAAAATATTATTTCTGAAAGCAGGATATGAGATTACACAGGCAGCATGATCTCAGCCATGTTTAGAAGCACAGGGATGGAAGGCCAGAGGGATGGAGCGGCGTCAAATGTCAACTGATGTTGTCATTGGGGGTGGAATTATGGGCGATTTCTTCTCTCTCTGCTGCTCCGGATTTTCCAAAGGTACAATGATGAGCATGCATTTTTTTTCTATAATACCATCTGAAGTTCTTTAAAGGAAAGTCTGAGTGTGGGGCTCTGGCGGGGTGGGGAGGGCCCTGTGGGTCGGCACAACCCGCAGCTGGAGGTTGCTCAGCCCCTCCTGAGCTGGAACCCAGCCTAGAACCACCTCTCCTCCCACCCCTGCCCTACTGGTCCCAGTCCTCGGCCTAAGAATTTCCTTGTTCCAGAGACATGGCCAACTCCCGAATGAGAAGCTGCCAGACCAAGTATTTTTCTGAGAGAAAGAGTAAAAGTAAAAATAAAACCAATTCATTTCAACAGGTTCCCTGGCTCGGGGCCCACTGTGGATTCAACACTGACGTAATTCTCACCAAAAGCAATAACAAGGTTGAATCTCTCCCTATCTCAGACCCACCCAACGGTCTGCCCTTCAGGAGGAAGGGAGGGAGTGGGAGGAGGAGGAGGGTCTGCACTGGGTCAGCGCCAGGCTGGGCAGAGGGGCAGCTGGAAACCCTGCCTGCTCATGAACAGATTTAGGAACCAGCTCCTCAAAGTCTCCAACAACTAACTGGAGACAGCACCATGCTGGGCTTTCCTGGGGGCGAGTGGTAAAGAATCCGCCTGCCAACGCAGGGGACGCGGGTTCAATCCCTGGTCTGGGAGGATCCCACCTGTTGAGGGACAGTTAAAGCCCAGGGGCCTCAACTACTAAGCCTCAGCTCCAGAGCCCGGGTGCCTCAGCTACTGAGCCTCAGCTTCAGAGCCCGGGGGCCTCAAATACTGAGCCTCAGCTCCAGAGCCCAGGCGCCTCAAATACTGAGCCTGGGCTCCAGAGCCCGGGCGCCTCAAATACTGAGCCTGCGTTCCAGAGCCTGGGAGCCTCAGCTACTGAGCCTGCGCTCCAGAGCCCGGGGGCCTCAAATACTGAGCCTGCGCTCCAGAGCCTGGGAGCCTCAGCTACTGAGCCTGCGCTCCAGAGCCCGGGGGCCTCAAATACTGAGCCTGCGCTCCAGAGCCTGGGAGCCTCAGCTACTGAGCCTGCGCTCCAGAGCCCGGGGGCCTCAAATACTGAGCCTGCGCTCCAGAGCCTGGGAGCCTCAGCTACTGAGCCTGCGCTCCAGAGCCCGGGGGCCTCAAATACTGAGCCTGCGCTCCAGAGCCTGGGAGCCTCAGCTACTGAGCCTGCGCTCCAGAGCCCGGGGGCCTCAAATACTGAGCCTGCGCTCCAGAGCCTGGGAGCCTCAGCTACTGAGCCTGCGCTCCAGAGCCCGGGGGCCTCAAATACTGAGCCTGCGCTCCAGAGCCTGGGAGCCTCAGCTACTGAGCCTGCGCTCCAGAGCCCGGGGGCCTCAAATACTGAGCCTGCGCTCCAGAGCCTGGGAGCCTCAGCTACTGAGCCTGCGCTCCAGAGCCCGGGGGCCTCAACTACTGAGCCTGCGCTCCAGAGCCCGGGGGCCTCAAATACTGAGCCTGCGTTCCAGAGCCCAGGAGCCTCAGCTACTGAGCCTGCGCTCCAGAGCCCGGGCGCCTCAGCTACTGAGCCTGAGCTCCAGAGCCCGGGAGCCTCAGCTACTGAGCCTGCGCTCCAGAGCCCGGGGGCCTCAACTACTGAGCGTGAGCTCCAGAGCCCAGGGCCTCAACTACTGAGCCTCAGCTCCAGAGCCCGGGGGCCTCAAATACTGAGCCTGCGTTCCAGAGCCCGGGAGCCTCAGCTACTGAGCCTGCGCTCCAGAGCCCAGGGGGCCTCAGCTACTGAGCCTCGGATCCAGAGCCCGGGGGCCTCAGCTACTGAGCCTCGGATCCAGAGCCCGGGGGCCTCAAATACTGAGCCTGAGCTCCAGAGCCCAGGAGCCTCAGCTACTGAGCCTGCGCTCCAGAGCCCGGGCGCCTCAGCTACTGAGCCTGAGCTCCAGAGCCCAGGAGCCTCAGCTACTGAGCCTGCGCTCCAGAGCCCGGGGGCCTCAAATACTGAGCCTGCGCTCCAGAGCCCGGGCGCCTCAAATACTGAGCCTGAGCTTCAGAGCCTGGGGGCCTCAACTACTGAGCCTCGGCTCCAGAGCCCGGGGGCCTCAACAACTGAGCCTCAGCTCCAGAGCCCGGGGGCCTCAACTACTGAGCCTCGGATCCAGAGCCCGGGGGCCTCAACTACTGAGCCTGGGCTCCAGAGCCCCGGGGCCTCAACTACTGAGCCTGGGCTCCAGAGCCCCGGGGCCTCAACTACTGAGCCACTGCAATAAGAAGCCTGTGCACCGCAGCTAGAAAGAAGCCTCGCTGATCACAAGCAGACAGAACCCAAGTGCAGCAATGAAGATCCAGCACAGCCATAAATAAATAATATATTTGTTTAAAAGAGATAGCACTATGCCTGTTTTACAGTTGATGAAATGAGGCCTGGAGGGGTCACCTTAGCCAGGGCCACACAGTTTCAGTAAGCAAAGGAGCTAGAATCTGATGCCTAAACCAGAATCCCAAAGAGCTTTGTTTTATACAGGTAATTCATTCTCTTGGTTTTGAAACAAATTTTTTTTTTAAAGTGCTCACTTTGGCAGCACATATACTAGAAAAACAAACAAAAGCCACAAAAGCCCCCCCACACACAGCCACATAAAGGAGTGCACAGTAAAAGGGGATTTTCCCATGACTAATAACTCTGCGCTCACCCTATTCCAGGTGACTCCTCCTCAGTAGCTGGAGGTCTCCATGCCTTGGATTGCCTGCGAGGTTACGTGGCCTCCAGCCCTCCCCGCACACTACTCTGTAGCCACCAGCCAAGGCCATGGATAACAACAGGCCAGCCCCCTTGCTACCAGGCGGGACAAACCACGATGTCATTCACACGCCACAGCTCCCCGTGGGATCAGGCTGCAATCAGATGTCAGCTGAACACACACCTCTGCCTGTCATCTTACCTCCCTCATGCCCTTACAGGTTCCTCCTAGGAGCCCTCTCGCACTCAATCACTTACGAAACATCTAGGCTTTGCTTCTTGGGAACTTGACCTCAGAGACACCCTACCCCTACCTCAACCTGGCTACTCTCTAGAGGTAAATTGTTGGCAGTTTCTTATAGTTTTTTGATTCCCAAAACCCCCCAAGTGCATGCACATGGCACGACATCCTCCCCACAAAAAGTAGGCAGGGAGAGATTCCTGCTGCTCCTTATTTGCAGCTTGCCACTCACCTAATGTCCTAACTTATCTCACCATTTCTGCACACACAGCACTGTCTACAGGTGGCGTCTTGTGGAGCAGAGGGGTGCTGGGAATACTCACATTCGCAGTGCAAATTGGGGAGACTGATGTTCAGGCTGACGTCAATCTTGCCCCCACTGTCCTTGTCTGGGTCATCGACGTACAGCTCGTTCACACTGCGGGAGACAAGTACAGGAGCCTCGATGAGACGGGGGGACTCATCCTGGCTGCAGGGGACAGCCAGGGACACTTCGCTTGGTGACCACGGCTCTGATACCCTGGACTGCCAGCTGGGGGAAGCCTGGGCCTGCCAGGCACAGAGGAGCCGGGCTCCCATCTCCATAAGTGGTTGTGCTTGGTTGCAAAGTCGTGTCCAACTCTCGTGACCCCATGGATCGGAGCCCACCAGGCTCCTCTGTCCATGGGGTTTTCCAGGCAAGAATAGCGGGGTGGATTGCCATTTCCTTCTCCAGGGGATCTTCCTGACCCAGGGACGCACCCAGGCCTCCTGTGCTGCAGGCACTCTCCTGCATTGCAGGTGGATTCTTTACTGAGAGAACCACCTTGGGAATTACAACCCATCTCCACGGCATTCTTCAAATTCAGGCCTCACCTCTCAGAAGGAGGGGAGGGGGACTGGACAGGACGGTGGAAAGAGCATGGCTTTCAGAGTCAGACGATTCATTTTCCACTTGTGATCCTGCCACTTCTCTATGGAACTCAGGTAGATAACTTCACGTCTGTGAACCCATCGATTAAACGGGGGTATCCCCACCCACTGTTCACGGGTTGTCCTGAACACTTAAATGCGTAATCAGACCGTATTAGGGATCGGGGCCTGACACCGACAGGCCACAGGTCCAGACTCCCTCCTCTTTGAGCTCCCCTGACTCTCTCAAGTGGGGCAGTCTCTGGGTGCTCATCCTCTCCCCAGCTCTCACAAGGCCCTGGGCCAGGCACCACGTCCAAGACATGACTAGCACACAGATCCCTTTCCTGTGGCTGCTGTTGCAAGCTATCACAAACCTAATGGGTTAAAACAATACACATTTATTCTCTTATACTGTGGGAGGTCAGAAGTCTGAGATGGGTTCGTGGGGCTGTACTCCTTCCAGGGAGAATCCGTTTCCAGCTTCCAGAGGCCTCGGCTCCTGGCTCCTTCCTCCACCTTCCGTGCCAGCTGCAGGGGAGCTGCTCTGCTCTCTGATCTCCTCCGTCCCTCTTGTGAGGACTCTCGTGATTCCATCCACCTGATAACCCAAGATCATCTCCTGTCTCCAGACCCTTGACATAATCACATCTGTAAAGTTCCTTTTGCCTTTGTAAGGTAACATACTTGTGCTTTTGGGGACAGGGGCCTGGGTGTCTGGGTGGCGCAGGGGAGGCACAGTGTGGGGCAGGTTACTCCATGGACAGCTAGGCCGCCTTGCTGTCGGCAACGACAGTACCACACTGGGACCTGCTGGCAAGACGCTAAGTGACCAGTGTGTGCTGACCCATTTGATCACCAGCTGTTCTTTTATTAACAAATATTTACTTATTGATTTGGCTGCGCCAGGTCCTAGGTACAGTACTTGGGATATTTGATCTTTGGTGCAGCAAGTGGCATCTTTATCTGTGGCATGAGAAATCTTAGTTGCAGCATGTGGGATCTAGTTCTCTGACCAGGGGTGAACCTGGGTGCCCTGCATTGGAAGCATGAAGTCTTAGCCACTGAACCCTTAAGGAAAATCCTTCAACAAATACTTTTTCAGCATGTACTACCTGTCAAGCACTAGAGAGAGTGAGGAATCGGATAGACAAGGTCCCTGCCTTCATTTACGAAATTTGCTCCCTGGAAGAAAAGCGATGACAACCCAGACAGTGTATTAAAAAGCCAATTTGCCAACAAAAGCCCACATAGTCAAAGCTATGATTTTTCCAGTAGTCATGTACAGTTGGGAGAGTTGGACCATAAAGAAGGCTGAGTGCCGAAGAACTGATGCTCTTGAACTGTGGTGCTGGAGAAGACTCTTTGAGAGTCCCTTGGACAGCAAGGAGATCAAACCAGTCAACCCTGAATATTCACTGGAAGAACTGATGCTGAACTCCAGTACTTTGGCCACCTGATCCAAAGGACCCTGGATGTTGGGAAAGATGGAGGGCAGGAGGAGAAGGGGGTGACAGGGGATGAGATGGCTAGGTGGCATAGTTGGATGGCATCACCAACTCAATGGGCATTAGTTTGAGCAAATTCCGGGAGACACTGAAGGGCAGACTGGTATGCTGCAGTCTGTAGGGTCACAAAGAGCCAGACATGACTTAGTAACTGAATAACCAACAGCTGCCTTCACTGAGCTGAGACACTGTTTGCCTCCTAACAAAACACGTCACCCCAACTATGAGGACTGCTTTGATGGAAAGCTTTGGGGTGCTGCGGGAGGGACTCACAGGGTGATGGACCCCTGGGGAGAGTGAGCTGGGAAGGTGTCTGAGAAGATGAGAGATGAGGTCTGAAGGATAAGGAGGCTGTCCTGGCAAAGAGGGAGGGAGAGTCGTTGGGACAGCCTGTGCAGAAACCTGGAAGCAGGGAGGGCAGGGGTCGTTTGGGGAAATGCATGAAGGTTGCCATGGCTGCAAAGCAAAGGGAAACGGGCGCGATGCAGTGGGAGAAGGGGTAGGGGCCAGGTTAGGCGGGCACGAGGCTACATGAGGCCTTCACACTGGATCTCAAGCACAGCAGTGTGGTCTGGCTGGCACTTTGACGGGATCCCTCGGGCAGATTCGAGGGTGGCCCAGGGGGTCCCTGTGCACCAGGGAGAAGCTGCTGTTGTGGTCAGAGGTGGCAGCCTGGACCCAGCGTCCAGGAAGATGCAGAGGGGGAGAAAGGCAGGGTACAGAGTGCAGAGCAGCCAGGACTCGCCGATGGACAGAGCGTGGGGATGGGTGGAGGGAGGCATGTTAGCAGATAGCCGGGTTTCTTTCTGGAACCACGTGTTAGGCTGGGAGCCCCTGAAAGAGGGAGCCCAGGACTACTGGGGAAGGAAAAATACCAAGCTCCATAGAGCTGTGCCGAGCTCAAGGTGACTTGGAGACACCCTCGAGGAGCTGCTGAGTGGACACCAGGCGGCTGTGACTGCAGCCCACCTCTGATTCCCAGGTCACTCCCCACAGGGAAAGAGCACCAACTCCAGAGACCAGCCTAATGGATAGTGCGTGAGACAGCCAGGCTGTGGTTATTTTAAACATAAAGTCAGGTCCTGTGGGCCCTGTCCACAGGCTGTAACATAAAGGACTATTGGCTCCAAACAACTGGACTGTAAACAGAGCCTTGCGAATGATCACTTCTTTGGGAAAGAATGAGTCAGGCTGGGGCAAAGGCACTTCATTTTTACCAAGACCCTGTCTTTGTGTCCCTAGCTCCTGGTGCAATGTCGCTGATGTTCAATTAACAAGAAAAGGTAGGCTCGGAAAGATACCTAGGGCCTATTTCCTTGGGAGTCACAAGGATGTGCTCAGAGATGAGAGAGCAACAGGCCTGGCTTAGCCTTCAGATGGCTGGGCCTGCAGCCCATTAAGCCAGAAAAGGCCCAAACAGGTCTATACACGTTCACGTTATCCCATCTGCTCCTGGGAAATATCCTGATCTCCATTTCATTCTCTTTTTGGCCATGTCACGTAGCATGTGAGATCTGAAGTGGAAGTGTGGAGTCCTAACCACTGGACCACCAGGGGGTCCTTGATCTCCATTCCAGAACCAGGAAACTGAGGCTCAGAGAAGGTGAGCCCCTTCCCCAAAGTCGGTCAAGGTGGAGCCCCACCTCAGGTCTGCCTTCTGCCAGGCTCTCCAGGGCTCACACTGCCTCCCCTCCCTCCCATCCTCAGCATCCAGGGTCAAGGGCGAAACTGAAGGGGGCCCTGGCCCTCTGAAGCCACTGGGTGTGAGAGAGGGGACGGGGCTGGGCTTGGCCCACATAAGCGATCAGGAGGAACAAGTGAGCCAGTGGCAGGGGAGCGATCAGGACCACACAAACTTAGGCTGGAGGAAGGCGAACTTGTGCACAGCCAAATGCTCCTTCTCAAGCCTTCAGTGCCCCATTTCTATAATTCGCAGCCCCACAGGGTGCTGAATAATAAGGTCGCTAGGTGATTAAGAGAACGTCACTGAGGGAGAGCCCCCTGCTTCCCTTCCCAGCTGCCTAAGACTCTTCCTTGAAGCTAATCCACGCTCCTACCTGGGAGGCGGGGCCCCTGCACGTTGCTGAGGGCCTGTGGGATGATGTCACCCCCTGGCAATCCTCCGGAGGTGACCTCAGTGCAGAGAGAGGTGCAGCCCAGGTGTGGCACCAAGGTGAGCTCACCCCCGAGGCTCCGGGAGGCCTTTCCCGGGGGCTGAAGTGCCGCCCCTGGACAAACCGGCTGAAGGACTGGGGAGGGGCTGGGAAACTCACTGGCCTGAGAGCTGGGGGCCAGCCTGGTTACATAAGGCTGGGGCTGGCTCCTCCCAGGCGCCTTCCGGAAGGGCCCAGGGCTGCAGGATAAACATGGTTCAATCACCTGTCCGCCCGCCGGATGAGGTCAACACAGCCGCCTTCCACGTCCCGGGAAAACGTTCCAGGGACCCTGGGCTCCTGCCATGCCTGCCAGTGCCGCAGACGTGCCCCCAGCACCGTTCATGGGCGCCTGCCAAGCTGAGCTAACCGCTACCGTCGGGACTGACTCTGACAGGCCAACCGAGGCTAGAAATCGGCCCACTGTATGTTACACACGTACCTTAAGAAAAAGGAGGCGAGAGGAAAGGAAAGGGGAGGGAGAAAAGGAGAAAAAGGGGGCTGGTGGTTCCAGCGACTTCACAGGCATGTGTGAGGATCGGTGCAAAGCTGCGGGCTGCCCCGGGCCACGGGTGTGCGTCATGCCTCTGTGTCTGAGCACCTAGCGCAGAGCACAGGCCCTGCCGGGGAGAGGGAGCAAGACTGTGCGACGGACCTCCAGGCTCCTGGGGTTCAGCTGCTAGCTCTGCCACCCACGGGCTGGCTGACCTCCTACAGGGGGCTTTCCCTTCTTCACCCACTGTTTTCCCAGACAGAAAACGGGGACACGACCTTAGAAAATCATACACGCCCAGTGAATGTCCACTGTGCTTACTGTTATTACCGTAACGTTTACTGAGTTCAAAGTCCGTGGGACAGTGATAGGATCCACTTCACCGCCTTGCGAGGAATAAACACATGTGCAAGACGCTTGGCAGCTCAGTCGCTCAGTCGGGTCCGACTCTGAGACCCCATGGACTATAACTCGCCAGGCCCCTCTGTCCATGAAATTTTCCAGACAAGAATACTAGAGTGGGTTGCCATGTCCTATCCCAGGGGATCTTCCCAACCCAGGGATCTAACCCACATCTCCTACATTCTTTACCACTGACACACCTGGGAAGCCCTGGTATATTCTAAGGCCCGCACAAAAGCTGGCCTTGCTAATCCAAGGAGACGTCCCAGTTCTGGGTACCCAGCTGATGCCAGGCACTACACTGGGGCCTTCCACACATATTAGCTCATTTAATACTCACGGCATACCACCGTTTAAGAGAGTTTACTGTTCTGTTTTCACAAGGATGAAACTGGGCTCAGAGGCAGATAAAAGACTGGCAAGATCACACAGCTGGGAAACCACAAAGGCAGAATCTGAAGCTGGAGCCACTGGTGCCCAGAGCATGCTCTCTCCACTGCATTCCACTGGATGGGACAGGATCAACCAAAGACCCAGAGGCAGGTGGCTCCCAGGAGGCCTGTGATGCAGGGGCCACCATCTTCCTGATGAACTCCAGAGGCCCAGCCCACCTCACCCCACCCCTGGCCCAAGCACCACTGGGCATGGAGGTGTAGGGGGTCCACCCCCTTTGTGCCCCTCCCTTTGTCATCTCTACCCTTCACCCCCTGGTGGGCTGCAGCATCTGCTCCCCGTCCCCAGCCCCTACCCCAGACAAGGCTCCCTGAACCAGTAGCAGAAAGTGCATGCTCACGACCTCTGTTGGGGTGAGGCACATTCCAGGTGGAGGACGCCAGACAGCATGGGGGTCAGTGAGCAGCGGCCACGTAGGGAGAGAGGAAGAGAGGGATTGGGGAGGTATGGGCAGGGGAGGGTAGGTGGAATGTAACAGAGGGCCTTGAAATTCTAGGCTGAGGCATGAGTACGATGACATCTACGGAAAGCAATTTTATTTGCTTTTAGAAAAGTACTTGAATACTTCGGATTCCTGCCCAAAGTCGCTGACCTCCATTCTTAATCATTTGACTTAATGGAAACTTACACAGCAGGGAGGCTCGTGGTAAGGGCCTGGGGTGGGAGTGGAAGGAGAAGGATGAGGTTATGTAGGCAAGCTCTTTGGGACCCTGAGTTTGAAATCCTGACAGTTCCAGAGGCAAGTGAGTCCATCTATGACCTACTAGGCGGATGTCCAGAAAGCATCTTTTTCCAGCCACCTAGTCCTGCCCCCGCCCCTTTCCCCACAGCCACTGCCCTGGGACCCTCAGCCCCTCTGTCCTGGGTCATCATGCAGTCCCCTCCACCAGGCCTTGGGCTCCAGGGTCACCTCATCCCACACCCATCTTGGCAAGAGGTGATCTTTCCGAGGCACGAACCTGATCCCATCACTGCTCAGAAGCCTCCGGGCCTCCCACTGCTCCTCCACATGGTGACCATGCTCTCTACCCAGCTTGGGTTCCCAATCCAGACCTCAGAGTGGGTAACCTGGGCTCCTAGGGAGCCATCCAGCCCCTCCTCCTGGCTATGCTACTGGCCACCCCACTCTGGGCCTGCACGTGAGGATAATGCCCAATTAATTCAGGGGAATGCCCAAGTTCCAACTTGGTGGGCAAAGGCCCCCTGCCTGTGCAGCCCCCCGCCCCCTCTCGAATGGTGCATCCAAGTCTCTCAGGGAACTATTCCTACCAGAAAACAGGAGTTTCCATGTCCCCGGGGCTCCAGAATGCTCTGAACAGGAAAGGGCAGGATACGGGGGCCTGGTACCAAGTCTAGGCTTTGCCCTCAGACAGGCCTGGGCCTGATTCTGGCTCAGACTGCTCACTGACCAACCTCGCTGCGGTTTTAGCCTCCTGGTGCCTCAGTTTCCCCAGCTATAAAGTCAGGCTGATGCCAACAGCAGTACTTGGCACCAGGGGTTCTGCGACCATTCAGAGAAGAGCATTGTAAAGTGCTGACGTCGGTGGCCAGCACGTGGTCACCCACTATAAATCAAAACTGGAAAGTACAATGAGTTGTATTAAGCTATAAACGATCAATGGAGAGATCCAGTGACCACGTTTTTTAAATTATAAATCCTCATCAAGTTAATAGTGGAGAAGAGCCGGAGCCTGGGCAGCCAAAGGCCGGAATGTACTGTGGCAATGTCCTCTGAGGATGGGGTGCCATTCCCCTGCGAACACGGAGCCTCTGGGCACCCTGCAGGGTCACTTTCCCATGGATAATTAATGGCTGGGTCGAAGTCCAACCATGCAGACAAACAGGTCTCCCTCTCACCAGGCTGGGTCAGAATAGCCTCTTATGTCACTGAGAACCACAGGCCAGTGCTGGAGCGCTGTTGATCCACCAGCAGTGACCTCATCTCCTCGGGTTACAATTTCACGGTGGGAAGTGGGGAGGCCGATCCATTGTGGTCACCAAGCTGCCCGGGAGGGCCAGCCATCCCGAAAAGGAGAAGAACTGTGACCCACAGTCCTTCCTGGACCAGCAGGGCTTCCTGGGGGCCAGGGGTGGTCAGAGAAGCTTCTAAGAGAGGAAGGACCCCGAGGCACAACTCTTACTCTTCTGGAATGTTCCGTGGAGTCCTCGCCCCTGAGGACGCCCTCTGGGCAGCTCCCGCACCTTGGTCACGAGGCCGCAGAGGGCGATGAGGCATCAGGGTCACTGTATCATCGTGGCCGGAGCCTCTGGTGAGAGGCCTCTCCTCTCACCCCCCTGCCCTCCCTCTCTCCCCGCGGGGAAGTGCTCACCAGCCCAGAGCCAGACACAAGGCAAGCACCGAATGAACGGCCCCCCGTGTTCAGATTCTGCCCCTCACCCCTCATGTTTCTTCCTCTCCAGGCACGTGGTAGAGCCAGAGTGTCCTGAATGCCCCCAGGAGCCAAGAAGAGGACGTCCTGGAAAGGGGAACGGGCCAGAGCGTGGGGACACACCGTGCTCCTGGGGAAGGCGTGGGCCCCGCCCGGTAAGTGGGCGAGCTGGTCGGCTTGCACGCGGCCACAGGCTCCTCCTGCCGCAGTCACCGGCTCTGACATCTGAATGCACCTGCTGGGTGCTCCCTCGGCGCCCTGCCTCACTACGGGCGAAGCGGACCATCAGCTGAAGGAACAGCCCCTCAGGACTTCGGCAGAAGGCGAGGGAGGCCCCTTCTTAACGAGGACAAAGAAATGAACGCTCACAAGAGCACTTGTTACACACACTGCTTTTTTCTGTTACACAGGGAAGAAATATGAAATGAATAAAGGTCTGAAGGGATATGGATCTACTGATATTAAAGTATATAAGGCACTATATTAAGGTCCTTGTAGGTAAAGTCTTGTTAAAATCTCACAAAACACCACACACCTTCCTTATCTCCCATCCTGCTTTTTCTTCAGAGCCCTACCACTGACTGACGCATTCCGTTTTTTTTGCCTGTTGACCGTCTGTGTCACTGCCCGCATCTTTGGCTCCTCTTGAGCATGCAGCCCCGCAGGAGTGAGTCAGGCAGACCTGACCCCAGACTTCCGGGGTCAGGACCAAGGGTGATCCGCACTAATCCACGGCAGCGCACAGGGGCCACCGGCTCCGCATTCTAGTCTCCCTGTTTGCTTGCTTTGCTCTATGCACACCAGCTCTCTATACATACCTTGGGTAACCCCTGCCTCGGGGTTTCTGCACTCGCCAGCGTCCCTGCCTGGAATACGTAAAGCCTTGCACCTGGCGCATGATCAGGGCTCCCTCCTCGTAGCTGCCACGTGGGGACCCCTTCTCACCTCATCTAGAACATGAGTAGTCTGCACAGCAGCCCCCCTCCCAGGGAGTGGGGTGTGCCTGGCACACAGGAGGTCCTTAGTGACGCCAGCAGGTCTCAATTTCTGGCTGCTCTCCCTGCTTCTACCTCCAAATCACGATGGGATGACCCGTGAAATATCCAGTGGCCCTAATGTGCATACTTGACTAGGAGAGAGTCCATTCTGGGGGGAACAAAGTCCTCTGTCTGACCCTTGCCTGGTCAAGGGGTTGTGTCTCAGGAAGCAGACAAGCCTCCTCAGACCCGGAAGGGTGCCTTGATTCTGGTGTACCCTCCCTTGTTTGGCCGGCAACACTGGGACCCAGCGAGGCGTGGCACCTCGTCCAAGGTCACAGGGCAGGTAGTAACTGAGCAGAGGCCGTCGACCCTGGATCTCCCAAGGCCTTGTCCAGTGTTCTTTCTACTGCTCCATGTGGCCCCTGGGGCTTTGGTGCCATCAGGGCTACAAACAGGATCAGAGGAACAAGGAGACAAAGTCTCCCACATCAGAGGAGGACAGAAAGCTATTTTCAGAAGCGAGTTGTGGCGGTGGGGTGGGGGGAGAGGTAGGACCGTGGGCAGGTCCCTCCGCCTCTCTGAGCCTCAGTTTCCTCATCTATAAAGAGGGGACAACTATGTCCCAGGGCTGTCTGAAGATGAAAGGCGGGGACGGCTGCACAGCTAAGCTTCCCATTTCCTATTGTCTTGTGGCTGACGGGGAGGCACAAGAAACCAAGAAATTCCATGAGTGAAAAAGAGAATTCCAGTGTTGGACAGGGGAGTGGGTGGCCACAGCCCAGCCCCGTGATGACTTTCAGGGCTGGAAACATGGAAATGAAGAGGTCTGGAAGCCAGAGGTGAAGGCAGGAAGCTTCTGGGTCTAATTCATCTTGGAGGGGCATCTGATGAGGCTGTGACTGAATAATTCCAGTGGCATTCGATGTTACACAGGCCCCCGAGGATTTACTGGGTTATCTAGACAACAGAGGATTCTAGGAATCCGGGATGCATTCACAATGCGTCAATCACTGCCAGGAAGCCCACGCGGACTCCTCACCCAGTGTGGGCTCAGGACAGGGGAGGGGACGTGGTGGAGGGGCTGCCCTCTGATGTCAGAACCTCGCCTCCACTTGGGTAGAAAGCTGCCCTCTTTTTTTTCCTCTGAATTCTTCCAGCTCTAACATCAAATGACCCTGTGATGACTCAGAGGGAAAAAAGCCCACTGGCCAAACACAGAGACGGCAAACAGGAGGAAATGATTGCCGCTCCTCCGCGGACCCAGGAGGCGCCATCCGGACCCCAGAAGGGAACCAAAGTTTTCTCTTCGGCTTCAACAAAGCGACGTTAGTTTTCACTCTAGCTTTAAAATCCTTTAGGACGAAGAGGAGGGACTGATGCCACAGGCTTTGAAACTGGGAGGCGGAGGTTCGGATGTTTCTCTCCTTTTCAAGCCCCTCCCTCTTCTTGTCTGGGGCCCCTGGAACCTCTGGAATGGCCCAGCCCAGGGGGGATATAACTTACATTTCTGTCGTTATGAATCCGGTGAGCTCCGAGAGGAAGAGGAAGAGGATGAAGAGGCAGCAGCAGACGGAGACTGAAAGAAGCAACACAGACGCCCAGTTAGGGGGTGGTGGGCACTGACAGGAGGAGGCTGGCCCCCTACCCTCAGGCAGACCCCCGCCAAAGCCCCTTCCACCTGAAGCAGCCCCACTCCCACAAAGGGAGACCACCTCCAGCTGATCTGAGCCGCCCGTGTGGATAGAGCCCCCGGTTTGGGCAGATCCTCCAAGGCAGCAGCCCCCCACCCTTCCGGCACCAGCGACCGATTTCACGGAAGACAATTTTTCCATGGAGGGGATGGGTGGGAGTGGAGAGGTGGGTCAGGCAGTCATGCAAGAGATGGGGAGCGGCAGACGACGCCTCCTTCCTCACCCGCCGCTTCCTTCCTGCTGGGCAGCCTGGTTTCCTACGGGCCAAGGACCAGTGCCCGTCCTCGGAGGGGCACCCCAGCTTCTCCCCACAAGAACATTTTAACACAGACGTCAGTCACAAAACGACAGCTGCACGTCAGTGGCCCACAGATGTGTTCTGTTTGGCTCAATGGATATACATGCTAACCCTTGGAGGGACTTCCCTGGTGGTTCAGTGGTGAAGAATCCACCCTCCAATGCAGGGGCGCAGGGTCGCTCGCTGGTCCAGGATCTAAGACCCCACATGATGTGGGGAAACTAAGCCCATACACTCTAACAGGAGAAAGCCTGTGCGCCCCAGTGAAGACTCAGCGCAGCCAAAATAAACACACAACAAGAGAAGACCTGGGAATCGACATCGAACAACGTGCAGATGTCACATTACAGTCCAGATTTCTGGCTGTTCCAGAACAATCGAGCCCTGCTTCCACGAGCGGGTGGCCTGAGCTCACCAGTTTGCCTCAGGCCTCAGCATTCCCTCCTGCCACCCAGATTCCAAGGCTGAGGCAGGGCGTCCACTGCCATCTCTCCCCACCTGCCATGGACTTGTCAACGTGCCCGAGTCCCCATCAGAGGTGAGAACTGAGGACACCCAGAGCCGCGCTTCCAGAGAAGGCTCTCCGGGGGAGGGACTGCCGGTCCTACCAGTCTGAAACGCAGAGCGCAATGGAGCTCCAAGGTCGTCCCACGTCACTCATAATTATCTTGCCTGCCTGGCCCCTGGCGAGGCTGGGATTTGTGACCCTGGAGTCATTCACTGGGGCAGGACATAACAAGCACCCCTGGGGCTGGCCCTCAACTCTTCTCCAGCCCCATCTCCCAACAGTGCCCCCAACATCTAACTACCTAGCCACCCCGGGTCACGTGCTGGTCCCTAAATGCGAGGATCCTCTGTCTGGAAGGCACCTCCCCATCTTCACTGGGTCACCATCTCTGCCTGGTGAACTCCTATTCATCCTCCCAGGTTGAGGCCCAACTCAAATGTCCCTTCTGATGGGAAGCTCCTCCAGGCCTTAGAGGTGGAACTGGTCCCTCTTTCCCCTGTGCTACCAGCCCCCATTTCAACACCTTCCACATGTTATTGATTATCTGCAGCCCTGCCTTTCACTAGTTTGATAACCCGGAAGGCAAAAACTCCACAACCCCAGTGTCTGGGCTGGGACTGGGTACATAGAAGGTGATAACCGGCTTTGTAGAAGGCAGGAAGCCAGCCCCCAAAATACAGAACACGAGCTCAGCGCACCTCATCTGGGTATATCACAGAGGTGTGAGCAAGGGCTCCCACAGTGTGCCCTGCTACTGACATGCTGTGTGTCTCTGGGTAAGCTAATCAACCTCTCTCTGCTTGTTTCTTCATCTGCAAAATGGCACTGTAGTAACACCTGCCTTACAGGACTGCTTCAGAGTTTCCACAACACAGACACGGCTTAAAATGGTGCCTGACAGGTAATAATGGTGCAAGCATTAGCTTCTTTTAGGATCGTCATCAGGGAGACTCTGGTGGGTTTGCTGCTTTCAGGAAAGTGACGTGGCAAATGGTCAGTCCCCCACGAAGAAAAAAGTTCTCCTTCAGTCCCATCTACTGATTCAGCTGCATTCTCGACAGCCAGCACCGGATGGACTAAGCCATCCTGACAGATGCTAAAGCCAGGTGTTCAGCAGCAGCAGCAGCATTATTACTGCATCACCTGTTCATGGTAAAACAAACAGGCAAAGATGTGTTCGGAGGGAAGAAGGCAGAGAACAAGTGTCTGAGGGGCACCTAACACATGCCCTGTTGTGGGAACGTTCACAGGTACGGATCATGTCACACTGCCATGTGACAGAGGGCACAAGCCCTCGTGGAGGGTGTAGAAATGAAAGCTCAGAGAGGGGAAGGGTCTGACCCCAGAACACACTGGGTGGCAGGCAGGGGGAGGGTGGGGGACTGAAACCTGACCGTTCTGGAGCCAACGCCCTAAGAAAAGGACCCTGAGATCTCAGAGCCCAAGAGAAGGATGGCACAGGGACATCCCAGAGTCCCCACCAAGCCTCCAAACCCACACCCAGACAGGGGGCACGTTAGAGGACTCCCTCGTTCTCCCAAACTGTGAGAAAAGTTGTATGAGCAGAGTTTAAGGGTTTTACTCTAAATGATAAGAAAAATCATCAATCTGCATAAACAGGCATACCATGCCAGTCTCCTTCACAGTCCCGACCCAGAGCCCCCTGCCCAGAGGTGCTGCCCTTACAGTCCTGTGTCCTGCCATGAGCATACGAGTTTTTCCCTCTAAGCAAAGAGCACAATGTCCACATGCTTTGCTCATGCAGCAACCTACGTCCAGGCAGGAGTCACACCAGTTTATACAGAGTGGCTTGTTTTCATGGCATAGAAATTAATGTCAAATGTCTTCTCTTGCCTGGAGAATCCCAGGGACGGGGGAGCCTGGTGGGCTGCCGTCTATGGGGTCGCACAGAGTCGGACACGACTGAAGCGACTCAGCAGCAGCAGCAGCAGCTTCTCCAGCTGCTGAACAAATCCACTGCAGAAGACCGGCTGGCAATCCAAATTTCCCAGACTCACAGCCTTCCCCTTCTCAACTGCAAATAAGCCACTGCAGCTATGATGCCTCCTGATTAAAAAAAAAAAAAAAAAAAAACCAGCCAGCTGGGCAAAGCACCCTTTACCTGCAATCTCATACCTTTTCTGACTCACGTTTCAGTCATTTTCACCCCTCCCATCCCACCTTCAAGCCCCAGAAGACAACTGGTTGCTGTAAGGATGAAGAGGCACAGGCTCAGGAGGTAATTTTGAAGGTCAATGCCAACTAAGACGAATCCAAATTTTCTAGCTGCCTTCCTTGCCCCAAGCCTGCAGGTGGCCCAGGCGTGGGCCCAGCAGGGGGTGAGCGCAGCGTTTGCGTGGCGGAGTCGCAGCGTCCAGCAGCCCCGGGGCGGAGGGGGCGGGGGGCACTGTTCCTGCACTGTTTCCAGACTGGGGGCCAGACAACAGCTCAGCACCGCTGGGGCCCCAGGGCCCGGCACAGTGCCTGGCTCAGAGAAGGCAGGAAATAAGTATCTGAGTCAGTGAAGGAATGAGTGAAAAACGGAAGACAGGTAGCAAGCATTTCCACCAAAAAAAGCCTTCCAATACTGAAGGGTTTTTCAATCCATGTTTGGGCAAGATGCTCAGGCTCTCTGACTCCGGACTTCTTCTGAAGTTGACTCGGGCACGGGACGGTAGGAATGTGACAGTCAGGAGGATGCTCGCTCCTGAGAGGCCCGGTGGAACCAGCAAAGGGGGCGCTGGACCCAAGACCCCAGACGCTGGCAAGTCCAGGGGTTTGTCCAAGGCCACACGGCCGCCTCAGTGGGGGAGGCAAAATTCAAACCTCGACCGCTGAGTCTCCAACACCCTTGCTGCTTCCTTCGGTTATTAATAGCACTAAGGGTGACGTCAGGAAATGGTGTTTCTGTGCCTGCCCTCCTGCTCAGCCATGTGCTCTTCAAGGACAACGACCGAAGCCCATTCATCAACGTGGTCCCAGGACTTGGCACAGGGCCCGGCCCCAGACCTGGTTGGTAAATATTTGTTCACTAAATGGTCGGTAAGGACTGGCTTCCCATGCTCACGCCTTTCCTTTTGTGCAAGGGAATTTGCCCTCTTGCACACTGTGCTTGAGCCTGCAAAGCAGACCATGTCCCCAGAGGGTCATTTGGCAGTACCTTCTACATTTTACAATGCACATGTCCTGTGACCCAGTAATTCCTCTTCTAGGAAGGTTACCTTACAGAAATAACCATACAAGGATATAAAAACATATGGACAAGGCTGTCTGTAATAGCAATAAGCTGGGATCAGAATGCCCACCCTCAGGAGGCTGGTTATGTAAAATGTGGGGCAGCTGGATGATGGAACACAACACAGCTGGAAAGAAGTGTGTGGTGGCTGCCGGGAGCCAGCGTGAGGAATCCCACCCGTGACAAGGTCATCTAGCAGAGGCCTGATGGGCAAGGCAAATCAGACCTCAGGGTTTCCCCCTGGTATTTCCTGAGCATGTACCCCCCAAAATAAGAATCTGCCTGCTTTTCCACTCTTCTGACACACTCTGGAAAAAGTCAACTCAGGGCTTTAGTCTTCTGCATTTGAAAGGGATGTTTCAGTTAAACCCCCTCTGATAACTCTCTAGCTTGCCTAGCAGGTTTCCCTGGACTTTTACATCTTGTAAATTGCTTACAGCCCCCAACCGCGAGAGGCACAAAACTTAAAAGCATCTTAAAGATACAGAGCCTTTTCTAGAGAGTTAAAAATTATATTGGTAGAAGGTTTTCACTGTTGACTCAATGATTGCTGCCAGGCCTCCATATTCTTTATCTTTTAGGCACCTGGGAGGATGTTAACCAATGTAAATGGGATATGGAAAAAGATATATAGTAGTTTTGATGTTAGAAACACTAGACTTTTGAGTTAATTACTTTTCTTTGTTATAAATCACTGTACTCCTTTTACTTGTTATGAATTGCTGTGTCTTTGCTAAGTAAGAATGTAACTTTATTTAGTGTTTTCTGAGAGTGGCACTAGACTTTGGGAAGATCAACACAAATAAGTCTTCTGGTTGACAAACCCTTATCAGAAAAAAGGCTGTAAAATGTTAATTGGCCCTTTTGGCTGGAAGATGATATAAATCACCTAAGACTGTGTATACAACTAGGTATGCAGAGAGAAAAGCCTGGTTTTGATAAGAGTCTGGGCTGCTAACTCTGCATAATTTTGCATTACCCATTGATCTCTATGTACAATCAAAAAGGTATAAAAGGTCTTTCTAGACAATAGGGGCCGGGCCAGTCATTGGAAGGACTGGTTTCCCCCGTGTCTCCTCTTTACTCTGATTTCAGGCTGAATTCCCACCTGGGGCGTAGAGGCTCGCCATGTCTACTTACTTGCCCTGGCTGCTAAGATCCGTAAGAGAGAGAGCCCAAGGCGGGGCACTCTCCGATATTCAAACGGGCGCCGGCGGCCTAATGTAGATGGTGCAAGTTCCTTGTCTGGAACTTTATTGGCTTTCCACGTAAACCAAGTTATTCAGCTTCTTTTCTCCACTTAATTTTCCTACTACACTATTTCTTCCTAATCTAATCTTATACTTCTAATTAAATAAATAAATTTTTCCTCGCCAACGCCATCCCTGCTTCGAATTCCCTGGATCCACTGGGGCTGGACCCCAGCAGGTGGCCATCTACGTGCTGGTCTGAAAGGTGTGCAGGACATCAGCTGGAAAAGGGCAGGGAGGCATGGTATGGGTAGCACACTCCGCCTGGAGAGAGCAGGTAAAATGACAACACAGGCATTTCACAGCCTGAATATAGTTTTGTTTTGTTTTTAATTCTAGGACACAGACCTGATTGTTAAACATATTTGACAAGGGAGAGGACTGCAGAGCCTGCAAAGAAATGGTCTGAGCTCTTGGTTGGTTGTAGGAAGAAGACAGGAAACCTCACTGGAATTTTGAGGTTCATAAATTAATTGAATGGATAGATGAACAAGCCCTTTTCTTCATGTCCCCCTAACACCTGTTCCTTGGGGATCAAGGCACAAAGTGCCACAGCTCCTGCAGTCACTGATCCTCATGGGCATGGGCTCCAGGAGGACAGTAATGAGAAGAGGCATGTGGTCCAAGCTCGGAGGGTTTGGCATGTGTCCTACGCTTGACAGGTGTGATCACATTTAATCCCCAGATCAGAAAACTGCGGCTCAGAGAGGTGCACCGACTTTCCCAAGGTCACCCAGCTGCTAAACGGGAGACTGAGCCCAGCTTTGGCAGACCTGAAGCCTGCCGCCAGGCTGCTCTATCCTCTTCTCCAGGCACATGGAGGTCCAGGCTCCAGAAGGCACCTAGAGCTTGGATGACCAAAGCTGGAGGGAGGGAGAGCTCGGCAGGGCTGGCCCGGCTGCAGGGGGTCCCCAGGGTCATCCCCAACCAGACAGCAGCCTGCTCTGGGAGTCAGCAGTGGACGCTTGTCCGACTGCCCTGCTCCAGGGCTCTGCTCAGGGGGCTGGCCATGTGGAGGGTCCCTCTCCCACACCAAGTGCTGGAGAGGCAAGGGTGGGTTCAGGGAGGCCCACCTCTTGCAAGCTGTGAAACTTCAGACAAGTCGCTTCACTTCTCTGAGTCCATTTTCTCATTGGGAAAATGTGGGTAGAGCATTCCTGCTTGCAAGGTGCTTTTGGTTTGTTTTTATTTAAAATAAACTTTATCGCGGAATAATAATAGAACACAAAAATAGCACAGACAGTTCCCATACACTCTTCAGTCAGCTTCCCCTTTGTTAACACCTTATATAACGCTGGTATATTGGTCAAATTGAAGAAATTAACACTGTACAACTGCTGACTAAGCTACAGGTTCGTTAGATCACTAACTTCCCCACTGGTGCCCATTTTCTGTTCCAGGACCAGGCCTGGGATCCCATTTTGCCATTCATCATCGTGTCCTTAGTCTCAAATCTGTATGGTTCCTCAAGTCTTTCCTTAGTTTTCAAGACCTTTCCACTTTTGAAGGGTGCTGGCCAGGTGTCCTGCAGAGGGTCCCCGAGGCTGGGTTAGGGGAGGGGTCTGCTGCTTTCCCATGGCTGCACCGGCTTGTGCTCTGGAGGAGAAGATCCCACGAGGTGAGGTGCTTTTCCCATCACACCCCACGGTGGGGGCCGGGTGGATGACATCCACGTGACCTCTCTCTCACTGGCTGATGCTAACCTTCATCACTCAGTCACGAGGCCACCTCTGGATGTCTCCACCATAGCCATTATTTCCTTTCCCTTCTGTCCTCTTTCATAGTGAGTCACTAGCCCACACTCCAGGAGAGGAGAGTTGATTTGTACCTCCCGGAAGGGGGTATTTTCATATATATCATTTAGAATTCCTCTATAAGGAAGATCCATCCTTTCTCCCCCATTTATTTAGATCACTCCAGACTCACGGACCTTTTTCTTAATTCTTTGGCAATAGGCCAATAGTGTTATTATTTTTATTTAATTTATTTATGGCTATGCTGGGTCTTCATTGTGGCACGCAGGCTTTCTCTTGTTGCAGGGAGTGGTGGCTATTCTCTAGGTGCAGTGCAAAGGCTTCTCAATGCGGTGTTTTCTCTTTAGCTCTGGTGCACAGGCTCCGTAGTTGAGGTGCGTGGGCTTGGGTGCTCTGTAGCATGCGGAATTATCCCAGACCAGGCGTCAAGCCCGTGCCCCTGCATTGCCAGGCAGATCCTTAACCACTGAATCAGCAGGGAAGTCCATACCATTATTTATTGTGTTACTCAAACTACCCCAGGTTGGGCTTTGCCCTCTTTCAGGTTGGCTCCTGGGGCCTGGTGACACGCCCCCACCCTTTTTTTTTTTTTCCTCTGTGCAGTTTTTTCGCTTTTCTGCACAAGGAGTCCAGGATTTTGTACACTTCTTGCCCCAGCCCTGCTATCAGCCATTTCTCCCAGGAGCCTGGATCCAAGACTGGCAGTCAGAAGCCAAAATCTGTGAGAGATGGTTACTTTTTTAAAGGGATAGAAACATCCTTACATCAAAAACTCACATAGTCTGAAAGGTGTGGAGAGAAAAGTCAGCCGTCCTCCAACCCTCAGGCCCCATTTCCCCTCCCAGGGGCACCTACCCTTGATGATTTCTGGTGTCTCCTTCCAGAAACAGGTGACGCTATGCTTTGTGGGGTTACAGCAAGGACATGGCTGGGCTGAAGGACTGACTGGACACAGGGCCCGGCAGGATGCCCACCCTTTCTTCCCTCTGCCTGTCTCCTCGTCTTCCTCTCTGGCCCAGCATTTCTGCAGGGGGTGGGTGGGCACCGGTATGGAGGGTGGGGCGAGGGCGCGCGGGGGGCTACTCACTGATGGCGCCGGTGTACGTCGGCTGTGTGAGGTCCTTGGGCACCTTCCTGTAGATGTCAAACCTGCAGAGAGCAGAGGGGGCGGGGTGAGGCGGGTGCAGGGCACAGGTGCCAGGCAGTGGGGGGAACAGTGCTGGCTCTTCCCAGAACCTTCCCAGAACCAGCTCCTCCAAGAGGCCTGAAGGACCGCCCTCGGCCCCCACACCTCCCTAGTCACAACTTATCAGCCCGAGGCAGACGGCCGAGACCCCTCAAATGCCTATGGCTCTTGGCTGGTCTTGCCCCCATCAGAGTGTCCTCCACCAGGGCCAGGACTCCTTAGGTGTCGTCCCAGCTGCACCCCCAGCCTCTTGCCTGGCCCTGGGGCACAGCACGTCCTCAGCAGGCACTGGGGGAGTGAGCTGAGCCCTGAACTGAGCCCGATGCTGACGCCAAGGGAAGAGGGGAATGTAGTCTTTCCTGAGTTCTCTGACGGCACTGCCTTCTCGCCTGGCGTCACCTCCCCGCCCCCTCTTCCCCTTCCTGCCTCCACCTCCTCCTGTTCCCACTCCCCTCTTCCCCAGCTCCTGGCGGGCTCCTTGTGGTGGAGTCTCCTGAACTCCAAGGCAGGAGGCTAACAGAAAATCCTGCCCGGGCCGACATCAGCTCGCGACAGCGCTGGCTCCCGCAACTGTGGGTTTCTGCCCAGAGGCAGAGCACGTGCCTTTCCTTCATAGGGATCCCACCAGAGCAGATGGGAGCTGGCGGGGTAAAACTGGGGACTCTAGAGTCAGGCAGACATGGCCAGTTGTTTTTAAGAGTTCAGGCCCTAGAATCAGAGGTGCCTTGGTTTCAAATCTTGCCTGGTCTTCTTCCTTGCTGTGTGACGTCAAGCAAATGATGTCAGCTTTCTGAGCCTCAGTTTCGTTTTCTGTAAAAATGGGGCTGCGACCACGAGACCCTGCTCAGCTACCGAGAGGCGCTGACATGCAGCACTCCCAGGGAACATGCTTCGGGCACTTAGTCTCCCCGCTTCTGCGCAGAGAGGCTGGCTGCTCCATCCCCCAGGGCTGATGGGCTCTGGGTGGTTTCTCTCTGGGTGATTGGGAAACAAGCTTAGTGCCCTGCCAATCCCAGTGCAATGACTTAGAAATCTTGCCTAAGACCGCATACTTGACTCCTGGGCACTCACTCTAATTACAAGTGAAAGGTGTTTGGTTTCCCAAGACCTAGAGGGAGAAAGCATTCCTGTGGGCTGCAGAGCTAAAAGGTATCACTTTCTCCCCTACCTGCTCAGCCATCAGTCACTGGTGCTCGGGCCCCAGAGGGCACTAAAAATGGGGCTGCTACGGTCAGGAGGGAGGGGGGCCTCACGTGACTCAACTATCACCTCCCTAATTCTGAAAATGCTGCCCCTTTTACTTATGAGAGGCAGGTTAGAGGGGAGAGTGCATGTAGTGGGGAGTGAGCCTGCCAGGGCTCAAATGTGACTGTGACCTTGGGTGCCTCACCGAACATCTCTGTGCCTTAGTTCCCTTGTCTGCAAAATGGGGACAATAGTAACCATCTCACAGCATAGGGATTAGGACCAAATGACTTGGTGCATAATACGAAGCATTTAGAGCATGCCTGGAATCTAAAAGTGCTCTATGAGTATTTGCTATGACTATGATGAATGCTTCTTTGACACCCACTTACGAATACCTACTGTGCACTATCCCTCCTTCACGTCCTAGGGACATGGAGATAAAACTGGCCCTTGGCTCTGCGCACCTACAGTTACGCAGCAGAGACAAAGGACACAAAAGGAGAACACAGTGGTGCTCCATCACAGGGTGGAGGAGCCCACAGAGGGCACCCAGGGCGACCTTGAAGCTTCCTGCAAGAAGTGACGTCTGAACACAGCAGGAGGATGGAAGAGAAGGGCAGGTGCCGGCCCAGGCAGTGATCACAGCAAGAGCAGAGGCCGAGGAGAGGCCGGGCTCTAGTGTGCTGGAGAAGCAGGAGGCCAGCTTCCTGGTCCAGCTAATGCCAGGGCACAGTCAGAAACGGGCCTCATGGCTTAAATAATCTATGAGGCACCATTTCAAAATTGGAAGTTTTGGAGAAGGAAATGGCAACCCACTCCAGTATCCTTGCCTGGAAAAGTCCATGGACAGAGGAGCCTGGCGGGCTGCAGTCCCCGGGGCTACATGACTGAGCATGAGGGTGGAGGGAGATGGGTTGGTTGCAATAAACTGGAAGAACTGAAAAAAAAAAACAAAAACCGAAACTGGGAGTTTTATGGGAAGTCAGAGGCCACTCAGAGTGAGGTGGTGGAGGTGGTCTAGAGCAGGCTGTCAGAATCAGAGAGGGGTGAGAGAGAGAGATGGGAGATTGTTACATATGGGGGAGCTGATCAAGTTTATACATACAGTAAGGACAGCAGGGGCCAGGTGCCTCACTGTTGGAGAAGGGACATAGCATATGGAGAAAAACGTAGAATAAACCTTGCGGTATCACAGTGGAAATGAAGGTATTGCTGTGGATGCATGGTTTTCAGCATACACATCACATATATATTTTTTCCTAGCTCATTCTGCAGAGAGGGTACAGGAACAATGACAAGGGACAGTCAGATAGCAATGAGCACATCAAGCCCTCAAATCTTGGTTTCTAAATATCATTCTTTACCAAAAGGAATCAGCTCCTAGGAGAAATGGCTGATTTGGGTAAGGAAAATGCAAGATGAACTTGGGAGTATCTTCTTATGTCAGAAAGCAAGAAAGAATGATGAGATGCAATAAAAGGACAAGAAGCCAGCTTAGGCAAAAACCACTACAAAATTGTAAAGTAATTAGCCTCCAATTAAAATAAATAAATAAAAAGAAGCCAGCTTAAAGGGGCTCCCACTGGCCAAAGAACGGGCAATGTTAGAAGTAAAATGTTACGACCCATGAGATAAAATGAAGCCACAAATCTACATAGATGTAAAGAAATAAGTAAATCAAAAGTCTGATGAGGAACAAGATACTTACATATCTTCTAAGTACCTCCCCCACAAAATCTTTATTAATCATCGAGGGGAAAAGAGTAACTTGACAGAGGAGAAACTCAGCAGACATCATCTTAATCAAGTGACCAAAATGAGTGTCACCAGTAAGCAGACAGGCCATGTGCCTCCTGACATGACGCACTGGGGAAGGCACCCCATTCCACCCATGGGGAGCTTGCTCAAAACGCGCAGCTGCAGACGAATTACAAGAGGACATCAAACAAATCCAAACTCAGGGTCATGATGCCACGTGACTGGTCAGCAGCATCTGTCTAAACTATCAAGGATGCGGAGGCAAGTGAAGAGTAAGGAGCGGTCAGAGGCAGAGACCAAAGAGACGTGACAACTAAATCCCACGGAACGTCCTGGGTCAGAAAAAGGACGTCAGCGGGACAACCGATGGCACTTGAATAGGAACTGCAGATTAGTTAACAGGATGGTAGAGTGTGCTCTCCCTGGTTTCGAAAATGGTTTGGTTATATAAGATGTTAACATTTAAGGAAGCTTGGGTAAAGGGCAGATGGGAAGTCTTGGTATTATTTTTGCAATTTTTTTTTTTGCAAGTCTGCAATTATTTCAAAATGAAAAGCTAAAAAACATTTAATGAAAAAGACATTTAAAGCTTAAGGGGGAAATTCCGTGTAAAACTTACACTCAGTCTGCTTCTTTGTGCATGGTTGGTCACGCTGGCTTAAACAAATGTTGGCCAAGTGTGCTGGGTGTCAGGTAGAGTCCCTCTTTGTCGGGGGAGGGAGGGGAGGCAAAGGCTGAGTGAACAAAGGTCTAAGGGGAGAGGTGAGACTTGGATCAACTACAGGAGGGAGTGGCAGTCAAAGAGGGGAGGTGCTTTAGAGAGTGTGAATGATACGAAACCAAGATCACTGGCTTCTCCTGCTGGCTGGGTTCCCATATATACTTGTATTTAATTCTCAACAACTCTAAGATATTGATATTCCATTTTTCCAGGAAGAAAACTGAGGTTCAGCCAAAAGCAACTTGCTTAAAGGCAGTAAGTTAACGATTAGCAGAGCTGGAATACAAACTCAAGTCTGGGTTCACAGGCCACTGTCCTTCCACGGTCTGTGCTTGTGGGACTCAGTTTACAGCTCATTTATTGGTCAACTTAAACTCTCAAGTTTTCACTTTTTGCTTTTCTAAAGATGCTGTCCCAGGGCAGGTGGCAATCTTCTGGAAGACAGAGAACAGTTCAAAATACATTCATTTGCTCAACTACCTAGGGCTTCCCGGGTAGCTCAGCTGGTAAAGAATCTGCCTGCAACACAGGAGACCCCGATTTGATTCCTGAGTCAGGAAAATCCACTGGAGAAGGGATAGGCTACCCACTCCAGTATTCTTGGACTTCCCTGGTACCTCAGCTGGTAAAGAATCCAGCTGCAATGCGGGAGACCTGGGTTCAATCCCTGGGTTGGGAAGATCCCCTGGAAAAGAGAACAGCTACCCACTCCAGTATTCTGGCCTGGAGAATTCCATGGACTGTACAGTCCATGGGGTTGCAAAGAGTCAGACACAAACTGAGTGAATGTCACTAGACCTAGAACAGCAGTGCTCTAGCTGGTAGAAAATGAAAGTGGTCAGTAGACGTGGCCCCTGCCCTGGTGAAACTGTCGGTCTAGCAATGCTAGACCTGAGAAGGGTCAACTAAATAGAATGTTCTTTGATAATGATTCCATTCCCACGCCGCAAATCCCAGGCTGGGGAGTGGTGGCAGGGTAAAGAGAGAGCTGAAAAAGACCCTGGGTTCAGAGCTGACCACAAGCCAAATGAGTCAGCAGTGAATGCCACTAAGAAAATGGGCCACTGGGAGGCTGGTGAGAACCCAGGCATGTGACAGATGAGGAAGTGAGCCGTCCTCTCCGGCTCACATTAGTCAGTCCCTCTCTGGGGCGATGCGGTGATGTGATTAGCTGCGGCCACCCACTGTTAAGAGAATGTAGAGTAAAGAGTAAAGGAAAAGGGGCAGAGGGGAAGGGATGCTTAGTGCCCACCTTGCGTGGGCTGGGCTCGTGCTGGGCCCTGGACTGGCATGTTCTCATCTAACTCCCTCAGCCCACTTGTGAGCCGGGGATTGTTAGCCCATTTTACAGATGAGAGTCACGGCACGGATCTGAATCCAGGCCTAATCTACATTGTTGCTGCTTTTCCCCATGATGTGGGGATAACTAGGACCATTTGGGTAGAAAATATTTCTTAGGAAGAAAGATTAAAGAATAATTGCTTAATCTTAAATAGAGAAAGCCCAAGGATGGATTCTTGATGTTCATCAAAAAGACAAACCAACAAAAAAATGCTCTTTCCCCGCTCTCCCCCAAGACTGTGAGTTTCTCCAGGAAAAAACCAGGGCTTCCTTGCTGCTCAGCTCTGCCCAATGCAGGCCCTTGGGGAACTGACCTGAACGAATGAGTCAATGGATGAGTCTACACAAAGATAAGGTCCACCAGCTGGCCCTCCAAATAAGATCAAGATGAAACGGATGGTGGCGATACGTCCTCAGGGGTTCCTTGGACTGTATTTGGAAATTTTCACTTACAAATCAGGCAAAATGGGCTTAAATGAAAGCAAGAAAATAATCAACTGGACTTAAGAAAGACTAAGCTTAGGTGCCAGGAGAATGGGAGCAGTGCCTGGAGCCAGGTAGACTAGAGATCTGTCACCTGCTGGGACAAGACCCAAACACAGAAACCCTATGGCTTCACCACGCTCTGCTGTGGGGTCTAGAGGGTGCGCTGAGATCACTGTGTCCAACCCATTCATTTTACAGGAGAGAAAGCAGAAGCTCCAAAAAGGAGTGACTTGCCCAATGTAAAGTATAATTAAACTCAGAATATTTAAAACAAAAACAAGCTAATAAAAAGCTTGTGAAATCCTTGTTATCTCATGCTCTTGAAATGTCATATGCTAGTGACTTTCAACCAGGTGCAATTTTGGCCCCCCAGGGGACATTTAGTAACGTCTGGAGATATTTTTGGTTGTCACCCTGGAGAGTGGGTGGTGCCCAGCGGGGAGAACTCAGGATTGCTAACGCATCCTTCAGCCCTACAATGCACAGGGGGACCCCTATAGCAAAGGATGTGCATGCGTGAGCGCTAAGTCACTTCAGTCGTGTCTGACTCTCTGCGACCCCATGGATTGGAGCCCGCCAGGCTCCTCTGTCCATGAGATTCTCCAGGCGAGAATACTGGAGTGGGTTGCCATGCCCTCCTCCAGGGGATCTTCTCCACCCAGGGATCGAACCCATGTCTCCTATGTCTCCTCCAATGGCAGGTGGGTTATTTACCACTAGCGCCACCTGGGAAGCCCACAACAAAGGATACAGTCCCCCAGTGTCCATGGTGCTGAAGCTGAGAAACCCTTTTGTAGGCAAAGCAACAGGCAGTGGGAAGCTCACTTTCCACTGGGCCTGGGTTCTCTCCACAGAGACGCCTCCAGCTGCCTCTGCTCCGCTGGGTGATATCACGGCCATGGCCTTGATCACCTCCATGGAGACCAGGAATCTGGACTAAGTGGTCTCTCCCTGTCCTTTTTCACCCTGTGTCTGAAAAAGCACACTTGGAAAGAACCAGACAAAGGAAACCACAGGGTAAAAAATAAAGTCCACCTGGATTTGTGACTCCTTATAAAGGTGCAGTAAGAGTAAGTGGAGAAGACCCTTAAGAATCCTGTGGACACCAAGAAGATCCAACCAGTCCATCCTAAAGGAAATCAGTCCTGATTCATTGGAAGGACTGTTGCTGAAGCTGAAGCTCCAATCCTTTGGCCACCTGATGCAAAGAACCAACTCACTGGAAAGGACCCTGGTGCTGGGAAAGACTGTGGGCAGGAGGAGAAGCAGGCAGCAGAGGATGAGATGGTTAGATAGCATCACCGATTCAGTGGACATGAATTTAAGCAAACTCCAGGAGATAGTGGGGGACGGAGGAGCCTGGCGTGCCACAGCCCATGGGGTTACAAAGAGCTGGACACAACTTAGCAACTGAACAACAACAATGAAGTACAAATGTCACTGATTGAATCAAAAAGAAAAAAAAAAAGTTGTTGGATCCATGCCTCCAACTTCATTACACTTTAGGATCAAACAAATTCCTCAGAATAAAACACACATCAACATCAGAACTAGAAGCTGATGAGGATATAGGATTTACTTAACAGGAAATTCACTGTGCAGGCCATCTCCAGCCTACAGAGTGAGGGACGGCTGTATAACCTCACCCAAAATAAACAGGCATCAGTCTTCTCCCGCTCCCAAGCAAGGAAACAGCCGCTGGAAATCTCTGACTAATGGATTTCTTCTGTAATTTCTTTTCATAGCAGAATGCCTCAGCTCCTGCTATTTTAACTTTTGCTGCCTGGGACCTGACTTCTCCCCTGTTCCTGAAGACGAATCTCAGAGCGCCCTGTGGTTCGCCATGTGTGGGCGGTCACCAGGCAGGCGCTCGTGATGTCACTGTTTCCATGGCCTAATGAAATCAGATGCCACTTAGGAGCAAGTCATTGGAAGTGGTGGGTCACTAGTCCCAAAAATAGGCAGCAAGGCTTTTAGTGGGTTCTTTGGCTGCTCACCCTTGCCCACCAGCTCATCAGAGCCCTCAGTGAGGCTCAGGGAGCTGGGTGAAAACTGCTTATTGGTTCACTTAGTCATCTCCTCCACCTTACTGAGAACCACTGGCATGTGCGTGCCACACGTGTGTACTGAAGAGCATACAGAGGCACGTGTACACACCAGAGCTGAGCACAGTTGGGAGAGAACCATGCGAGCATTAGTTCTAATGACATCTAGGATCATTCTTACCACTCTGCCTGCCAGTCCGCAGATCCTGTCCTTGACATTCAAACTATATACCACTCTGAGCTCACACACCACACCTCTCTCTGGCAAAAGGAAGGGGAAAAAGTCTGCCTCTCCAGCCCCACCGGAGGAGCTTAGAGAGGGAATAACAATAGCAAGAGCCGTCACACCGACGCTGCTGCCGTCCCCATTGTGACGATCACTGTGCACCTGGCCTTGGCTTGTGCCCGCATTAGCTCACGTCCTTTGTACAGCCCTGGTCAGCGGACACCAGCATTCTCCCCGTTCTCCTGGCCCCAGATTCCGGGCCAGGATTCAAACTGCTGCAGCCTGGCTCCAGGACCTCTGCTCTGTCCACTGCAACCCGTGCCTGCCTGCAACAGGGTGGCAGGCCGGGAACAGGAAGGGTAGAGGCCTGTGTCTGCAGGACGGCTGCGTGATGACGCCCTGTGTGTGCAGTACTAAAACACACACAGATCCACAGCCCACCCACTGTGGCTCTCTCCCTCAATCTCAGTGCCCACGTGGAGGTTACCTATCTGCAGGGTGGCGTCCTAGGGCCAACTGCCTCCACCTGTGATGTCTCCTGTCTCAGAATATCCTCTCTGACCACCAAGCCCTAGCCAAGGAGAAAGAGGAATAAATCTGACTGCTGAGCTTCCAGAAGGCACCTCTCAAGGCGCCAACCCCCCCAACCCCGTCTTCCTTGGGCTCTGTGGGCATATGCATTCTTGGCACAGCTCCGAGATGGCTGCAGGGTCTTCTGCTCCTGCTGAGCTGGGACGGTCAGATTTGTTCTTGAATCTCCCGTGGGTCATGCAGGGCTCGGGCCATTAAGGGCATTCAGTAAATTCCAGGGGAAATTATAAAACGACGTAGGCACAGGGTTGTTCGCTGTTACACCGTCTGTCATAACAAACAACTGGAGACCATTCAAATGTGCATCCAGTGGGACCAGTTCACAAACTACAAACCATCCATAAACTGGAGGCTGGTGATAAAAATAAATCGACATCCTTGCTCATTATCTTTGAAAAGGAACAATAGAAGCTGTAACCAAAAGCTAACAAAAAACGGTTACTTCTATTATTCTTAGGAGATGCATAAAGTGTATTAAATATTTGGGATAAATATGACAAAAGAAGTGCAAGACCCATATACTGAACACAATGAAACACTGCTGAGAAAATCAAAGAAGATGTAAACAGAGTAATACATTACTGTGTCAATGGGTCAGAAGACTCAATATTGTTAAGATGGCATTTCTCCCCAAATTGATATGGAATCAACTCTTTTCCAAGAAAAAAATTCCAGCAGGCATTTTTGTAGAATTTGGCAAATTGATTCTAAGATTCACACAGAAATGCACAGGACTTACAAGGAAACAACTATGAAAAAGAACAAACCTGACTCTGACTTCAAGACTTACTATAAACTTTACAGAAGAAAACATGGGAGAAAATCTTAGCGCTCTTAGGTTAGGCGAAGACTTTAGGTAAGACACCAAAAGCATGATCTATAAAAGAAAAAAAATATAAATAAGGCCTCATCAAGATGAAAACCCTTCACTCTTCAAAAGGCATTGTTAAAGGAATGAAAAGATAAGCTATGGACTAGGAAAAATATGTGTGAATCACATATCTGTGAAAGGATTTATATTCAATATAAAGAACTCAAAACGCAGGAATAAGAAAACAAACAACCCATTAAAACTATGGGCAAAAATTTGAACATTTAAACAGGCATTTCATCAGAGATTTACTGATGGTGAGTAACCAAATGAAATGATGCTAATATCGAAGTCACTGGGGAAATGCAAATTAAAACCACAGAGATACCACCCTATACCTATTAGAATGGCTGAAACTGTAAAGACTGGTTGCACCAAGTGTTGGTGAGGATATGGAGCAACTGGAACTCTCAGACATTGCTGGTGAAATGCACAGTACAACCATTAGGGAATAGAGTTTGGCAGTTTCTGAAAATGTTAAATATATACTTACCGTATGATCCAGCCATCCCACTCCTAAATGCCTGGGTAAATTCCAGGCATTTACCCAAGAGAAACAAAAGTATATTCCCAAAGACACGTATATGAATATTCATAGAAGCTTAATTTGTAATAGTCACAAACTGGAAACAACCCAAATATCTATCAACAGGCAAATGGACAGATTGTACATCCACACAATGGAATATTATCAGCAGTAAAAAGCAATGACATTGATACAAACAACAATATGGATGATTCCCAAAACAGTTATGCAGAATGAAAGCAATTGTGGTATGATTCCATCTCATGGGTGTATACATATATCAATTTTCTCAAACTGTACACTTTATGTAAGTGAAGTTTATTGTATGTCAATTATACCTCAATAAAACTGTTATTAATAGAAAAAATTTTTTCATGATAGCCATGACTGAAACACATCAAATACACTATAATCTATAAGTTCATAAAAATACTTCAAAAAACAAACAAGCAAAAAGCTTCTTTAGATACCTTTGAAGATGCAAGTCATTATTCTGAAAATTGGTAAATAATGGGAAAGCATTTATTCTGGGTTTTTTTTGTTTGGTATACACAATGTATTTCTAGGAAACCAAATAGCTGATGAGGACAAAGTCCTATTTTATAGAATAACTTCAAAGAATAATGTGGAAGAACTAACAGAATTGGAAAAACCATCACTGTGCATCCTCTGATGAGATCTTGGATTTAGGCATTTATTACCCAAATTTCATAACAGACAGATCAGCTACCATCACCTGAACCCAGTGACCGATCTTAGTATTTAAAAAAAAAAAAAGAAAACCCATTATTCTGTACCTCTCTCTCAGTGTGATGCGGTACATTCTCAATGGCTCACCCAGAATAACCTCACATTTCACCTTCCATCTGATCCTTATCCCGTAGCAGCCTGCCCCCCTTACCCACTCTCTCTTCCTGCCATCGCTAAAATCACCCAAGAGTCAGGATGGGCCAGATGCCATTGGCTCCGCTCAGTACTGCCTCTGCACCGATTCAGCTGACTGTCCTCGCCCTCTCAGATCTCGCCCTTCTCTTGGCAGCCTGAAGTACCATGGCATCCTCACTCTTCAGCATCTTCTCTGTCTATTCCTATTCCTTCTCCTGCCCGATATCCAGGTACACCCCAAGCATCTGTGTTCAGGTCCCTTCTCTTCTAATTCCCGCCCTCAACTTATGACTTACTTCACTGTGCCCAGTTCAAGAGAGATAGGAGAAAGTCAACAAGACAGAAGTGGCGCCATCCTTGCGGCGCTCGCACGGTAACGCCCAAGGAGCGTCCCCGTTCCCAGAGGCATCACACCTGCCTCTTACACTCGATGTGGAGCAAGGCAGAACAGAAATCAACAGCTCCTCACGCAAAACCCGCTCTCACCATCTGAAAACAACAGAGGTAGGAGGAACTTCCCTTAGGGACCATGGAACCCAAACACGCACGTCCGCAGGTACTTACAATGAAACACGGGAAGGATGTGTTTCAAGACATCTAACATCTTGTGTTAGATACAAGGATCCCTGATTCTTTCCAAAGAATCAGAAAAGAACACAGCCCGTGTATTCCTGGGTTCCCAAACGTCTGAGAAGTGATAAGATGTGCTGTTCTGGGCCACCATGGTGAGCAAGAAAGTCAAGTCAGCTGATGAGGAAGAGGACCATCCAGGCAATTCTCAGAGTATTTTAGATGGTCTATCAGCAGAAAGATGGAGGCCTCACTGTGCTAGGCAATGCCCTTACCTGTTTCCTGGACCCAGGCTCATCGGGGAGGATGACACTCACGCACACAGCAAGCAGGGGGCACTGGTCTTGTAATTTATGTTCAGCTGCATTTGCTCTAAATCCTAACGCAGTGGTGTTCCTTGAACAGTCAGGCAAGTGAGCTTTCATCTCAGACCCTTTGCCCTTGCGTTCCTGTGTCTGGGATGTTTTTCCCTCAGATCTCTTCCTGTCTTGCTCCTTCACTTCTTTTAGGTCTATATTCAAATGTCACCTCCTCAAAGACCTGTCCTGGCGACCAAATAAAACACAGCACTCTGCACACTCCTCACTCTGCTGCCTGTTTCTTCACTGCACTTGGAATCACCACCTGTGTTACGCGTATCTGCTCACTGCTCCACTCCATCACTAAAAGGGGCCTGCCTGCCACTATACGCCCAGGGCCCAGAGAAGCACCCAGCACACAGTTGGTCTACAGAAGTGCTTTGCAATGGATGAAGGAGGCAGGGTTTCTCAGTCTGGTCCACAGAATTGCCTCAGAACCCGCTAGGAGGCTGGTTAAATGTGCAGATTCCAGGGCTCTGCTGCGGCAGAAAGGACTAAACCAGCACGGGGTGGGGAGGGCAAGAAGTCTCACGACCAGAAAAATTGCAGTTCAGGAGATATTTGGTGTGCAAGGACTGCTAAGGTATAAGTCGTATGTTTATTTCCAACTTCAAATGTATTTCCTAAGACTTTCTGCTTGTACCCACCTGAATTACCACAGGTCAACAGAGGGACAGGCAAGGGGCTGGCATTTCCTGGTCCTACCCTGTGGGCCAAGCACTACTTGAGACCCTTGACCTACTTGATTCCACTGAACCCCTCCCCCTCACCCACAAGGTACATCAACCAATGTAGAAACTGACACTACATGTGACTCTACACATAACTCTACATGTGTGAGAGGCGAAGCTCACACAGCCAGCAGGAGGCAGGGTCAGGATGGCAGGCTGCACACTGACCCTCTGCGGCCTCCCCAGAGCTCCACTAGCCGCTGGGGGCCGTGGCCGTCCGTGCACAGCCTAGCGCCGACAGCAGGCTGGGGCACTTGCTGAGCGAGGGAAGGAGGCAGGGTCCCAAGGAGCTAGAGTCTGCAGGGAGGTGCTGCTGAGGCCCCAGCAGGGCACAGCTGGACAGGGGTCCCGAGCCCCCCTGACCTCCCCCGCCCAGCAACAGCCCGAGGAGCTGCAACAGGGAAGGCCTGGTGTGGGGCCCGCGGCCGTCAGGCAGCCAGGGCTTGGCTGGGAGTCAGCTTCCCACACGTCCAGGCCACGGAGCGAGGGCCAGGGTCGGGGGAAACAGCTACGGCTCCCACCGTGTTTCCAGATCACTGGAAACAGGACGCAGCCGGCGGCTCCACACCGGGACACGACAACATCCCGAGCGCAGACGCTATAAATGGAAATGTGTTCTTAGAGGGGCAGGACCTGAGCGGAGTTTTTTAGAAGTGACCCATCATCGGATAAAAATACAGACGGCCTTTAAATGCTGAGCGGCAGGAGCTATTCGGGGATTAGATTCTCGTGGCCGTGGCTCCCTGCCAGGGCACGGCCTTCTACAGAGATTTAAAAGGAAGAAACCATTGGCGTTGGGGTTTTTAAGTTTAGAAGGAGCGAACTGTGGGGAAAGACAACTGTGCCAAGACACCTGTGGAAGGGGCTCCCTTCAAGGGACCCCAAATGCCCTTTGACCTCCACCTGCTCGGGGGATTCAGAATCACTCAGCTATGAGACCTCCTTTTGGACAATAGTTCAGCTGCTGGAGAAGTGAAGGCTGAGTTCTGGCTAGTCCTGGGGTAAAAGCCTAGGACAGGATTAAGGTTTGAAGAGATTCGCAGGCAAGGAAGTATCACAGAGAAAAAGCTGGTGTCATGGGAGGGGAAAGAGCATGTACTAAGCACCTCCCATGCGCCAGTCTCTTAGCTCACATCTCCCCATTGCGGCCTCAAAACCATTCAATGTCTCAAAATGAGGTTCACCCCTACTCTCACCTCAGGAAAAGGAACTGAGGCTCAGAAAAGACTGGGTCGAGAGGCTGAGTTTTGGGCTGGGTCCCTGAGTGCAAGAAGACGAGCGGACACGAGGCCAGGGCAGAAGGGGGACAGAAGCCCCGGACAGAGTGACAGCTCTGGCCAAGGGTCACGGCTCTCGATGCCCGAGGTCACGCAGTCAGCAAGCGGCAAGACGGAGGTCTGTCCAAACACGAAGTTATGGCGCCAAGCTTGGGAGTGGCTGTTTGCTTTAGGAAAAGAGGTCTGGCTCACAAGTGAAAAGGTGGGATGTTCAGACAGTCCCAGGCAAAAAGGCGCAAGGAAAGGGATCAAAGTGTTCCCCTGCTGACCTGGGGGAGAGCTCGGTTAGGGTGCCTTGGGCATATCCTGGTACTTTTCAGTTATTCCATAATAAACAGGTTACAAGCAGGAAAACAACGGCAGTCAGGGTCTTCAAAAGACCTGCTGTGGGCTCGCCACCCCTGCCTCTCTATTATCGGCCCCTCACCCCACGACCCCACCCTTGGTTTCAGAAAGGCTCCTGCTGTCCAGCTCTATGCCTTCTACAGACTGTGTTCCCATCTGCAGCATCCCTCTCTCAGCCAGCTCAACCCTGCTCCATTGCTGAGTGCCACCGTGGACAGAGCGCTGTGCTAGGTGCGGTCAAGACACAAAACTCTCTGCCTTCACTTAGCTCACATCCCAGGGGAGACAAACAATAGTGAACTCATATATGCCCGTGCCTTGCAGAAAAATAAGCCATGCTAGGGAGATAGAATGTCGTGTGGGTGCTGCTTTAGGTGGGTGTTAGAGAAGGCTCATCTGACAAGGTGACATGCACACATATCTCATTCAAGTGGGACAGCAGCCATCTGGATGTCCAGGGGTGAGAGCTCCAGGCTGAAGGGATGGAGGCAGGGAACATATCTGGCAGGTTTCCCAAATGGCAAGGAGGCAGATACAGCTGGACTGGAAGATGAAGTCAGAGGGCCCAGGTAGTTCTTTAAAACTGAGCTCACACACCCTTTCCTCTGAGAAGCCATCTCCAGCCAGCATCAGGCTGGCTGAGGCACCCTATTCCAACTGCCACCGACCCTAAGCTGCTCTCTCTCATCATTTGGCACACAATATACTGTCACACATGTGTTGCACATTATGTATGTGCAATCATGAACGAACAACACAGCTTACTCTGTCTCATTACTATTGCTGGTGTCTTCCACCCACAGGTGAATGGATAAAGGATATATATACACATACACACACGCACGAAGTGAAGTAAAGTGAAAGTAGCTCAGCCGTGTCCGACTCTTTGTGATCGCGTGGACTGTAGCCTGCCAGGCTCCTTTGTCCATGGAATTCTCCAAGCCAGAACACTGGAGTGGGTAGCAGTTCCCTTCTCCAGGGGATCTTCCCAACCCAGGGATCGAACCCAGGTCTCCCGCGTTACAGGCAGATTCTTTACAGTATATATACATACAATGGACACAACTCAGTCATGACAAAGTATGAAATTTTGCCATTTGCAACAGCACGGATAGACTTGAGGGTACTACACTAACTGAAATAAGTCAGCTAGAGAAAGAAACAGTGCCTGCTGTCATTTAACGTGCGGAATCTAAAAATGACAACAAACTAGGGAATATAAAAACAATGAGAAACCAAACCTGTGTTACTTTATTATTGCTCGTTTTTCTTCTATCAGCTTTATAGTATAGCACCATATTCATTAAAAAAATACGTTGGTGGTGTCTTCTTTTCACAGATATGAACTCTTCAAGGGCAGGAGCTGGTCTTATACACTGTGGGGGCCTCGGTACCGGCACTTAAAGTGGGGAGCATAATTTTTAACCAATAAGAGATCCACCGAGTCACATAAGACTGGTGGTCTTTCTGGACCAAGAGCTCATCTGAGATGTGCACGCGACTCTCCTCAGAGAAGCTCTTGGCTTCCTAACCAGTCCCCAGTGATGAGACATCACGGAGGAGACCAACGGGAGGCAGGGGGGTGCGTGACTGGCAGCAGGCGGGCAGGGGGCCTCCTCCCCACTCCCCATTTCCCCCATCTGCCTCCACCTGCACTTCCCTCACCAGCTCATGGCTTAGCTGAGCCCTCGCTTTCAGGAGAGCCCACATGGGAAAATAAAAATTTAAAACCACTTCACCAGGGGGTGATTCACTCTTCCCTTTGAAAATGATTCCAGGAAACAGCAAGCATCCCAAATGCATCAGCAGGCCCAGACACTGATCCCCGAGTTGCTCACAGCGCCCAAGAGGGGCAACGAGGCATTATGTGCTCCCCAGTGGAAAATGCCCACCAAGGCTGGGCAGGTACTGGGATGAGAGAAGTGGGCCGGTGGAGCCTGTGGCAATCAGAGGATCCACAGCCCACCTAAAGAGGGGACAAAGCCTCCTAGCTCGGCCTGTGGCCAGAAGAAGGGCAGCCAGATCAGAGGAAACCAGAAAGAAATCTGGGGTCTTACATGAAATTACCAGTTTGAACACGATGGTGGGGATCAGTGGTGAAGAATCCACCTGCCAGTGCAGGAGGCACAGGCTCTCTTCCTGGTCCAGGAAGACTCCATATGCTGTGGCGCAACTAAGCCCACATGCCCGATACTGAAGCTCACGCGCTCTAGAGCCCGTGTCCACAGAGAGGCCGCCGCAACGGGAGGCCTCTGCGCCGCAACTGGAGAGCAGACCCTGCTCTCTGCAACCGGAAGAAAGCCGTGCAGCAGTGAAGACCCAGCTAACTCCAAAGCAAAAATAAATACAACAAAGATGATGGCAACTGGCATCTTCAGCGTTTTTAAATTTGCTTTTTGTTTTTTAAATAATATGCACATCAAAGAAAACACTCCTGTGGCTCAGATTCAGCCCGGGGACTGTCGGTGAACTTGGCCCTCAATCTTGAAGTATTTTTGTTGCAGAACAGACAGCAGGACTGAAAAGACACGAGAGGGCAGCTGGAGTCGCCCGCGATAGAGCTAGAAGGACACTGAGACCACGCGGCCCTGTGTGGCCAACCCAGGGCTCCTCAGGGCCCGATGCCAGCGGCTGCCCAGATGCTATAGCTGGGACTGGACTTGGTGAGTGTGTGCTGGGATGGATTCGCAATGTCTGCCAGGCCAAGGAACTGGGGGCACCAGTGACAAGCTTCCTGGGTATGCAACAAAGCTGATTTAGTTCAGACCCATTTTAAAGTTAGAAAAACCGAGGTTCGGGAAGCAACACTGAATTGCCTAATGTCACAAGTGAGAACTACCTGTGAATCCTATCTGGGGCTCTTCCCATGACACCAAAGTGTCCCTACATCTACCAAAGACTTAGCTTAGAGAGGAGTCATCTCCAAGTCAATAATGCAAGCTAATAAGAAAATCTGATTTTAACAGTGATTCATTTGATCCATAGCTCTGTTGGGACAGAACCTTTTCTAACCAGCGAGGGGGTCTGAGCCCTGACGAAGCCACATGACGATGCTCCCCAGAGCACGCACACTGCCCCAGCTGAGGGCCTTGAGCTGGCAGAGAGGCCTGGCACCAGAGCGAGCCTGGGCCCACCTGGGAGCCGAGGCCTGCCTTGAGTTCGGCCTGCCTCCCTCCCACTCGGTGTGAGTCACAGCGCTTGACTCCAGTGTGCTGGCTACAAGACCTTCAGTTTTACTTGGCTCCTGAGCAGAATGTACTTTTCCAAAGGACGTTGATTCAACTGAACTTGAATTTTGCAATGCCCTGGCAGGGGCAAGGCCAGCCTCCCTGAGCACACACTGTCCCAGGGAATGAAGACCAAAGAATGCGGTTATCACCTCCCTCACCTCCTCCTTCCTCCTCCCCAAGCGGGAGGATCAGTCCATCCCCTGGCAGGGTCCCTTGGCATGCCTGCCAACTCACAGGTAACCCAGGGATGCCCCCACACTCTAGAGAGCTACAACCCACCCCCACTCACATCACTGCTGAGGGTAGCTGGAAGAACATGGCCTGGAGGTCAGGCTGGCAGTGGCTCAAACATCAAGTGCATTGAGTACCTGTTTACTTTTCAAAAAACTAGACCACTGTTTAGAGCAGGTTTAGGTTCACAGCAAAATGGAGCGGCAGGCACAGAGATTTTTTCCATATATGCCCTGCTTCCACACCTACACAGCCTCTCCCATCATCAACCTCTCCCACAGAGCGGGGCATCGGTCACAATGGATGTACCTGCACTGACACGCCATTATCACCCAGAGTCCACAGTCTGCATTAGGGTTCACTCTTGGCATTGTACACTCTATGGATTTTGACAAGTGGAAAATGACATAGATGCCCCATCATAGTATCATGCAGAGAAGTTTTACTTACTATAAAAATCCTTACTCTGCCTGAATAACAGAATCCCTCCCTCTCCCCACTACCCCAGGCAACTACTGTTGCCTTTTTCTTTTTCTACACTTTTGCCTTTTCCAGAATGTCACACTGTTGGACTACGTAGGTATATAACCTTTTCAGATTGGTTTATTTCACTGAGCAATAGTTTCCCCCATCTATGTCCCAGAGAAGGCAATGGCACCCCACTCCAGTACTCTTGCCCGGAAAATCCCATGGATGGAGGAGCCTGGTGGGCTGCAGTCCATGAGGTCGTTAAGAGTCGGACACGACTAAGCAACTTCACTTTCACTTTTCACTTTCATGCATTGGAGAAGGAAATGGCAACCCACTCCAGTGTTCTTGCCTAGAGAATCCCAGGGACGGGGGAGCCTGGTGGGCTGCCGTCTATGGGGTCGCACAGAGTCAGACACGACTGAAGCGACTTAGCAGCAGCAGCATCTATGTCCTTTCATGGCTTGGTAGATCATTTCTTTCTAGTGCTGAATAATAATCCAGTGTCTGGGTGAACCCAGCGTTCCTGGTTTTTCAACCCCCGAGGTGTGGGTCTGCAGAGCCAGGGGCTCTGCTGCCTCATTCATTAGCTGTGTGCCTTTGGACAAAATTTCCCATGAGCTTTCAGTGTTTTTCATGTGCAAAATGGGAATAAAATTACTGACGACCTCATAGGAGTAAGGACTGTAAGCGGAAGGACATGTAAGGCACTGAAGACAGTTCACAGCAGGGAGCAAGCACACAGCAGAAGACAGACGCCAGCCGCAATTTTCATCACTGATGATTACCACCACGATGCTGTGGCTGTCCCTGCCACTCGTGGGCTTACTCTTGCCTTCTCTCTGCAGAGCAGCATGGCGGGGCGGGGAGGCGCGGGGTGCTCAAAGGGGCGTGGAGACAAGCCTGGCTTCAGTCTCACACCAGCTGGCATTCTAATGCTGACTCTGTTTAAGTAACTAGCCGGACCTCTCTGAACCCCTGTGGATTATGCCCCATCTCTAGTCTGATTTTGAGAAACAAATGGGATCACTAACTGGAATGCAGAAAGAGCCCTTAGCACCCAATAGGCAATCACAGAAGGTTAGTTCAATGCTATGAAGGAAAGATCCCGCATTTCCTGTTAACAGCCTGGCTGAGCTCCTGACGCAGACAAGGCAAAGAGTGGGTGTATTAGAGGAGGGAGATGCAAGCCTGCTGGTGAGTACTAGGACCAGAAGGAGCGACTTCAAAGCAGGGTGCCTGCGGGGAGAGGCAACTGCTGTCCTGCCCAGCCAGGACCAAGCAGACGTCAGCCAGGAGTGGGGGTGGTAACTCCTATGCAGCCTAGCTGGCCGGCTGTCTTTTTGGTATCAAATGACAGCAGAGGGCTGAAATTCAGAGGCAGTGGCCAAAGCCAGTCAGTGTTCCTGCAGTTTCTGAGGGGCAGAACGGGGGACACAGGGGACAGCTGCAGGACAGCACCCATCAGACAGCTCACATGTGCGTGCAAGTTCCACACAACGGCAGGGCCGGAGCCAGGACTCCTCTCCCACGAAACCACCCTGATCTTTTGTCTACCCAGGACCCACCTGCCTGGGAGACCCAGCTGCCCCACCCGCACCCAGAATGGCCTGTGATGCCGCACAACTGACCGTGCGGTGTCGGTGACCCTGGGAGGGAGAGACTGTCACCAGCCCCACGCTCCAAATGAGGAAGGTCGAGATGGTGCTGCTCGGGAGCCGTGGAGCTGCACTCAGACCCCTGGTTCTCAGATTCCCCAAAGCCCAGAGGCAAGCCTGGCGTGTGCAGAATCCACCTCACGGTTCCCCAGCTCTGCTCCTGCACGGCTGCCCATTCATTCATTCACTCAGCATCCATTCTGCAGCTGTCAGCAGCATCTACTCTGTGCTGGAGGCTGAGCTAGGACCTCAAGACCCAGTGTGAACCAAACAAAGGCAGCCCCTGCCTGCCTGAAGCCAGAGTCAAGCAGAGGTCTGTAACAAATGTGTAGTCACAGAGGAGATGAGTACCAGAAAAAGAAGGCCTCTCCACTGTACAAGAGCTGAGGCTGCAGGGTGTACGGTCCCAGAGGGGCTGGCCTTTCTCTGTGAGTCCACATTCATCACTTGCTAGCAGTGGCCTTGGGAATTTGCCCCACCCCCTTGTGCCTCAGTTTCCCAGTTTGTCAAGCAGTGCCCCCCTCCTTGGGTGGCTCTGAGGTGGTCCACATGTTAACACGTGGAAAGTGCTAATTTAGCACAGCGCCTAGCCCCGTGAGTGAGTGCTCACCATGCCACCTATTACTACCAGGCGTCAGGGTGCAAGGTAGAAAAGACCACAAGCCTTTTCTTCTTTCCAAAGGAGAATCTCATTCTCTCCTCATCAAATCCCTGGGAGGGTGGTCTCAGCAGAGGTGGGACCGCTGGACCCAGGAAATCAGGTCAGAAAGAACAGCACAGTAGGACTTCCCTGCGGTCCAGTGGTTACAACCCCACCTTCCAAGGGAGGGGACATGGGTTCAGTCATGGTGGGGGAACTAGGTCCCACATGCCGTGGGGTCTGGCCAAACATTTTTTTTGAAAAAGAAAGAGGGGCACAATGAGGTCCCTATGGGTCCAGAATGAGACAGAAGGCAGGGTGTCAGGCCCCTGGGCTACAGCTGCTTCCCACGGCGGGGAGTGCCCACTCCCCTCCTCTCCTGCCCCCAGGCTCCCGTCCCCGCTCTGCTCTCTGCTTACCTCTCCCTGCCTGGCCTTTCCTTCTGGACTCTGCCCAGGCTCTCTTGACCTCAATAGCACAGAGCTGAGGTTCTGAATTCCAGAAAGACTTGGAACATTTTTAAAATATTTTTTATCTGGGCTCAGCAATGCAAAAAAGAAAAAAAGCATGTGCGCACATGCGCGCACACACGCAAATGAAAGACCCATTAAGAATTTTCATACACAAACAGTAAAGCTTTACCAAGCTGTGCAGGAAGGATCAATACCACATTTGGGAGAGTAGTTATCCTGGGATGGCGGGGGAGATGTGTCAAAGATGGAAACGGGAGATAGGTAGAGTCTCTATGCTATTTGATATGCCCAATATAGTGTATGAAAAGTTCTAAAAAAGCTTAAAGGTACCAAAAAAGAAATCAGATGCTACAACACAAAAGTGAATGACTGACGCACACAACATGCATGAATCCCACAGACTGAAAGAAAGAAGGCCGACACCCACATACCGCCCGGTCTATTTCTGTGACCTTGAAGGATGGACAAAACTAACCCATGGTGAGGGAAGCCAGGGGAAGGGTACCCTTTTGGTTGGGGTCTTGACCAGGATGGGACGTGACAGAACCCTCTCGGGAGCAGGGAATGTTCTGTGTCTGGATCTGGAGCAGGGGGGGGCATATGTACATAAAAAGCCATTGAGCTGTACGCTTTACGGTGAGCTACACTTCAATTTAAAAAGTAATTAAAAAGCTAAGAAGTTAAAAGTTAAGAAGAAAGAACATCAAATAATTGGCCATTGAACCCCTGCATGGGCTTAGCGTAAAAAAATAGAGAGATTCTTTTTGAGTTTCTTTCCGTACCAACTTGATGTTTGATTCCGTCATTTACATATCCACCCATACCTCCTCTGCGGACCATCTTGAAAAAGGTAGAAAAGGCAGATACACAGGGGAAGTGTACCCAAGCCCAAAGGACGTGGGCAACCAGGTGGGAATCCTGATTCTGCCCTTACTTGCCATGTGAGCTGGGCTGAGTGATGCCCCTCTCTGAGACTCAGTGATCTGATGAGCAAACGTGGTCAGGATTAAACGAGATAGTGCTCAGCACTGTGCTGGGCACATACCAGGCACTCAAAAAAATGGGGCCTGTTATGGGTCACGCTTTTGCCCTCCAGAGCAATGCTTCACCAACTCCAAGTTGAGACTGACTAGGGAATTGAGGGGCTTCCCTAGTGGCTCAGCTGATAAAGAATCCATCTGCAATGCAGGAGACCTGGGTTCAATCCCTGGGTTGGGAAGATCCCAGGGAGAAAGGAAAGGCTACCCACTCCAGTATTCTGGCCTGCAGTCCATGGGGTCGCAAAGAGTCGGACTCAACTAAGTGACTTTCACCTTCACTTTTGCGGGCTTCCCTGATAGCTCAGTTGGTAAAGAATCCGTGTGCAATGCAGGAGACCCTGGTTCGATTCCTGGGTTGGGAGGATCCGCTGGAGAAGGGATAGGCTACCCACTCCAGTATTCTTGGGCTTCCCTTGTGGCTCTGCTGGTAAAGAATCTGCCTGCACTGTGGGAGACTTGGGTTCAATCCCTGGGCTGGGAAGATACCCTGGAGAAGAGAAAGGTTACCCACTCCAGTATTCTGGCCTGCAATCCATGGGGTTGCAAAGTCAGACACGACTGAGCAACTCTACAGCGAGTTGAGAAATCAACTTAGTGGGCTGTGACTAGCATTTTAAAATATTACATGGGACTTCCCTGGTGGTACAGTGGCTAAGACTCCACGCTCCCAATGCAGGAGACCTGGGTTCGATTCCTGGTCAGGGAACTAGACCCCATGTGCCGAAACTAATAAGGATCTGGTGCAGCCAGATAAACAATTTTTTAAAATGCTACAATATTTAAAACTTGGAGGGCTGGAGCCTTGAGCCTGGCGGGCTACAGTCCATAGGATCACAGAGTTGGACACGACTGAAGTGACTGAGCACGCACAAAAATAAAGTGAAAGGTACCTTTTTGCACTGCCTGTATAAAGGAATCACTGCCGGGCTGAGTTTTCACATGTTGTCCACTGGGCTGTGATATAAAATGCCTTTCTTTTTCTTGGCCATGCCTTGCAGCATGTGGGATCTCAGTTCTCCAACCAGGGATTGAACCCTCATTCCTTCGTCAGAGTCTTAACCACTGGAGTGCCAGGGAAGTCCTTATAAACTGTATTTCTTACAAAGGGTAGATGTCAAGTGATTAAGAGCCCTGTTCCACTAAACTCCACGCAGTTCTGTGACACAGCAGGTACTACCTCAATGTAACAAAGCTCGGTTCTTGGAATCAAATAGGAACAATAATGTAATATGAGAATAATTCTAGTATCGCCAAGAAAGTCAGATGTTTGCTTTTTTTTTTTTTTTAAAGCCAACATGCTCCGACGCTGAGGGCAGATGAGGGATACCTGGTCAGAGGAAGTGGCTTCAGACGTGGGCACTCATGCTCAGACCCGAATCCCTGGGGCCGGAAGAAAGAGGTCTCATGGCTGCACACCCTGATGGTGTGGCCAGCTCGGCCCCGGGGTGTCTGCCCTTCAGGAAGAGCGAGGTGGCTCCAGGGGAGCGTCTGTAGTCCCGCATGAGATGGTTTTAGGTGGAACCGAGACAGGGCGGCTAGTCACCCAGTGAGGGAGCTCCCCCCGACTCGGCTTCTCCATCAGTCTCCTGCACGAGACTAGAAGAGAGTCTCACTTCGGTTCCATTTTAACACCGCACAATCTCACTTTTTAATAAATCCAAGAGCAGGTTTCAGGCTTTGAACTTTCCACCAGCAACAGCTGAATTTTCTTTGAAATTCACATCTTTGAATTTTATGGATACTTCACATTCACAGCAGATGATGTTGGTCTTACCTTTTGTTTTTAACTCATCTGTTTAAATCTTTAAAGTAAGTCCACATAAGTAAAATAGAAAGTTTATAACAGTATGGGTAGAGGTAGATACGGCAAAAGGTGTCAAAATGGCCCGGGAATGGTATAAACTTAACAAAACTGCTAAAAACTTCCCAAATCTGTGGAGTCCTACTGTGGCTTTCTACAGCCTGACATCAGTGGGTGTCACTAAAGGACATATCCTCTGCTGAGTAAGGGGGGACAGAGCTCAGGAGAGAAGAATCAGAAACCCTTAAGGAAGAGCAAAGTCAAGGCCAGCCAGCCAACCAGCTGTGGAGAACTCTTCATGGACCCAGGATTTTTTCAATAGAACGGTTTCTACCTCTGTGCCTTAGAACGCAGGTCGCCGTCACCAGGCCTTTCTGCAAATACATACTCATTTTGCGCGGCCATAACCAAGTCTCTGGGCTTCAGAGGTAAAGAACCTGCCAGTGCAGGAGATGCGGGAGACACAGGTTTGATTCCTGGGTGGGGAAGATTCCCTGGAGTAGGAAATGGCAACCCACTCCAGCATTCTAGCCTGAAAAACCCCATGGACAGAGGAGCCTGGCGTGCTACAGTCCTTGGGGTTCCCAAGAGACAAACACGACTGGGCACCTGAGCATGTAACAAAGTCTCCATTAGATCTGTCCCGCCATACTTCCTTCCTCTCCCCCTTTAACTAGAGTCACCCTTCTAAACTTTTTTGAGATCATCTGAGTCTTAACAGAAGTGCACAGACAGCAGGGAAAGTTCCCACACAGCCTTCAGCAGTGTCCCCTCGCGTTATGTCTTACAGAGCCAGAGAAAACCACAGAGTTCCTGAAACTGGGAGGTGAACCCTGGTACAATACCATTAAGCAAAGGACAAACTTATCTGGGAGTTTACCAGTTTCTCCACTAATGTCCTTTCTTTTCTCATCTAGGATCCAANCCACACAGTCTTCAGCAGTGTCCCCTCGCGTTATGTCTTACAGAGCCAGAGAAAACCACAGAGTTCCTGAAACTGGGAGATGAACCCTGGTACAATACCATCAAGCAAAGGACAAACTTATCTGGGAGTTTACCAGTTTCTCCACTAATGTCCTTTCTTTTCTTGTCTAGGATCCAATCTAGGATCCTCCTTAGTCTCCAGTCTCCCCTTGTCCGTCAGGACTGTGTCACTTTTGAAGAGGGTTTGCCACTTACTCTGTAAAATACCTGTCAAATCAGGACTGCCTGATGTCTTCCGATGACGCAAGCCAGGCTGTGCATCTCTGGGATGAATCCCACAGGGCTGTCCCCTCCTGAGAGCCCCACACTGGGGATGTGAGGCCGTGCGTCTTATCACTCGGCTAAGATGAGGTCTGCAGGATTCTCCTGGCCGTTACTACTTCCTACTTTGTAATTACTAAATATCTGGGGGGAGATACTCTGAGACTCCCAGATAAAATATTTTGTCTCTACTTAAACTTTTGCTGACTAATTTTACCATCCATTGGCACCCCACTCCAGTACTCTTGCCTGGAAAATCCCATGGATGGAGGAGCCTGGAAGGCTGCAGTCCATGGGGTCGCCGAGGGTCGAACACGACTGAGCAACTTCACTTTCATGCACTGGAGAAGGAAATGGCAACCCACTCGTGTTCTTGCCTGGAGAATCCCAGGGACCGGGGAGCCTGGTGGGCTGCTGTCTATGGGGTTGCACAGAGTCAGACACAACTGAAGTGACTTAGCAGCAGCAGCAGCATCAGATTTTAACTGAAACAATTATTACTGTGGGGTTTTAATGGTGACTTTTAAATTGTCTTTTCCAGATTTATTAATTGAAATTACCTGTGCCCTCCCTCTTTTCTTTTGGTCTTAAAACATGTATACATATTATATATATCTTGGCAGGAATTTACAAACTTTTCAGGAGGCAAAGCTGGCCTTGAGAGAAATCATCTTTCCACGTTTCCACCGGAAAACAGTCCACAACCCAGGCCTTCTTCCTTTCCATGATTTCTCTTCTTCTTTCCTTCCTTCACCTGCTCTGCCTCACCCATCACCTCAAGTTTACCAGTTTCTCCACTAATGTCCTTTCTTTTCTCATCTAGGATCCAATCTAGGATCCTCCTTAGTCTCCAGTCTCCCCTTGTCCGTCAGGACTGTGTCACTTTTGAAGAGGCTTTGCCACTTACTCTGTAAAATACCTGTCAAATCAGGACTGCCTGACATCTTCCGGTGACGCAAGCCAGGCTGTGCATCTCTGGGATGAATCCCACAGGGCTGTCCCCTCCTGAGAGCCCCACACTGGGGATGTGAGGCTGTGCGTCTTATCACTCGGCTAAGATGAGGTCTGCAGGATTCTCCTGGCCGTTACTACTTCCTACTTTGTAATTTCTAAATATTTGGGGGGAGATACTCTGAGACGCCCAGATAAAATATTTTGTCTCTATTTAAAAAATGTTTTGTCTCTACTTAAACTTTTGCCCACTAATTTTACCATCCATTGGCACCCGACTCCAGTACTCTTGCCTGGAAAATCCCATGGATGGAGGAGCCTGGAAGACTGCAGTCCATGGGGTCGCCGAGGGTCGAACACGACTGAGCAACTTCACTTTCATGCACTGGAGAAGGAAATGGCAACCCACTCCAGTGTTCTTGCCTGGAGAATCCCAGGGACCGGGGAGCCTGGTGGGCTGCTGTCTATGGGGTTGCACAGAGTCAGACACAACTGAAGCGACTTAGCAGCAGCAGCAGCAGCAGCAGATTTTAACTGAAATAATTATTACTGTGGGGTTTTAATGGTGACTTTTAAATTGTCATTTCCAGATTTATTAATTGAAATTACCTGTGCCCTCCCTCTTTTCTTTTGGTCTTAAAATATGTATATATATTATATATATCTTGGCAGGAATTTACAAACTTTTCAGGAGGCAAAGCTGGCCTTGAGAGAAATCATCTCTTTCCACCGGAAAACAGTGCACAACCCAGGCCTTCTTCCTTTCCATGATTTCTCTTCTTCTTTCCTTCCTTCACCTGCTCTGCCTCACCCATCACCTCGATTGTCAGAGCTGGTGAGCACCAGGTTGGCCTGGTATTGTTAAAAAAACCTAGCTATGCAGCATCCATGGAGTCTAACCTAGGATGGACATTCATTCACTCCTGGTCTTAGCACGTGCTTCGCTTACCAATCCTGAGTGCCTACTGTAAGTGCGAGGTCTGCATGAGGCACCTCAACCTAAACACACTCTAATCTTTACACCACCTTTATCAGAGCTGCAAGCGCCTTCCCATTTTACAGATGAGGAAACTGAGGCTCATTCGTCTAGCTAACAAACATTTAGTGTCCACAAGTGCCAGGTACCACTGATGGTGTTGGAGAAAGGAGAGTGAACAAGACAGGCAAGGCCCATGAACTGAGGAACTGGTGTTCTCGTGGAGGGGATGGACAAAACAGAGACGTGGCTGTTTTGAAGTGTGCTAAGTGTACACAGGAGCACACAGGGTGATGTGGGGAGGATCACGGGGACACTGCAAGACTGAGTGCTCAGGGCGGGACCTCTGAGCAGAGACCTGGGGGGAGAGGACGAGTCGGCCATGCCGAGACCAGGAAGGGCCTCCAAGCGGCAGGGTAAGGGGGGAGCGCGGTCGAGCTGGTCACCCAGCGTCAGTGCCCACACGGCTGGAGCACGGGCAGCAGGGATGGTGCAGGATGAGCTCGGCGGTGACGGGGGAGGGCGGGTCTCGCAGGCCCCTGCGGGCGGGGGAAGGCCTCTACTGTCCTCAGCAGTGGCTGTGCAGCGGCGCGCTGAGCGCCAGGGAGGGCGGACCCCATCTCACCCTGAGTGACCCCAGCGGTCAGCGCCGGCACCAGGTTCCGGCCGAGGCTGGCCTGGCCTCCGCCTGCCCCGGCCAGGCCCTTCCTCCTCCACACAGCACCGGCCCAGGCCCTCAGGCAGGGCTCCAAACGCTGTGGAACTCAGGGCCTGGCTCTGGAGTATGTTTTTGTGCTCAGTGAGACACACGGGTGCGGCCGACACCCTGGCTCTGTGCTCGCCCAAAATCACTCTGGGTCTCTCGGTCTGGAAGGACCTGAGCCCTGGATGCACACGGGCACCAGCTCCCACCCAAGCTGGTCTCGATTCTGCCACACGAGCCTCGGGGCGGTCTGCTTCTTTCTCAGTTCTGCTTCTTTCTCAGTTCTGCAATTTGCACACTCTCGTTCCCCATTTCTTTCTCTAACAAGTTCACAGCCATGCAGCTTGGCGCAGTTAGGGCCCAGACTGGGGAGCCAGGAAGCCTGGGTTCAATCCCGCCTCTAGCACTAGCCAGGTGTCCCTGGGTAAGTTAGCTAGCTCCCGATGTATTTTAAGAATCAGGTGGGTTTCACTTTATTTATTATTATTACGGTTTTATGACCTTGCTATGCAGCATGCAGGACCTTAGTGCCCTGACCAAGGACAGGACTCATACCCCCTGCACGGAGAGCATGGACTCTTAACCACCAGACCACCAGGGAAGGCCTAGCTCCTGAAACGCACAGCGTTCATAACAACAGACCCTGTACCACCTCACAGCAACGGCTGTGATGAAATCAGTTAAGAGATGCGAGAAGGCCATGCAGGTGCCCTGAGACCACTCCTCGGAGTTAGCTCTGCCCGTCACCAGCATGAGGGCCAAGCAGGTCGGCCTGCCTCCCGCTTCGGAGTACCAGCCCCACTGCCACGCACAGCAGGGGGACCCTGTCCTCGCCCCCCTCTGAGGACAGGGACGAGTCTGCTTCACCTGTCTCTCTCCCCTCTGGCATGCAGGGGCCTGGTCCTGAATAAACGCTGCTTGCTGAAAGAATGAATAAGTAATGAACAAACACATAGGAGAATGGTGGGTAAATGTACGTCAAAGGTAAGATTGAAAACTTGTAATTACTCAGGACAAACACTGTGAACAGCACTTCTGGTAGAGCTGGGGGATGAAGACAAGGCCTGAGGCACAGAACTGCTGAGAGGCAAGAAACACTGCGGGAACAGAGGCAGACGCAACCGAGCCAACAAAGAGTAAAGAACCCCAAAGGACTGGCTTTGGGGTAAGAGGAATCAGGCTCCCACATCCAAGAACCACCCCCTACTGGCTGTGCTGTGGTCTTGGCGAGGCCACCGTGTCCAGCTGGGCAGGCTGTCCTGCCCAAGGACACCTGACCGAGGCAGGGGGTGAGGGCTGGAGTCTCGCCCACGCTCGGCCAGAGGAGGTTTCAGGGCTGTATCAGGCTCCAGGGGCCCCACCCAAGGGGCTTTTAACATGACTCCCCCCAGAGGTGGCAGAGAGGTGGCCAGGAGCCCCTGGAAACCTGCCCAAGTGCTCCACACCTGCGTCCCCACCTGCAAAGTGGAGCCAAGGAGCGCCGCTGGGCCTCACCGGGCGGGCAACACTTGTTTATCTCCACGTGCTCTACGCCCAGGACCTAGAACAACGCCTGGCACACAGTAGGCAATTAGTGCATTTGCTGAACACACGAGTGAATGAACAGGCTAAGGCACCACCTGACTCTTTCCCTATAAGTGGCCTGTGTGTGAGTCAGGCCTGATGGATGCAGGGGGCTCAGACCATGAACTCTAGTACACTCGCCCACCTCTCAGTCAGGAAGAAAGGCAGAGAGGGCGAGGCTAACTGGGAGCTGGAATGCACTTGTTTCAGTCAGCTGGGAAAGGCGATAAGGAGGTGGCCATGGGAATCCGGGGACTGGGAGTGGGGGAGGGACGGCCCATTCACACAGTGCAGGGAGGTTAAGGTTCTGGCCCCAGCGGAATGCAGGCTGGGTGTGGGGCTGGGCCTGGGAGCAAAGTTCCTGAATGACTGGCTGGCCGGGTCAGGGCCCCAGTTCTCTCTTGGGAACCTGCACAGCCAAGAGCAATGTTTCATCAAAACAGGAAAAATCATAGAGGAAAAATGCGCATGTAAGGGCACTGGTATTTACAGGGAACGGCCCTGCCTCAACCCAAGGCCTGAAAGATAAACTGAGGGGCGGGGGGAGACAAAGGGGGGGGATGGATATGCACGAGAGCAGAACCTCCCTAATAAGGTCACCCGCTGTCCCCGGGCCTGGGGGAGCCTGGGAAGCGATGAATGGGGCCCGGGCTACATGGCAGGAGCAGGCGATGTGAGTTTCAGAAGTCACAACCTCAGGGAGGTTCTCCCAGCGCCAGGACCTCCTGACCGGGTGCTGCCATCCAAAGTGCTTCGGAAACAGGGACGTGCTCTCCCAGGTGTTACCTACAGGCAGGAAGTACGGATCTGGCCCCAAACCTGGCACGTAGGAGCCTCGGGATCCTGGACAGATCCCTCACCAGCGCCCAACCCTCTTTGCTTTCTTTGGACAACAGGGCACACCCACCTTGGTCCACAGGGCGCTCGGAAGGTCAGCTGAGAGTATGAACTTGGACCTGCTGGGCACACAATAGGTTTTCCCTGGGTTCCTCTGAGCCGCCTTGACCACCAGCGTCACCACTGTGACAGGCGGTGATTCGGCAAAGGCTCCTGGGCCCCACCCCAAGCTTCCGGGACGACACACGGTCCCGGCCTCTGTGACTTTCTTCTGTATCAACACAAGGACTCTGGTCTCGCCAAGTGCAAGTGGTGAGGGGCTCCTCTAGTGTGTGATGAAAGTCACCACCCTCACCTGGGCGCTTAAGGAGGCTCTCACATGAGCTGTTCACGAAGACCTGCTTAGAAAGCTTCAAGGGGCAAAGACTTCTCTAGGATAAAGGTCACCCTCCCAGCTGTGCCCTGCGAGGCCCGAGCGGGCTGGCCCCCTCCCGTCCAGGGTCTGCCGGGCTCTACCCCACAGCCACCTGCACCCAGACAATGTTCTGTCCCTGCAGGGCCAGCGCCCATGCTGACCCCTCCACCTGGGCCTCCCCACGGTGATCCCGAAGCATCTTTCAGAAAGCCACTCAAGCATCACTGCTGAGAGGTTTCCCCTGACCTCTAGAAGGGCCCCTGTGTTCTTCCTTTCTCATAGCAGCTGATAAGTACAGATTTAATTGGATGCTTGATTTAATCGCTGAAAATGGAGACTCCATGACAGGAGGAGCTGTATCCCTCCCGCTCACCACTGCTCCCCACCCCCAGTGCCTAGCACAACCACCAGCATCGGTACGTGTACATAATGAGTGAGTGAATGGATGAATGACTGAACAAACAGCCCAGGGTATGAAAAATGAAATGGGAAGTAAAGCAAAGAGCAGATGGAGAGCCCCAGATTTTATCACCACCACGCTAGGAGCTATAAAGGAAGACGAAAGGAAGGAACAGGAGGTGGAAACTCAGTCATACCTGAGGGCTGCCTGGGGTCCTGAGGGTTGAGGGGACCCCAGGAGGAGGGGGTTGGGGGCCAGGTGGACACGATGGAGTGTTTGCTGACAATGCATACACCATTTCACCCTGCCTCACACAGTGCCTGGCACTGGGCGGTAGTGAGGGTTACTAGCCTATTGTTACAGATGAGGAAACTGAGACTCACGGGGATGAAGGACCTGCCTGGGATCCCACAGCTGGGAGGGGGTGGAATCAGGGCTGTGACTACTCATTGCCACACACAAGGAACAGTCCAGACCCTAGTCCAGTTCTAGACTCAAGGCGGAAAGTCTCTCATGCCAAGCATCCCTGCAAGAAAGTGAAACAAATTTCTTAGTATCTCCCTGAAACTGCTGGAGCAGAGATTCGTATGCTTTTTAGCAGGTAAGGATGGTAAGAGGGGATGAACTGGACTCTCCAGGCCATCAACTGAAGAACCTACCCCAGCCAAGTTCAATGCCAAGGGTCTCACCTGCATCAGTCCATTTAATCCTCAGAACAGCCCTTGGAAGCAGGCACTATCCTTAGGACCATTTTACAGATGAGGAAACTGAATTTACAAGTTCCCATTATTCCTAATAAGATGCTTAACGCATTGCAGATATTCTCTTTAGTGTATTATTCTAGCGAAATTCAACATACATCAATATGTTCCTCAGGCCCATGAGTGGCCTTGGGACCCCAATGCTGTGTTCCAAATGCTTTTTGATTCTCCATCTGTGAATTTCCTGCTCTGGGGTTTTCAGGGGCTCCAACCCTTGGCTCTGTTTCCCACGGTGGCCCACATGTCTGCCATGTGAGGCACTTTTATGTGTAGGGCTTCGGTCTCAGGTAAGCCTCCACAATCTGTTTTCAGTCTCCTTGAGGGTGTGAAGGAGAATCCTTCCATCAGGAAGAACAGTCCCGCACCGTTTGGGGAAACATACTAACACAAGCCAGTGGCTCTCAGCTCCCCTCTGCCCATGTCCCAGGTAGCTTTTACATTCACTTGGTCCCTTTCTCCTTCCTAAGAACCATCCCTGCTCAAGAGCCTGCCACGGCTCCCCAGTGCCTGATGCAGCAGACGCAACCCCCGTGCCAGGTTCCTCTGGGTACTCCACACTCCAGGCCCACCTCCCCTCCCCGCTGCGTCCCTTGCCCTTTCCCACACTGCTGCCCCTGCCTCCAGTCTCATCAGGCCGCGGAGCCCCTTGGCCAGAGTGTCGCCCCACCCCTGCCTGATCCTGACCTGACTCTTCTCTCGAGGGTCCCTCCTGCAGGAAGCCCCCACCCACCCATTCCCTGCCTGTGCACATCCTGCCTTTCGTGTTCTCTCCTAGTCACGTGCTGTTGCCTGTGGGGCACTGACTCCTCTCCAGCCTATATACACTGACCTCACCTTTCTAAGGGGATTCTCGGCTCCTTGCGAGTGACGCTCAAGTTCACCCACCTGGACCTGGCCTTCCAGCCTTGCCACACCTTCTCCAGCCTGGCTGCTACCCCAGCCTCACTCTCAGCCCAGTTTCTTGCAGAGAAGACACTGCCACCCCCTGGGGAACCTGGGGACAGGGGCTGGGGGCGTCACGGATCAGGCACCTATTTGTTCTCTGGTCTCAAGTGCTATCCAGTTCCCTCCTGCCCGCAGGCCATGAACTAAGTCATCAATCCATTGTCCTTTCTGTAAATTGAAAAGGATATGACTTGCAATTTAATAAGTGACATTTGATTAGCTGCAGGTCAACATTTCCAAAACATCCAGTCCTTGTGGAAAATGTGAATCAAAGAGGCCTCTTGGCAGGAAGGCTGGACACCACAAGAGCCAGCGGCTGCTGGCCTGGCCCCCACCGGCTGCACCCAGGCCCGAGTCCGCAGCAGAGACTTGCAGGCTGCCCACGGCACAAACAGATGCCAGCTGCCCACTCAAACCTGCCCACTCAAACCCTGCGTGCTGAGGGTCAAGGGCACGCTCCTCATCGTGCCCATGAAGCAGTCTCCGGTCAGTTAACCACAGGCTGAGAGTTCACTCCTGCCCCGGCCTCTGGACGGGCCTGGACCCCTCACCCAGGCATCTACCCAGCTCTGCTCTCCACAAGGCCTTGAGGTGGCATGATGGGGAGGCCACCCAGAGCCCCACACCAAGTTAGATGAGAAGGTCCCCAAAGACCCCTGGACATTTTTGCTCAGATAACTCTTGATGGTTTAATTGTCCATCTTCCTTGTGAGAATAGAAGCTCCATGAGAGAGGGTACTGTGTCCATGGTGTTCAGCTCCGCACCCTAGCGCCAGCCACAGCACATGGCACAGAGCAGGTGCTCAACAGGTAACTGTTACATGAACAAACGACCAAATACGCAGGCAGGGTGCCGACTGGACGGAGACCATCTCAGCAGACATGCTTTGGGAGAACTTACGGCCCAGTCAAGCCACCAGTGGAGAAGTGAGGGGGCACACAGGAGGTCATGTTCCCTGGATCCACAGCAGGTGCGGCTGTGCTTCCTCTCCCACGCCCAGGGCCCTCCTGGAAATCAGTATCACCATCTCTGCCCGGAGGCGCTTCCTGGGATTCTGAGAAACACCACCCCGGACCAGGGGTGGGGGTGTGGTGGCAGGGACCATCCCAGCCCACTGCTGCGGTCACCCAGGGCAGCCGCCAGCCACGCCCACCCCGTCCCCACGGGAGGTCCAAATCCAACCTGTCCCTCCGTAGTTTCATCTCTACCATGCGGCAAACATTTCTGGGTTTCGGCACCAAATACAGAAATAAATAAAGTGGGGCAGAGCCACCCTGACCCCAGCATCCTGAGATTCCTACTTAAAGGAGAAGACACGGCTGTAAGTAACGCACAGGTTATCTTTTTTCTTTCTTAAATCGCTTTTGTAAGAAATCCCATTTGGAATAATAGCAACAAATCAATACTCCCTGAATCCTAAGAATGCTACATGACTAACTGCCAAACAGGCTTAGACAGAGGCTTATGGGATTCTCACAACCACCCTGTGAGGTAAGTACCCCTTACCCTCCTCACCTCACACAGCACGGGACACTGAGGAAGCCTGCAGAAGTCAATGACTCGGCTGACTGAGCAAGCAGCAGGGCTAGAGCTCAAGCCCTGAGTGTTTGCTTGGGTTTCCCCTCCTCTCCTGATTGTTACAATGTCCCAGAGAGGTGTCTTAAAAACACAGAGGCCGGGGCCCCACTTCCCCACACCACACTCTCTCGGTGGGAATCTGCATTTGAACCAGCAACTACCCCAGCTGACTGTGCAGACTGTGACTCCCTGGGCCTCAGCTTTCCCATCTGTGAAAGGGGTGGCCCCTTCCCCACAGAGCCACGTGGGCGATCAGGGCATGTGAGCTGGAGAGAGCCGAGAGGTACCGGGCACAAGGTCCCCCTGCGGAAGGCGCTCTGGGCCGCCTGACTAGCCCTTCCACTTCTGGAGCCCTGGGGGGTAGAAAGGGTCTCTAAAGACCAGCACACACTGCTGTGGGGGCCAAAGACTGCTGCAGCTGCTTCCAGCTGGGGCAGGAGCAGACCCAGGAGCCGCTCACACGCAGGGGGCCTGCCAGGCCCAGGGCCCATTCCTGCTCATCGTGTCTTCCGTGCAATACCTTCAGGCAACAAGAGCACACTGTGAACCAGTTCAGCCTGTGGGAGGGCGGACACCACGTCCGCGCCCCACGTCTCCATGCCAGGAAGTGACACCGGCCGACAAACAGCTGGTCCTCCCTGGGGACCTGCACCCCTGGTCAAGCCTGTGTGCCCCTCTCCTCCGGGCTGTCACCACCAGCATGCTTAGGCAGATCCCAAAGTTGTAACACCACTACCTGCAGGGGCAGAGTGCCAAGTATCAAGGTCCAAGCACAGAAATACCTGTGCCAGGTAAATAATCGTCACAGTCACGTGTGCTGGGCACTTAACATAGTGGGTGCTGCCGCGCTGAGCAGTTTACTGAGTTACCTCACTGTAGTTCCACTGACCTCCAGGACAAAGGTACTATCACCAACCCTGGTGATGACGTGGGTAAGGTGCTGGCAAACCAGCTCTGCAAGGAACAGGGCTGTGGCTCACTGCCAGAGAGACCGCAATTCGATACACCTTTTTCAGTGTGCCCGTCACTGTCCTAGGCCCTGGGGACCTCGGCAGAGCAAGCCACTGACAGCCAGGTGGGAGACTCAGAGACCAACTCCCAGCCCTGGTCTCCACTGGCTCCTTCCAAAGGGAGACCTCCCTGACTGGGTTCCCCGTGTCCACGGTGGGCAGGAGGCCTACAGAAAGGCCCTGTGGGGAGGTGGTCTGGGTTAGAGACACTGGCCAACAGGAGCCAAGCCCTGCCGGCTCACCCACGACACGTGGCACATGCCAGACTGCAACAGAGTCGTGGACGATTACGTCACTTCTGAGTCTACTCCTTCCCTGGAGAGCGGCCCTGAGAGAACCTTAAAGCAAAGTGGAGGCACGAGAAATACAATACTGCCACCTCCCAAACGATGACAATATACCTGATTCTGATTCTTTGGCAATTTCCTTTTGGCCAGTGAAGCCTGGAGCCTCATTCTTCTAGAGGCACTGGAAATCCAGATGTTTATGTGAAATCTCCTTATCTGAAATGTTGGCATCTAACTTAAAAAATTGTTTTAGATGGGAGAACCAAATAATCGCATCTGTGATTGGGCAGAATTTGATGCCCAATGCTGCCAGTTTACGATCTCTGCTCTAGATCAAGTGTGACAGAAGTTTCATAAATGGAGAAAGGAAGAAGAGGGTCCCGTCAGTGCAGCAGGCCCCACAATGAGCCAGTAGCTGCGGGAGGCGTTCTCAACTCTGACTGGTAATCCTGTGAGGTCAGGGTGCACATCCCCAGAGAGCAGACTCAGAGAGGTGAAGTGAGCTGCCCAAGGACACACAGCGAGGGGCAGAAGCATCAGGATCGGGCCCCAGGTGCACCAGTCTTCAAAGCCCAGCTGCCCCACGTCTGTCTGGCACCTCCCAACAGTGGTTCAAGAACAAGCTGAGTCCTGGGCAGCTGACTCTCCATGCTCCAGGGCGTGTGGGGCAGGCAGAGGTCCAAGCCTGTCTCTTATAGGCCCCACAGTGAGGGGCCTGACCCAGGAAGGGGCGGGTGGGGTGGGGCAGGGAGGAGGTGAGTGAGCCCTCTCATTCCTCCTTTGACTCAGGGTTAACTCAGCTCTGACAAACCACCTGGCTTTGAGAATGCCCTAGTTTCGAAGCTCAGCCACCCGAAGCCAAGTTGGGGAAAGTGGGCAGGCCTGAGAGGGGAACCAGCCTGGCCACCTGGCTCGCAGGGCTTAGGGGCGGGGCCCTCGGCTCCAAAAGGAAGGGGTTGGCTCCACCCATCTCCCGGCCCTCCCGGGCTCCGGTGTTTAGAGTCTAATCAGCCTCCTGGAACCTGAACACCCATCAGTCTTCTCTGTAAAATGGGGAAGTAAAAGCCCCCACTTTTGGTTTGTTGTGAGAACTGAATACAGTGATAGAGTCACAGTACATAGCACTGTGCCAGACGCCCAGGAAGCGCTCAGTAATCGCTTACTTCCATCACCACCCCTTCCAACCGTCCAGCACCTGTGGCTTCTCTCTGTCCTCCTTCCAGAAACATCTGCCTGCAGGGGACGGGTCAGGACTGGTTCTCTGCACTGGGGACAAAGGGGCTTCAAAACCCACGTGCCATTATGCAGGAGCTGAGGTCCTAACACTCACCAGGATGCAAACGCCTCCTACGAAAAGCAGAAAAGGTACAGGATCCAAGTGCAGAAAAGCTGCATTCCCGTAGCCCCTCTGAACCTCTGTTTCCATATCTGCAGAGAAAAACGATCATCCCCAGACCCCACGCATCTTCTAAAGGGTTTCTAAACTCTGAAGCCCCATGTGACGCTTCTGTGATGATCGTTATTAAGTTAGTTAAGACTTGTGGTACTGAGTCTCAGAAGTACACTTGAATAATAACAGGGACCCTTGCTCAGGTTCCCCAGCTTACCTTGAGAATCACGAGGAAACTTTGAAAGATGCAGACCTCCAGACCTATATGGGCGGGACTTGGGAGTGGGGGCAGGACAGCACCCTGGTGAGTAGGAGAACCAGCCAGATACAGAGAGGACAGAATTACTGGACTGAAACTGAAAAAGGGGCATTTACGATGCCCACAATCAGGTGATCTAACAGAAAGTCTCGTTTTCTGGGAGTTGGAAAGTCTTGACATTAGGGACTGGCTGTTACTTTGCTAACTGTGCGACTCTGGGCCAGGCCCTCAGCCTCTCTGAGCCTCTGTTTTCTCAAAATGGGAAACAGTTAGGCTGAGGCCCCTGGCTGGGGTGAGTGTGGAATGTCAGGTGTCTGCCCCCTCCCAGCTTCCCCACCTCAGCTTCCAGGGGCTCACGGGTCATTTCAAGTGAGTGGAGCTAGCGGGGATGAGGGGACTCTGGGAGCCTCCCAGTAGGACGGGCAGCTGACCACCCACTCCCAGTATGGGCAGCTCTGAGTAATGAGGGGTTTCCCAATTCCTCAGGACACCTTCATTTCCCGTTACCATTACCCATTATGGTAATGGTAACAGTAGAACATTTCCCATTACCACTGCTAGGGAAATAAATCCTTTCTGATACACTCAGACTCTTACAAGGAAACTGAAAACATTTTTCCAAACACAGAGATATGGCAACAACGCCCCCAATGCCAGAGGACCCGACCCCTCTGCCAGGTCTTGGGGAATCTCATCTGTTTTGGGTTCTGAGCTGTGGGAGATGTGAAGTTCGTAGAGCAGGGCCCCACCTCCCACAGATTAAGGATGTGATTCCAGCTTAACCAGACCTCCTTTGCTTCTTTCATTTAACAACCATCCTGAGCACCCACTGTGTGCAGAACCCAGGCTCAGTACCAGGATCCAGGGATAACAGAGGGTCCCTGCCCTCCGGAGCTTAGACTCCACCAAGACAGACAGATGTCAGGTGACAAATGGCACACACAGGTCACTGCAATTGTGCTAAGTGCTGACGGACATGTCCAGGTGTGATCAAAGATACAGCCAGGGAAGGGACAGGGGTCGATACAAATTGGAGAGAGATCTTTTTGGAGGAAGGGCACTGGGTGGCCCAGCTAATCCAGGGAGCTCTTCCTCCACAAGCTTGTTCTCACGCTGCCTCCTTTCCTTCCTTCTCAGTCCCCGCCACAGCACTCAGTACTCACCATAATCTGTGCAATTATTTGCTCACTGTCACTCTGCTTACCTTTCCCACTACCCTGGAAATGCCATGCTGGCAATGACAACGTCAGTCTTATTGTCCCTGGAATCCTCCTCAATTAACCTTCGGGTGAGTGCATGAATGGATGAATGAACGAACCCTGCTTCCCTGGGCCTCGATCTCCTCAGAGAGAGAGAGAGTAACAATACTTTTGGCCACGTTGCCCGGAGATCCAGGGCACACTGCTTATTTTCAATGGGTGGGCTTGGCGCTGGCATAACAAGGGAGTGGGAAGGACACAGGAGAGGGGAGTTAGGAGCAGGAGAGGAAGCCGAACTCCTCTACCCCGAGAAGAAACCACTTGGGGAGCATCCCCAAGTCAAGAGCGTAAAACAACTTCAGTAAGACATGGCGGGGTACACAGGGAGCCCTCCCCTCAAGAGCAGGCAGGATCTTCCCAACCCACGGACTGAACCAACGTCTTTTATGTCTCCTGAACTGTCAGGTGGGTTCTTTACATTAACATCATCTGGGAATCTGAGTACTTTAAAAGTTACTGAATATATAACATATGCTGCTTAGGAACACACCCCCAGGGTAGGGAAATGGTCATATCCAAGGGCAGCACCCACTGCTGCAGTCCCCACACAAATCTCGGGTCACTTCCTGCACCAGTGAGTGTGTGACAAGTTCCCAAGCATGCCTAGGGTCATCTCCTGATTTCCCAACTCCCTGAAGCAGGCCTGGGAGATAGGCACACACAGTCACGTGTCCCAGGCAGGCAATGGTAAGCAGGGCAGGCAGGCAGGAGAGCATCAGGAACACACATGTCCCCTGCCCAGCATGGTCACACCTATGGCAAGAAGCCTTCCCTGACCAAAGTCAGCAACCAGGGACAGAAGGGGGCCGTGAGTCCTGCAAGAGCCGGGGGTCACGCTCTGCTCCAGGCCTCAGTTTCCCCACTGGTTAAGTGACACCATTAGTTAATAGCTTGAGTCACAGTGAAAACTATACAGGGATGAGTGTCATGAGGTGAAAGGGTGATTTCATCCACCTCTCTCTGCACCAAGTTTTGGATTTGCCTGTGCATAAATTGTGGGCTTTCTGTCCCCTAAGCCAGCATTTCCCAAAGTGTGGCACCTAAGCCACTGGTGTGACCCATGGTGATTTCAGGCCATGCAGGAACCTGGTGGTTAAATGGCATCAGACTTCACAGTGAGAAGGCCATTCCCTGTTCAACTCCTTTGAGGGTACTGAGAACATCAAAGAGAACATCTTGAAGCAGAGCTATCTGGCCGTCACCTGCTTGTTTCTCTAGCACCTGCTAACATCCCCTTTTAAACAGACCCAGCCACTGTAGCAGGCACCAGCTGGATAGAAAGGAATAAACTTGCAATTATCTATTTGTATCTGTTTGTGGTAGGAGATACCGTTTGTCCATTTTCAAAGATGTTATCAAGTTACCTTTAATAAGTAAACGTGTTACAGCAAAAAACCCAGTGCTGACATGTTAAGCCGCTTCAGTCATATCCAATTCTTTGCGACCTAAGGACCACAGCCCATCAGTTTCTCTGTCCATGAGATTTCTCCAGGCAAGAATACTGGAGTGGGTTGCCATGCCCTCCTCCAGGGGATCTTCCCAACCCACGGACTGAACCCACATCTTTTATGACTCCTGAACTGTCGGGTGGGTTCTTTACATTAACATCATCTGGGAATCTGAGTACTTTAAAAGTTACTGAATATATAACAAATGCTGTTTAGGAACACACCCCCAGGGTAGGGAAATGGTCCCAGGATGGTGGGAGATTGAAAATGCTGACTGAGTTCCTACCTCTGCTAGTGACACATGTATCAAGGACCGTTCATTTTTTCTTCTTTTGGGGCTCACAGCCCAATCAGATCTCCTGACCCCTTCTGGAGCTGGGTGAGGCCAGGGCCCCAGGCCAAGGCAGAAGTGACAGGGCCACATCCAGACCTTCCATGAGGCCCGCCACAGCCTTCCTTTCTCTCCCCACACTGCCAGGCTGCAGAGAGGGTCCAGCACCCTCTTGAGGAAGACCCACAAGATGGTAGACACCTGAGGCCCCGGGCACTGCGTAGGGCAGAGGCCCTGCCGCCTCGGGATTTCTCAAGAGAAATGAACGTGTGGTACATTAAATCACTGAGATTTTCAGTCTGCTTATGAGAATTAGCTGACTGAGGCTAATACAAAGGGGGCATCTCTAGTTTCCTGCCAACCTGGAATCTTCTATACCAGCCTGATATCACTGAGCAGCTAACAGATGCCAGGCACAGTCCCGAGGCTTTCACAGAGATGAGCTCAGTTAGTCGTCATGTCAGGACGGGGAGCCAGGCACTACCGAGTAGCGGGTTGACTATGTCTCAGTGAGGTAATGGAGACCCAGAGGGCTTCTTGCCCAGAGTCACACACTGGGGAAGCCGTGAAGCTGAGACCTGAATCCAGGGCTGTCAGAGTCACAATGCCACGCAGCCTCTGCAAGCACATGCCCCAGGGACTGCCACGCCCTATGTCAGCCCCTAGGCAGGGTCCTGCAGGAGATGGCATGGGTGGCCCTGCCATGGCCTGGAGCCCCGCAAGCAGGCGGGACGGGGGAAGGGAGAAGGGAGGCGCCTGGCCCTGAGACGGACGGACACAGGATGGCGCGGTCAGGGAGGGCTGTGGCGAGCGCGGCGCATCACCCCCCAAAGAACAGGGGGTCGCTCAGAGGACGTGGTGCTCAAGGCCGCCCAGGAGGGTGGGTGAGATTTCAGCCCGCAGAGATGAGTGGGGAGGTGTGCCTCCTCCAACCTCCTGGAGCCACAGGGGTTAGCTGGGGCCAGGCCCACCACTCTGTCCATGGAGGGGCCTGAAAGACTGAGGGACGAGCAGCGAGTCTTCCAAGCGCCTCCCTGAGCTGGACGAATCATGCCTAGTCCCTTCAAAGTTCCTCTTACGGCTCCTCCAGACCTCGCTACCGGCTCTTCTTTCAAAGGGCATGGGGTGTAACGCAAAGAACTGAAGCGGGCATGGTGAGACACCTCCGACCCACTCAGAAAAGACACAGGTGTCTGCTTCAGCACGTCCTGCACCAGCGAAGCGGAAAGAGGCTCTGCTGAGAGAGCACGTGAAACTCCGCAAGGATCCCAGAACCTGGTGCTCTGCTTCCCTGCGGGAGGGCCACTTGAGAGTGAAGGGGGGAAAGACTGCTGATCAATAAGGCGTGTCACAGCGAACGCCGTCAGATCCGGCTGAAGGTCAATGCCAACGTGACGCCACGCGGGTGTCAGGTAACCCTGATAGGACGTGCTGAGAAGGGCACTCCACCCTCCACCCAGCCTAACCCTGAGAAAACGTCAGACAAACCCAGGGTGGGGGACATTCTGCAAGACACCTGGACAGGGTTCTTCAAGACTGCCAAGGTCACGAAGAACAGGAAAGACCAAGGAACTGTCCCCAGGCGGCACTGGGGGGGACGCGATCACTGAATGCATTACGTCCCAGAGCAATAAATGGACACTAGCGGAACAGCTATTTTTAAATTTNACCCAGGGTGGGGGACATTCTGCAAGACACCTGGACAGGGTTCTTCAAGACTGCCAAGGTCACGAAGAACAGGAAAGACCAAGGAACTGTCCCCAGGAGGCACTGGGGGGGACGCGATCACTGAATGCATTACGTCCCAGAGCAATAAATGGACACTAGCGGAACAGCTATTTTTAAATTTTATCTTGTGTTGAAACTTTGCTTCTTTCAGGTTGGGGTGCACTGGTTACCCCACCTGGCTGTGAAAGTTATAGTCTGTGGGCTGGCAATGTACGATCTTTTAAGACGTTTCTTTCCTACCCAATCTCCCCTTTCTGGTGAGGCTCCAGTAAGGTCTGTTAGGTGTGTGCCTTCTCCTTTGGGGTGGTCTCTTGGGGAGCCAGTTGGGAGAAAGGAAAACCAATAATGTAACTGTTTGGATACTGAAAATTGATTATCTTTTTGAAATAAAAAGCCTGTCCCCTCCCCCAAAAAGGACATTAGTGGAAAAGAGGCAAAATCTAAATAAAGTCTGGAGTTTAGTTAATAATAACACACCCGTGTAAGTTTCCTGGTTGGGACAGATGTGTGAACCATGAGGAACACTGGAGGGGCTCTGTACCACCTACACAACCCTCCTGTAACTCTATTCTAAAATTTAAAAGTGTCTTTAATTTAAAAAAGAGAGAAAAGTGCCACCCCGTTCTCCAGGGGACCTTCCCAACCCAGGGATCGGACCCAGGTCTCCTGCACTGCAGACAGATTCTTTACTGTCTGGGCCCCCAGAGAAGCCCGACAAAACATATGTCTCACAAGGCTGGGGGGCAGGAGCTGTCTGGCTGGCTCAGCGCTGTATCCCCAGCTTTGAGCACAGTGCCTGGCACACAGCAGGCCCTCAAAAAATATGTTCAACAGACAATGTCTCCACCACCCCAGCCCACGGCTGGCCTGTTAACTGGGGTTCCAGAGGCCGCCAGAGCGACTGCGGGCTGGGCGGCGCCACCTGTCCCCTCGGGAGGGCCGCACCCCTCCCCCTAGCAGGGTTTCAGCTGGTCCCCAGCCCCAGGTGCACACATTTGAATACTGGCAACGGCCTCTGAGGCCCGGCCTCCTCTCAGGCAACCCGGAGGCCCTCCCTCAGCTTCCCCGGCAGCAAAGTGTAAACACAACTGGGCAGACAGCAGCTGGCATCGGGAGCGTCCATGGAGCAGCCCCCCTACACCAAGGGGATAACACGCTCCTCTGGGGCATGCACATTGGGTAAGAAAACCAGCTCTGGCATCACAGACAAGTGCTCCACTTGCCCGTGGTGTGTGCGACTTTGGCCAAGTCCCATCCCCTCTGTGCCCAGCATGCTCATCAGGCAAGTGGGAATGACCCTGGGTTCCAACCTGACCTGAGGGTGACCTGAACCAAGTAAGGCCTCAGCCTGGCACTGGATAAGCAGGGACCATGGTGGGCACTGTGGGCACAGCATAGCGCTGGGCGGTCCCTGAGAGAGACACCCTGGATTTGGAGAAGGGAGTGCCACTCCAACTGAGGTTAGGCCAGCCCGGGACTGCTAAGGAGCAAAGTCAGGTCTGGAGGCAGAGCTGGCCGTGCGCCCCCAGCACCATCCATGGGAGGAAAGCCCCAGGCCAGGAAGCATGCCCTGAGACGCCTCTGCCCAAATCTGGGGGTCCCTCACTCCTCTGCTTCCGGCTCCAAGTCCAGACCCACCAGACCCCCTCCTGAGTCCAGGGGCTCCACCCCAAGTCCTGTCCACCGGGCGAGCCTGTGCTGGCTCCCTGGTACGTGTGGCACACAGCCCACCCGCCACCAGCCACAGGCCGTCATCAGCCCTCAGAAGGCTTTGGTTTGGCCCAGCCTAATGTTCAACAAAAATAAAATTGAAAGCAGTTACTAATCGTTTTCACACAATTTATGAGATTTTCATCATTTCCTGAAAAACAGGGTGATCTAGAGGGCAACAAGCCACAGGGAGCTGCCCCTTCCCAACCGAGCATCACCCTCTGACAGGCTCCAGCTCCTGCACCCAGCTGCCCCCCTACCAACCCCATATCTCTGACGGGCTCCAGCCCCTGCACCCAGCTGCCCCCCTCACCCCAAGGTACCTTCTGGGATTCTGGGGGCATCTGCATGTGTGACCCTGTGACCACTTTGTCTCCCACTTGAGGTTACTGCCTTGGTGTCCGGGGTCACCACGTGGGTGCCACTTAGAGAAGGGAGCCCGGCTCCGGGCTGAATCACCCCAGGTGTCCTCACCAGGGCACATCTCTGCCCTGCACACCCCAGGAGTCCCAGCCTTACCATGTCCGCCCGTCAGGTGCCCCTCTGTGCAGATCCACCAGGGCTGAGCATGGGGCACAGCATAGGGCAGCCAGGCAAGGCCAGGATGAGAGAAACACACCCTGCTTTCTAAGCATACTTGTCCCGCAATCCACACGGTTCACCTCATCCTCATAGAAGTCCTGCCGGGAAAGTGAGCACCCCAACATGCAGATGAGGAAAAGGGAGGCTCACAGAGTCAGGCGTCTTGTTCAGGGCCCGGAGCCCAGTGAACACGGGGAATGGCTTCGTATCCAGGGCGATCTGCCAAATGGGCTGAGTGTGAGGGTCTGTTCCCACGGGAGGCACTCCGAAGGCAGCCCTCGAGGGATTCGTAGGGAAAAAAGCCATTCCTAAAGGGGCCCACAACCTAGCCCCTGCCCCTGAAGACACCTTCTCCACGTCATAAAGGTGCCCTTGGACCCAGCAAAACATCCAAACAAGGCAAGTATCGCCAGGTTCCTTCCAAAGTAGTGAAGGGGTATTTTACTTAAATTCTGCTATGTCACCGTGGCTCCTGGTGTGAAAGCAAGAGAGAAAAGGATGGTGCAACCTGGTGGGGAGTCATAAAAATCAACAATGTCTGGGCACCAGCGAGGCAGGGAGCACAAGGCAAAGCACCCTGGCTCTTGACTCAGACCCCAAGTTCAAGGCCTAGTCCCGTACTTCCTCAGCTGTGTACCTGGGCCAGTCACTTCCCAGCTCTAAATACTGGCTTCCCGTTTCCAAACTAAATTAATAAAGGAAACAATCAGCAGAGTGAAAGGGCACTTTTTTCACTGGGAGAAAATATTTGTGAACTATGTATCTGAAAAGCGGTTAATATCCAAAATACATAAGAAATTCCTTCAACTCCATAGCAAATTACACACACACAAAATACACAACAACAACACCCACAACCAAATAACCTGATTAAAACTGGGCAGAGGACCTGAATAGACACTTCTCCACATAAGACACACAAGTGACCAACAGGTATATGGAAAGATCCTCAACATCACTAACAATTCAGTTCAGTTCAGTTCAGTTGCTCAGTCGTGTCCGACTCTTTGCGACCCCATGAATCACAGCACGCCAGGCCTCCCTGTCCATCACCAACTCCCAGAGTTCACCCAGACTCATGTCTATTGAGTCGGTGATGCCATCCAGCCATCTCATCCTCTGTCGTCCCCTTCTCTTCCTGCCCCCAATCCCACCCAGTATCAGGGTCTTTTCCAACGAGTCAACTCTTCGCATGAGGTGGCCAAAGTATTGGAGTTTCAGCTTCAGCATCAGTCCTTCCAATGAACACCCAGGACTGATCTCCTTTAGGATGGACTGGTTGGATCTTCTTACAGTCCAAGGGACTCGCAAGAGTCTTCTCCAACACTACAGTTCAAAAGCATTAATTCCTCGGCACTCAGCTTTCTTCACAGTCCAACTCTCACATCCATACATGACCACTGGAAAAACCATAGCCTTGACTAGACGGACCTTTGTTGGCAAAGTAATATCTCTGCTTTTTAAGTTCACTAACAATTAGGGAAATGCAAATCAAAACCACAGTGAGATACCCACCTCACACTTTGTCAGGATGGCCATCACTCAAATAAATAAAAGATAATAAGTGTTGGGGACAATGTGGAGAAACTGGAATTCTTGTATATTGTTGACGGAAATGTCAGAGAAGCCACTACGGAAAACAGTAAGAAGGGTCCTCAAAAAATTAAAAATAGAAATACCAAACCAGTAATCAGGGTTATTTATCCAAAATAACTGAAATCAGGATCTTAAAGAGGTACATACACCCCCATATTCACCACAGCATTATTCACAACAGCCGAAATGTGGAAATAACCTGCGTGTCCATGGCCGGATGATAAGGAAAATGTGGTGTATACCACAATGGGATGTTACTCAGCCTTTAAAAAGGAAAAACATGGATGAACATGGCGAACGCTGCGTTAGGTAAAATAAGCCAGTCACAGAAAGTGTATTAGTTGCTCAGTCGTGTCCAATTCTTTGCAACCCCATGGACTGTAGCCTGCCAGACTGTTCTACCATGGGATTCTCCAGGCAAGAATACTGGAGTGGGTTGCCATGCCCTCCTCCAAGAGATCTTCCCAACCCAAGGATCGAACCCAAGTCTCTCACATGGCAGGCAGATTCTTTACTGTCTGAGCCACCAGGGAAGTGGTTAGTCATAGTCACAGAAGACCAAATTACTATGTCCGCTTACAGGAAGCATCTAAAATAGTTAAATCTACAGCAGCAGAGAGTAGAACAGCGGTTGCCAGGGGCTGGAGAAGGAAATGGGAATTTGCTATTCAACAGGTATAAAGTTTCAGTTATGCAAGACGAATAATAAGTTCCAGAGACCTGCTCTACCACACTGCGCCCATCATTAACAATATTGAATGGTGCACTTAAAAAGCTGTTAAGAGGGTAGCTCTCATTTTAAAGTGTCCTGACCACAATTTTTAAAAATTTAGTTAATAAAGTGATAGAATTAGAGTTTCTTGAGGGGATGAAACTGTTCCATATTCAGATTGTGGGGCGGTCACACGACATGAAGCCTGTAGAAAAGTACACCCAAAAAAGGCCACTTTTACTGCATGTTAATTAAAAAGATAAAGCACAGAAAAATAAGTGACTATAATCGTATCTATCTCGTGTGACCAGTGTGATTTTCCAATTCAATAACAGGCCCGGCACAGAGCACACACATCGGCAGCTGAGGAATTGTCAGGAACTGTCAGGCATTTCCAATAAGATGCCCCCTTTCCTCCTAAGAAATGCAAGCCTCACATCAAAATTCAAGAGAAAAGTATTGCCAGCACCCGATGTTCAGGGATCTGTGACTAAAGTTTGGTAACAGCCAGGCCGCTCATCTCAAATAGGGTTTCCACCTTTTGGATAAACAGAACATTTCAGTCCATTTCAAACGGATCTTGCTTCCTGTCCAGCTGTGCTGCCCGGAAGGTTCCAAGAGGCAGCGTTCAAGGAAAGGATTATGCTTTCAGGTGTCTGAGCTGAGCTGGTCCCCTGGGGCCCCTTTGAAGTACCATCTGTGTGACCCAGCATCTCTGGGGGTCAATTTCCCTGGATGTAAAATAGGAATAATGCCCAGTCAGAGAGTAGAGAGATTTGTAAAGCACCTTCTACATTCCCTTAGCTCTTGGTAGTACAGGGAACCCTGAGTACCCCCTGCCTCTCTTAAAAACGAACACACAGAAGCGTTGGCAGGCTTTCCTCCCTGTCTGGTACTTTTCCCGCATGCTGTTGTTGTTTAATCGCTAAGTCGTGTGTGACTCTTTTTAGACCCCATGGACTGCAGCCTGCCAGGCTCCTCTGTCCATGGGATTTCCCAGGCAAGAATACTGGAGGGGGTTGCCATTTCCTTCTCCAGGGGATCCTCCCAACCCAGGGATAGAACCTGGGTCTCCCGTGTTGGCAGGTGGATTCTTCTTTACCACTGAGCCACCAGGGAAGCCCTATTTTTCCTGCACAGACCAATGTAATTAAGTTAACAGACCTGAATGTTAAAGTTGACAACAGACAATTAGGCTAATTACCACTTCCTTAAAGGATCAATTAGAGCTCAGTTTCCCAAACAATATTTTGAGAAATGGTAGTGGCCACCCTATGAGCCACGTGGTGGCTTACAGAGTACATTTGGCAAAAGCTGGACTGAACCAAGTGACTCGGGTTCCTTTTGTGCAGGACTTCTCAGAGTCTTTAGTAAGCTATGCACATGCTATGGATCTCCCAGGAGGGAACCCATTATGGAGCAGCACAGACCAGGAGATGCTGAGCTAGTCAACCTGACTCTACATCCAAAGCCCCCGGGAACCCTGGTAAACTACAGATGCAGATTCAGGGTGGGCCCTGTGACGCTGCCTTTCCAGCAAGCTCCGAGGTGATGCTGAAGTTGTTAATGTGGCACCACAGTTTGAAAAGTAAGGATATCAATGGTAAGGTAACCCCTCCCCCGACCACCACCACTGACCTGCCTTATTGACAGCTTTACTAGTGAAGAACCAAACCAGAGGAGGGAATGGGCTTGCAGGGTTGACCAATGGGACCACACTCTGCTCCCCAACTTCCCCTGCAGGGACCCACTCCAGCATCTGGCCTTCCCTGTGCTCTCAGCCTACTAAAGATGGCTCTCCTGATGCAGAGCAATCTCTGAGCTGTGTACTGGGATCACTCGGGGGCCTTTACAAAACACTGATGCCTCAGCCTCCCACCCTAAGGTCCTGAGTACTGGGTCTGGAGAGCCACCTGAGTCTGGGGATTTTTAAAGCTCCTCCAGTGACTCTTAATATTCCGCCAGAGCTGAAGGTTACTGATACAAGGGAGTGGGTGAGTCTCACCCCAAACGCCCTTCTCACACCCTGCCTGCCTCTCCACTACCGCCCAGGAGCGGTTCCAAAATTTAAAAAATGAACAGATTACCAGATGGGAAACAGAACTTAATGAATCCACAGCTGGCTAAAGATACTACAGTATCGAGGTCAGGAATCCAAACCGCCTCGGGAGGAGAGATTTTCCATCTCTTTCCATGTCTGGATGAGCACAGAAACGCAGGCCCTACACTCTAGAGCCCCAGGGGCTGGAGCAGGAAAGCCTGGGCCCTCCAGAGTGAGAGGCTCAAGTCAAGGATCCCCAACCCTTGGGCCACAGACCAATACTGGTCCGTAGCCTGTTAGGAACCGGGCCCACACGGCAGGAGGTGAGCAGCGGGCAAGCTTCATCCGTATTTACAGCAGCTCCCCATCACTCGCCTTACCTCCTGAGCTCCAACTCCCGTCAGATCAGCGGCAGTATTAGATTCCCGTAGGAGCGTGAACCCTAAACGTAACGCGCTTGAATCATCTTGAAACCATTCTTACCCACCTCCCTTCCTGTCCATGGAAAAACTGTCTTCCATGAAACCAGTCTCCAGTGACAAAAAGGGTGGGGACCACTGCTCTAAATTACCGTGAGACCATAGTAGGGGGTGGGGGATCTTTAAAGACAAGTTTAGAATCAGGTGTCAGACCACATGAGGCTAGTTAAAAAAAAAACAAGGGTTGGTGGCTTTAAGTTTCTTAATGAGCACTTCCGGGAAAGGCTTAGAGATGAGATAACCAATGAGTCCAATCAGAGGGGGATTCAGTTCTCTCTGAACTTGGTGAGTGGGAGGGGAAAGCTTTAGAGATGAGCCTACAGGATACAAGCCGGGCTCTGGGGCAGAGAGCAGCATTCCAACCCCCAGGACTTTCTGCTGATCCATCATGCACCTCAACTGGCTCGTCTGTAAAGCGGGATAACAACAGTGTCTGCCTTGCAGGGTTACTGAGGGATTAAATGAGCGCAGGTAGGATTCTTACAAGAGTCAGGCACTAGTAAGTGCTCAATAAACACAAAATACTGGCTTGATTTTCACCTAAAATTTTCCTCTGGTCTGATCTTTATTTCCCTTTTGCCCTCATTTTAAAGTTTATTTATATTTTTTTAAACTTGTTGTAAAGTATGTGTTTCCATCAGCTTACCCAAGTTCTTTCTGGGCTGAAGCAGGGCAGAAATGCAGGCACTCGGGTAAGCTGCTATCTGCCGAGTGCTGACTGTGTGCTCAGAGCCCGCCATGGTGGCTGGGAGGCTGACACCGGTGTAGGGAGTGAGGGAGGCTGCAGGGACCCCCGCGGGCGAGGCCCCACGGGGAGCTAAGGAAACTGTCCTTGATCAGAGCTACAGGCCCCACTTGATGGCTGAAACCAGGATGTGAAAAAAATCACGTCAACTTCAGAAAGTTCCCCTGGGGCTCTGAGGAGATCTACGGTCTCTTGGAGATGCCTGACCACTCGGAAGGCGAGAGTGAGAGGCGATGGAGGCTGAACCAAGATGCCAACAGCAGAGCTGGCATCACAGGCTCGAGAACCGTGTGATCACACAGGGCCCCACGCTCGGAGGGCTGTGTTCAGACCTGGCTTAACGTTCTGCTGTCACTGTCCTGACAAGCTTAATACTTTTCCAACAAGGGGTTCTGCATTTTCATTTTGCACTGGGCCCCACAAACTATGTAGCTGACCATACCCAGCAAAGACAGCTCGTTTGCCCCTGCATCAACCCTACCGGGGAAGGCAAGGAAGGTTGCCATCTCCTGAAAATGAAGAAACTTAGGCTCAGAGAAGATTAAGTTAACTCTTCCAGGGCCCAATGGTCAGTGACAGGGGAGCATCATACCCCAGGTCTTTGGGTTTCAACACAGGTGGCCAGCTCCCCGCTGCGTGCCTGAAAGTCCTGCTCAGGCTCCTCTGGGCCTGGGCAACGGGAACTGCACCCCTGCCCCCCACCGCGGGCCAAGGCTGAGACAGCAGGTGTTCTGGCCCCTGCCAGCCGGAACTGAGTCCCGGCAGGGCCAACACCCACGGAACTGGGTCACAAGGCCAGTTCCACCACTTCAAGGTCCAGCGACTAACGAAACAAAGCCCTGGGAGCAAGGCAAACACAAGTCACCTTTGAAAGCCCGGGGGCCCTCCTCTGTGCTCTGCCTACTCCCCCACCCCCGAGTGCAACTTAGAGAAGCACATGCTCAAGGAAGAAAGGGGGAAAATGAACCACCCAGAGCTGAAAAGGTGCCCAGTAAAGTAAGAAATCGCATTACCAAATTATAATTGGTTTCCCTAACATCTGCTGGATCATGGAAAAAGCAAGAGAGTTCCAGAAAAACATCTATTTCTGCTTTATTGACTATGCCAAAGCCTTTGACTGTGTGGATCACAAAAAACTGTGGAAAATTCTGAAAGAGATGGGAATTCCAGATCACCTGACCTGCCTCTTGAGGAACCTATACGCAGGTCAGGAAGCAACAGTTAGAACTGGACATGGAACAACAGACTGGTTCCAAATAGGAAAAGGAGTACGTCAAGGCTGTATACTGTCAACCTGCTTATTTAACGTATATGCAGATTATATCGTGAGAAACGTTGGGCTGGAAGAAGCACAAGCTGGAATCAAGATTGCCAGGATAAATATCAATAACTTCAGATATGCAGATGACACCACCCTTACAGCAGAAAGTGAAGAAGAACTAGAGCCTCTTGATGAAAGTGAAGCGGGAGACCTGGGTTCGATTCCCTGGGTTGGGAAGATTCCCTGGAGAAGGGAATACCCAGTCCAGTATTCTGACCTGGAGAATTCCATGGACTGTACAGTCCATGGGGTCGCAAAGAGTTGGACACGACTGAGCGACTTTCACTTTCTTGAGTTGTGCAAATTAAATGGCATGGTACAGATTTGGGCTATGCACAGCATCTAACTCTGAGTCAAGGCTGTCTCTTATACACATCTTGAAAGAGGAGAGTGAAAAAGTTGGCTTAAAGCTCAACATTCAGAAAACTAACATCATGGCATCTGGTCCCATCATTTCTTGGGAAATAGATGGGGAAACAGTGTCAGACTTTATTTTGGGGGGCTCCAAAATCACTGCAGATGGTGACTGCAGCCATGAAATTAAGACGCTTACTCCTTGGAAGGAAAGTTATGACCAACCTACCTAGAGAGTGTGTTAAAAAACAGAGACATTACTTTGCCAACAAAGGTCCGTCTAGTCAAGGCTATGGTTTTTCCAGTGGTCATGTATGGATGTGAAAGTTGGACTGTGAAGAAGGCTGAGTGCTGAAGAACCAATGCTTTTGAACTGTGGTGTTGGAGAAGACTCTTGAGAGTTCCCTGGACTGCAAGGACATCCAACCAGTCCATTCTAAAGGAGATCAGTCCTGGGTGTTCTTTGGAAGGACTGATGCTGAGGCTGAAACTCCAATACTTTGGCCACCTCATGCGAAGAGTTGACTCATTGGAAAGGACTCTGATGCTGGGAGGGACTGGGGGCAGGAGGAGAAGGGGACGACCGAGGATGAGATGGCTGGATGGCATCACCAACTCCATGGACAGGAGTTTGGGTGAATGCCGGGAGTTGGTGATGGACAGGGAGGCCTGGCGTGCTGCAATTCATGGGCTCGCAAAGAGTCGGACACAACTGAGCGACTGAACTGAACTGAACTGACAGACTCTGAGAGACATGTCCTCAGGGCGAGGGTGGCCCTGGCAATTTTTTCTAGGCACTGGAGTTACAACAATGAAGGAAACAGATAAAAGTCTTTGAGGCAGCTCATGTTTTCATGGGAGGCAGAAAGAAAATAAGCACAAAATAATGAAGTGAATTATATAGTGTTAGGCAACAGGCGCTTCGATGAAATAATACCAATAACGAAAAGAGTGACCAAAATTTCCTGGGTGCTTACTCTGCATCTAAATGCTTTACACACAGTGGCTCAATTAATCCTCTCAATAATGGGTACTGTTTTCATCCCCATTTCACAGACAGGAAAGCACACAAGAGGTAAGGTCCCACAGGCACTAAGAAAGCAAGGAGTGCTAATAAGAAAGGGCAAGAGAGTCCTTTCTCCTCCTTCTTGATTTTATTCTGTATTAGGGAAAGCAAAATGAGCAAAAAGGCTGGTTTTCTCCCTGGCCTCGAACTGGGAGAGGGGGCATTCAATCAGAATATGTCCCTCTCCATCTCCCGTGGTCTTTTTTTTTTTTTGTATTAAGGGTTATTTAATTATAGTATGTACATTTCACTAAACATAAGTTGAACATAAATTATACCACTATATACCTATAACAAAACTGATATATGTTCTTAAACTTTCATACAGTTGTGACCACAATTCAGTGGCTGAATTTTATACTCTCAATAGGTTTATACAAACTGCAGAACAAGAGATGAATCAAGTGGCAAGTGTCAAGACAACTTTCCAAACATCACCTATGCACACACATAGAAGAGACTACAAAAAGACACATGTAAAATTGCGGGTCGTCTCTGGGGTTGCCGGGGCAGCCCATATTCCTGGTGGAGCGGATCCTCTGTAGTTACTGTTTAGTCATTTTTTTGCGACCACACAGACTGTAGATGACCAGGCTCCCCGACCATGTGATTTCCGAGGCAAGAATACTGCGAGTGGGTCGCCATGTCCTTCTCTCTCCCCCATGGTTTTTAAGAGATCTGACAGGGCTGGGGACCCTCCAAGTCTTCCCTTTTCACCCACGGCTAACAGACCAAGCTCCAGAGCTTTGGAGCCAACAGTCCCCAGTTTGAATCCCAGCTCCATCAGCTCACCACTGCCTGGCCCTGGGCAAACAAGTCACATGTCACCCAGCTCTGCAGTGGGGCATCGGGTGGAGGGCTGAGCACAGAGCAGACACTCAGTAAACGTTTGATCAGTGAACACTGAAGTGCATGGGACGGCAGGCCCTTCCTTTGAACCTGAGCCCTGGAAGGAACATGTCTTAGAAATGTAGGTTACTAGGCTCATCCTCCAAGGTGCAAATGGAAAGTGTTGAATACATTCTCACTGTTCTGGAGTAGCACAAGCTTTCAAGGAAATTGATTAGAACACCTCATTAAGCTGGGGCTCCCATGACACCTGGACACGCCCCATCTCCAACTCAAGGGGCACCAAGTCAGGAATTCTATGCAACCTGGGACCCTGGCCTACCCTTCAATCTAGGGCAAGACCCTCAGCCCTCAACTTCCTTCCCTTAAAATGTGAGGTTAGGTGCAGAGTGAATGAATTATATGCCCCAAAGCAGTGACTTCTTCAATAAGGTCAAAATCACCAGAACCAGATAGAAGATAGAAGAGGACAGGAATTATCAGCCTGGGCAAGGGGAGGCTTTATGGAACCAGAAATGGAAGTGCCAACTACAGCTCTCTCGTGGCCTGAATGTTAACTGTTGGTATGAGGTCTGCCCCTGAATTCCATCAGAGGAGCCCTTCCTTGTGTGAGAACTACCCTGGCGGCAGCCCCAGGGCTGCGTGGAAGGGGCAGGCTGAGAGACGGCCACAGCGCTCGGGGCAGGCCGAGCTCCACGCCCGCCAGTGCAAGAGTTCCCAGGCCACTGTGCTCTTCAGGCTGACACCCCAATACACCCACACACCTGGGGGGCACTGCCAGGCTTTTCTGCCAGAAGGCTGGCACTTTACCCTGGCTTCGTTCACACCTACAGGGAGGGACCAGAAACCCTAGTCTGTGGGTGAGGAAATGGCCTCATGGAGAGGCGGCTTGTCCACTAACATCTCACTTCTGAACTCCACACCCCACCAGGCTCTGAATTAAGCGCCTTTCAGGCTCTCAGCCCTACCAGGTGGGACTTTATTTTTAGCCCCAATCTGCAGGTGGTGACAGAGATACTGAGAGGGCTCAGACACTTGCCCAAGTCATCCAGCTGAGCAGCTCAGGGGAGGTCTGTACCCAGAGCCTTCGCCCCAACTTCTAGAATATACCAACCTGCTCAGTGGAGGGGACAGAGACAGGATTCTAATTCAGCTCGCACTAAATTCTAACCCACTAAAGCCCTGCTATTTTTTCCCTGATATACATGACCAGCAATGTGGCCTCAGGCCAGGACAGTCCCTGGGGCTCCATCCCTCCAGGGAAAGTCTGCTGGAGACCCTCGTCAGTCAGGCTTCCTAGAAGGCCTAGCCCAGGACAACGTGGACCAGGTGGCGACCGGACCCCACAAAGGGCTCCCTGTGCTGACTACAGAAAGCCGAGGCCAGACCCGGCTGGGCCCTCTCTGCAAAGCCCTGCCCACAGACCTCTGGTCTGGTCTCCTCCCCTCCCCCAAGGAGCCCCCAGACCCAGAGCCCAGGAGTAGGACCAGCGGAGGGACGGGCCTCCAGCTGGAGCCGGTGGGGAAAGGCTGAGCCTACGGAAACCTGAAACCCTCCAGCAGCTGCCTGGTGGGAGGGGGCTGCAGACCCCTGTGGATTCCTGGGGGCTCATCCAAGGTGCCCTGGACGCACCTGTCACTGGGGTGGGGTTCAGCAGAGGCTCTGAAGAGGGGAGAAAGGGGATGGCTTCTTAGCTCGTTCGCGCCCATCTAGGAGAGGGAGGAAATCTGTTTCCCAGTATGGGGGGAAGGGGATGCGACTTTGCGAGGTGTCAGGGCAGCCTGGGAAGGGGGACCCCGAGAGGGAAGGGGCGGAGTGGCCTGAGAGGTGGGTGGCCTCGCTTCCCGCTGCACGAGGAGGCCCCCGAGCCTCCGGCTGGCTTTGTGTGCGGCAGGGGGCCCGCCTGGAGTCCCCGAGGGCCGGCGGAGGCATGCACAGGGTGGGGGACTGCTTTTGCGTTTCAGGCGGGAGGGGTCCGCAGCGTGCCCGAGCACGCCCCGCGCCGGTGTTGCCACACTCACCTCCTGAAGTCAAAGGGCATCGTGCCGTCGCCGCCGCCGCCAGGGATGGGAGCGCTGCAGGCCAGGTGGGCCGCGGCGCCGCGTGGGTCCCAGCCCGCTGCCAACGCCGCCTCCGGCCGCCCCGCCCCCGCCGGCCGCCCCCCGCCTCCGACACTCGCCGCTGCCTCCCGCCGCCGGGAAGTGACGCTCCGCTCAGCGCATTGGGCACCGCCCCCGCCCCCGGCCGCCCCTTCCGCCGCACCGTTAAAGGGGCCCGGGGGCTGGGGTGGGGGGCTGGGTGCCGGGACGGAGTGGCGGGCCTTAGCGGGGCGCGCGGTGGGGCTCGAGGCTTGGAGAGGAAGGGAGCACCCAAAGATAGTTATTCATGCCTTCCCAGCCCCCGCCCCCCACTGTGTTTTCCACAATTTCTCTGTGGCCTTGAACAAATCCCACTGCCTCCGATATTTTGCATTTGCAAACCAGTAATCCTGAGTTGAGGCCTCCCAGATAGCTCAGTTGGTAAGGAATCCGCCTGTAATGCAGGAGACCCCGGTTCCATTCCTGGGTCGGGAAGATCCACTGGAGAAGGGATAGGCTACCCACTCCAGTATTCTTGGGCTTTCCTGGTGGCTCAGCTGGTAACGAATCCGCCTGCAATGCGGGAGACCTGGGTTCGATTCCCTGGGTTGGGAAGATTCCCTGGAGAAGGGAATACCCAGTCCAGTATTCTGACCTGGAGAATTCCATGGACTGTACAGTCCATGGGGTCGCAAAGAGTTGGACACGACTGAGCGACTTTCACTTTCTTGAGTTGTGCAAATTAAATGGCATGGTACAGATTTGGGCTATGCACAGCATCTAACTCTGAGTGAAGGGCCTAATACCGTGACAGAAAGGTGGAGGTCAGGCAGGTCTAGATTTGTAAAGTGGACCCAACCACATCCCTGCTGAGCCTCTCTGGGAAACACACTGGGCTTCTCTGAGCCCACACCCCTTTCCACATCTGCAGGAAGAAGCTGATGATGCTTACTGGAGGAGGTTTTTCCTGGGGATCAAATGAGAAAGTTGGGAGACTGTGTAGCGTGACGCCTGGCTCCCTATAAAGCCTTGTCACCTGAAGCTGTTGTGGTTGGCCTGCTAGCTCTATTTCTCTGCTTGCATCTTCAGTACATGGTTCGTTTCCATGGTATTCACTGAGCCTGGCTCTGAGCCCAGTCTATTGTGGATGGCAGACCAAGACCTGTTGTGTGACTTGGCCCAGGGTAGACCTCTCTGAGCCTCAGTTTCCTTCTGTGCAATTCACAGGATTGCTGAATGAGAGGAGCTGGTAGCTGTAATACAAGACCCAGGTGGAGGAAATTCATTTTGAACTTCCCCTTCTATGACTGGCCCCACCTCCAAGGCTTTGCTAATACAGAAGCTTGAAAAATCCCGAGGGAGGAAGGGGGGACGGTGGAGCTTGTGTGCAAAAAGCAGGGCCGGCAGGCCATTTCTCGTCTATAAATAGAGGGAAATGGTGGTACCTGTTCCTTTGGGAGGATTCAGAATGCACTGTGCCAGTTCCTGTCTGGTGTAGGGTGTGGGCTGTGAACCGCGCTCTTCCTCTGGACCCTATACAGTGTTGCCTCTTCTTCCCTTTTCTTTTCATTCATTCATTCAGCCAGCAAGGGGCCTGGCACTCTTGGGAGAGAGAAGGAAATCTCAGCTGGAACTTGAATCCTAGGAGCAGCAGAAAGGTTGAAGGGGCCTTGAGTAGCCACTGAGCCCAAAAGACTGTTTGCCTGGCCCCCTATATGAGGGGAGTCACACAGTGGTAAGTATTTGACAATGAATCCTCCCTCTCAAAGTCTGGTCCCAGCCCAGACCTATTGAATTAAGTGTGCATTTCACACGGTCTCCAAAAGATTCATTGACACATTTAATTCCTAGAGACACTGTGATAAAGGCCCATGTTTTGGGGCATTAGGGGACTTCTGCATTTGCTGTTTCTTTTGCCTTGAACACGTTCATCTCTCTGTGCTGTAATGAACAGAGAATATGCATGCCTCCCAGTAGATTCTCCCTTTCTTCATAACTCTTAGCTATGGTAACAGAGCCCATGCTCGAGCCAAACTGCATGGGGTCACATTCTAGTATGTCTACTTACTAATTTATTTTACTTCTGTACCTCAGTTTCCTCATCTGTAAAATTAGGACAATAATAGTACCTTCCGCATAGACCGTGTTGTAAGGATAAAATGTGTTGGTGAATGTCAAGGATTTAGGATAGTGCCTGGCACAGAGTAAATGTAAGAGAGGTTTGACTGTGGCTGCTATTTTTGCATGAAGATGGAGCTGCCAATTTTTGGCTGAGCATATGGGTGCTCAGAAGGAAAGTTACATTTCCTAGCTTCCCTTGCAGCTAGGTGTGGCCATGTGACTAAGTTCTGGCCGCTGAGATGTAAAGAAATGTAGCTGCTTCAGGGATTCTCGGTGGATGTTACCCATTGTGTCCCTCTCTCCTTCTGGCTACCCAGAATGTGGATGCCACCATCCTGCTCCTTTCAGTGAAGGTCATGTAGAGCAGAGCAACAAGATAGAGGGAGCCTGGGTCCCTGCCCCTGAATGACACAGTACCTGTCCTCAAACATCTCCCCAAACGTCTAAGCCAAAGAGAAACACACATGTCTGGTTTAAGTTACTGTTATTTTGTATTTTCAGACACTTAACACCCGAACCTAATACTAATACACCTGCCCAGCCTAGTTAATTTCTTGACTTGGTTCAACTACCACATGCAGAATAGGCCAGGACCCCCATTATATGGTCACATGGCACCCATAGGTTTTTAGGGGGAGAAATTGTCACAGTTTGTGGTGAGATTATTATTAATTGGCTATGTCTACCTCCCCATGTTGATTGGAAGTTCTCCGTGGAGGATGGATGTCTGTTTGCTCATCACTGTATCCTAGCACCCAACCAGAGCCTGCGCATGGTGGGGCAGGTGGGGGAGGGGGGGTGCCATAACTATGTATTGAATGCTGAATGGCAGTTTCCCAGAGAGGCAGTCTTTCTGTAAGAATTCCCAGAGAGAATGGGGGGAAGGGACACATCAACAAAGATCTCTGTGGGGACTCTTGAGGTCTGCAAGCCAGTCCCAGATGGCCTGTGTGCCCAGAAGACATGTAAGATGGGACAAGAGAAATCAGCCGTTGTATTACAGTAAATGAGAAAACCCTGCATCTCTTGACCATGGGAGTAACTTACTAAAAACTGAGTTTTAGGATTGCTAATCTTTCAGGACCCTATCGTAGCCAGCCTCAAGTGGCTGATATTCCCATGCCCTTGTGTAATCACCTCCCACAATGTGAAGTGCCAAACTGGATAACCAACAGGACGTTGCAGAAATCACCTCATATGACTCTGCAGGCTAGGTAGTAAGGGCATTGAGGCTTCTCCTTAGGCTCTCCTGAATCACTTGTTCTGGAGAAAACCAGCTTCTAGGTCATAAAGATACTCAAGTACGGTTAGAGAGGGGTCGGATGGCAAAGAACTGGGGCCTCCTGCCAACAGCCATGTGAGCGAGTCATCCTAGGAGTGGATCCTTAGCCTCTAAGCCTTCAGAGCTGCAGCTCCAGCCCACAGCTTAACTACAGCCGAGGGAGAAGCCGTCATCCAGAGCCACTCATCTAAGTCGCTCCTGGATTCCTCCTGACTCTTAGAAACTTTGTGAGATAATAAATGTTTAGTGTAAGCCACTAACTCATGGGTATTCAGTGCACAATGTAGAGAGTCAATAAAGACTCCATCCCCCATTCATTGTTCTGCCAGCGCCTTCTCCCTGCCTTCTTCCGCCTCACCCCCTACAGGCTTAGCGAAATGGCAAAGCACTGCAATCAGATGACTCTCTAACTGAGAGACATGGACACAGTTTAACTATCTTGTTGTCTGAGTATGCAGTGAAGGATAAAAATACCTTTCCTGTGGCAGGTAACCTCTAAAATCACCATCCCAATAAACCCACCTCCTTGTATCCAAACACTTTCATAATCTCCGTTCTTACAGTGTAGGCTGGACTTGTGATTCACTTTGAATGAACAGAATATGGCAGATACAGTGGCATGTCGCTCCTAAGACTAAGATACAGAAAGATTGTGGCTTCCGCCTTGAACACTGTTTCTCAGATCAACTGTTCTGGGCAAGCCAGCAGCCCTATGGAGAGGTCCTGTGGGAGAGCTCACTAGTGAATCTTCTGGCACCGGACAGCAACCATGTGATTGAACTTGGAGTGGATCCTTCAGCCTCAGTTGAGCCTTGAGGTGACCGCAGCCCTGACCCACAACTTGACTGCAACCTCCCGGGAGACCTTGACCCAGAGGCATTCGGCTGAGCTGCATCTGGATCCCACGAAATGAGAAGTTTGTTGTTCTAAGCGACTAAGTTTGGGACAATTTGTTATGCAGCAACAGTTAACAAATACATGGCCTAAAAGCTTGCTGTAAAGGTGAAGTAACATGTACAGGGCCAGGCATATAGCAGGTGCTAATTAAATGCTTGCTGAATTAATCAATTGATAAACACATGAACATTCTATAATGTAGAAAGTTCCCTGGCTCCAAATGCTCACTGGTCTCTACCCCCTCTTGCCAAACACATCACGGAAAGTTGTTTGAGGCAGGGAAATGGCCAGGTCAGATTTGTTTTTCTGTAATAGGAGCCTGGTTTGTGTTCTAGGGGTGTGGCTGGATGAAGAGCTTAAGAAATAATAGTCCTTTGTCAGCTTGAAGAGGTGTTGAGGGTAACTTGGGCCTCATAACAGGCTTCTCAACAATTTCTCCTTTCTTGCTCTGTAACATCTCCTGGCCAACTAGAAGACTGTCATTCATTCACTCATCCATTTTAAGTTATTCAGTGGACACCTCTTTATGACAGATCCTCTGGCTGTAGAAAGAAACACGACACATCCCTGTGTTTAGGAAGCAGGGAGGAGGTAAGCAGAAGTGTGTTGCTATAACAAAGAATCCATCTCAGGGGCCCCAACTCCTTGTGCAGGTACAGTTTCATGGTAAGTGCTGGGTTAGGGGCAGCACCAGAGGCTCTAGGAGGCTGGTAGAGTGTTCCTAATTCTACCCATGGAAATAAATTGGTCTGAACACTTTCAGTTCAAGGTGGCTGAGATCATCTCAAATTAAGATATCCTACCTAGGGCCAGAGAAAGAAAAAAACAAAGAGAAGAGAAAAAAAAAAAAAAAGAAGGAAGAAAGAAAAGTCCAGACGTAGATTTGGTTTCAGGCACTTCAATAATTGCATCAGGAATCTCTCTCCCCATCCCTAGGCTCACATTTATTTATTTATTTATTTATTTTGCTTTGCCACAAGACATGTGGGATCTGCTGTGGATGTGCAGAGTCTTAACCACTGGCCCACCAGGGAAGTCCCATAGGCTCATCTTTTAAGTTATGACTTTGTCTCTAGAGAGGCTTTCCTTTTGTGCAAAATGCTTGCCTGTTGCTCCAGGCTGTTTTTCCAGCTCTGCAACTCCAGCAGCTGAAGGCAAGCTGTTTCCTGCTGCCTCAGGCAAAGCTCCTGGGCTGACCCTCAGGGGTTCACAGACCAGCATAGTGGGCTCAGGAGAAGGGATAGGCCAAGCCTAGACTGAATCCCCACCCTCGAGCCTGGAGTGGAATCAGCCTTATTCAACACACACAGATTCAGATGGAAGAAGTGTGGTTTCCTAAAGAAAGGTCAAGGGTGGGAATTCCCTGGTAGTCCAGTGGTTAGGACTCAGTACTTTCACTGCTGAGATTTAATCCTTTGTCGGGGAACTAAGATCTCATAGCAAGGCCTTTAAAAAGAAAGAAAGTCAGAGCAGCATTGTCAAAGAAGCAGAGGATGTTGGGAGGAAAAACCATCAGGTATCTTCCACAGGGAGTTAGGAAAAGCTTCGAGGAAGAAGAATCTGAGCTGAGACCTTGAAGAATAAGTAGATTTTAGGGAGAAAAGCAGGTTGAGTGCGTTAAGCTATCTATTGCTGTGTAACAAATTATCCCAGACTTAAATAGCAATTTATTGCGTTGCAGTTTCTGATGGTCAGAAATCCAGGAGCAGCTACCTGGGTGGTTCTGGCTCAGAATCCATGATGAAGCTGCAGTCAAGCTGTTGGCCAAGGCTGCAGTCTCAAGACGACTGGAGCTGGTGGATCCAGGCTGACCCACGGGGCTGTTGGAGGAGAGTTTAGCCCTTGTCACGTGGGCCTCTCCTTAACGCTGCTCATGACATGGCTTCTCCCTGCCAAGTGAGAGAGTCAGCCTTCTATGAAATCTCTCCAAGGTGCGTGCTGGCATTTCCACCTTCGTTTATTCATAAGTCCAGCCTCCACTCGAAGGGAGGAATCCCACAAGGGTGTGAATACCAGGAGGTGGGGGTCATCATGGGGCCCATTTGGGGGCTGGATACATCCTGGGAAGGACACAAAAGCATGGCGCTGGGAGAGCAGGCAGTGGTTGTGGCTGTGGGTTACCTCAAGCTGGAGAGGTAAGTAGGTGGGGACTGGGTTGTGAAGGGCTTTGAGAGACATGTTCAAAGCATGAACTTTCTTCTACAGTTAGGGGCCCTGAAGTATATAAAGCAGGGTTGCATCACAAAATTTTGATTTAAGGCTTTGCGGGAGCCCAGTACATGTCCTCTCTTTCCTGGCTGTGCTTGGAACAAATGGGACTACTATCTGCACTGGGGCTTCCTGACGGTGAATCTCTGAATGTGGCATACAGACCCAGGCAGGCACAGGAAGGGCAGGAAAAGGTCAGGCCTCCCTGGGGTGATCCGGGATAAGGCAGAGCAGAACGCGGTTCCCTGTGGGCAGCCTCCTTCCCAAAGAGCTGGACAGCATAGTCACGGACCCCAGGTGACAACTTGCCAATCAGAATTCACCCATCTCCCCAGACAGGAGGTGAGGGGACCCCACAAGTGGTGAGGGAAACCCCTTCTCGTGAAAATCAAAGGAGAACGCAAGCACGGCCCCCATCAGCCATCTGCAAGTTTGAGACAGGGCACATCTGGCTGCCTCTGCTGTGGCATTTCATCCATGCTTTTCGAGACCTGAGAAGTTCACGGGGCTGAGGTCGCACTCAACTCCCTTCTGCCGGCAGCAGTCAGCTCCGCCGGCTTGGTGACTCGGCATCACCTGGGCGTCTCCCTCATCTCCTTCTGGCCTGGAGTTCACCTGGACCCTTTCCTCCGCAGTCTGTGGCGTGGCTTGGGGCTGGGTGGGGCCTGCACCTCAGGTGTCTCCCAGCGGCTTCATCCCCCTGGCTCTTCCCTCCATCCCTGCCCCTTGGCTGAATCTGGGGACCTCGGGGAGGCCTTTGTGTGGCCCGGGCATGACTGTGTGTCGTGGTGTGTGGGACACCTCCTGGCTGAGGGTGGAGCTGTGTTTCCTCAGGGTAGGCTGGTGGTGGGCTGGGTGGTAAGCCAACCTTGACTCTGAGGAGGAAACAGAAAGGGAACCCTGGAAGGCTCTGGGTGCGACTCCCGTGTACCTGAAGTAAATCCCTTCAGCTCTCTGAGCTTCAGCCTCTTCATCTGTAAATCGTGGATCTCCAGTTGTTCACTCATCACTCAAGCTGATGATCTGCTAGTGCACAAGGCTGAAATTCCCCTCATGAGTGGGGCTGAAAGTCACCCCACTCATCAAGTGGGGAGTGTATAGTGCCCCCCAAATAGTGGTGAATATAGGTAAGCCCAATAATAATGTGCCTCTGGCAAGGTTCATGTGTTCCAACGGAGAAAAATCAGATGAAAATCGGGCTCACTGGAACCCCAAGAGCTGCATGATGAGAGGTGAAGTCAAAGGTGGAAGGGAAAGCTTTGAAGTCAGAGATCAGAATCCCAAGCCTAGTTCAGCTGATACCTGTCTGAGTCACCTTGGGGCTGTCTAATTTCCCACCATAATCGCTGTTTCCTTCTCTGAAAAATGGAGAGAATGCCCACCTCACGGGATAGTTGAGGGGGTGAGTGTTTATCCAGTGGTCATATGTGAAATCCCCCTGCCTTGGATCTGGGTTTAGCTGTATACCAAGTCCCATCCACCCCTCCGGTCTCATGGCCGTATTGGTGAAGTGAAGAGATCTGAAAGACAACCAAGCCCTCTCCTTGCTCTGAGAATTCATTCCATCCTCTCATTTTTTCTCCTCCTTTCCAGAGCAAGTACATTTTTAGCAGACCCGAGACATGGTTTCCTTTGTGAGTTAAAGAAATCCTAAAAAAAAATAAATAAATACATAAGTATAAATGAAAGAAATCCTCACTGAGCTCTAGGCAGTGGGTTGTTATCTATTTTTTTTTGGCTGTGCCCCATGGTATCCGGGATCTTAGTTCCCCAACCATGGACTGAAACCCAGACCCCCTGCATTGGAAGCATATAGTCTTCACCAGTGAATCACCAGGGAAGTCCCAGGGTTTAGGTATTTTGGATGAAGGAGACATTAACTCTAGCTTCCGCTCCAGAAGAGTCACCCCACTCATCAGTCACACTTAGAGTCATCAAAAGACCACTGCTTTTTCTGCCCTGACTCCATTCAAGTCTATATTGATCAAAGACTCTAATCTGGCCTCAGTCAAGGTTTTCAAAATAGGATTAACTTTTGTGAGATGTTTTAGTTTTCACAAATTAATTATTTAAAGAAACAGTGATAATTTAAAAAATAACTATTTAAAAAGATATTCAAACAGAAAAGGGGGTTCACAGTGGAAAATGAAGTCTCTCTTGTCCTCTTGGCCCCCAGCAAGGGCACTCACTTCTGAAGCTTTTCTTTACTGGACTGGGCCTTTTGGTGGCCAGGGGTGACCCCAGCCTTTCTTTGGGAAGGCAATGGAAGCCAGCATCCCTCTACTTTGCCAGCCAGGAGCTCTGAGGCCAGGGGAGAGGAAACAGAGTGGAGCTTCCCATGGAGCCGAGGGTCTACCAGAAGGCCAGAGGGAGGGCAGTGTCCTGGGCAGGACGGGGACACTGAGGATGGAATTGAGTGCCTCAGGTGGTCTCTGGGGGAGACTGTGGGGTCTCAGGTTCACCAAAAGAGACCTTGAACCCACTTGCAAGAGACCTACTTACTACCTTATCAGAGAGGTCTTCTACAAATATTTGTTGAGTGACTATGACAGGCCTTCTGGCCTTCACCTAGGGTTGGAATTGGGAAATGGGGCTGGAAAGGCCCCAAATCTCACTGTGAGAGCAAGCAGGAGGGAACACTGACCAAATATCTTCTCACTGTCAAGGACTTTTGTTAGGTTATTTTACAATTAATTTTTAAATACACAAGTAGTATAGGAATACATTTTCCGTGTTAAAAAAAAGAAAAGAAAACTTTACAGATAAGGCTAAATCTTCCTTTGATCTCTAACTCCAGTCTTGGTTTTCTTCTGCCTCTCTAGAAGGAATCGCTGTTTTCAATTTGGTGTGACTCTTGCTAACTTTTTTCTCTGCATTTTGGCTTGTATTTGTCTCATGCATATTCTTCTGCCACTTCACTTTTGGACGGATAATATATCTGGAAGGTTTCTTTTCAGGTGGATACAGATCTATGCTCAGGGCTTCCATGGGTGGTGTTTCACGTCAGCCCCACTCCAGAAGAGCAGGCATGCCTCAGAGAGCCAGGTGACTCACCCCAGCAGGTGAGAAGGGGAGCAGGATTCAGACACGGATTTGTCTGAGTTTGGATTGTACCTGCCCTTTATCCAATCTGCTTGTGGTTTGTGCTCTAAGTTTCCTGGTTTATGATATCATCAAAGGGGCTATTTTAATGGCAGATTAATCATAATGCAAGAGATAAATCGACTACCTCCATTCCCTGTTAAAATACCTACATGGCCCCCCAGTTCACAAAGGACTGAGTCTAAGTCCCTTGACTGGGTAAGAATAGATCTTTTAGACAGAGGGCGTCTTGTCATTTCTCCAGCTTCCTGTGGCCAGGCCCGCCTTGTCGTCAGTTCTCCATCAAGCGTGTGTTTTCTGACACCTCCGAGCAATTCACTCCATTCTGACACTGTCTACCTGGATATAGCATTAAATCCCAGAAGCTAAGTGCCCACTGCCCCCCTTCAATGCCATTCTCAAGTCCAGATTGTCATCTGTGCTTCTGAGTGGCCAGCAAGGGGAGATTCCCATGAGCCCCTCTTTGGGTTCAATTAACTTACTAGAGTGGCTCTCGGTTTACCAGTTTATTATAAAGGATATTATAAAGGATACAGATGAGAGTCAGATGAAGTACTTGGGACGAGGTATGTGGAGGGGGCTTGCATGCCTTCTCCAAGGAACCACTCTGCCAGCACCTCCACATGTTTACCAACCTGGAAACTCTGAACCTCATCATTTTGAGTTCTTACAGAGGCTTCATTAATTACATAAGCACTATGGATTAAATCATTGGCCATTAGTAATTGAACTCAATCTCCAGCCCTTCTCGCCTTCCTGGAGTTCAGGGAGACAGCTAAGTTACACCCCTCCAATTACGTAGTTGGTTCCCCTGGCAAACAGCTTGGGAACAGTTGGTTCCCAAGTCACCTCATTAACATAAACCCAGGTGTGGTTGAAAGGAATTTGCTATGAATATCTAAAGACAACTTTAGGGGCTTCCCTGGCTGTCCAGCTTTCCTGATAGCTCAGTTGGTAAAGAATCCATCTGCAATGTAGAAGACCCCGGTTCGGTCCCTGGATTGGGAAGATCTCTTGGAGAAGGGATAGACTTCCCACTCCAGTATTCTGGCCTGGAGAATTCCATGCATTGTATATTCCATGGGGTCCCAAAGAGTCAGCCATGAAAGCGATTTTCGCTTTCACTTTCTTTTCGCTGGCTGTCCACTGGTTAAGACTTCCCCTTCCAATGCAGGCTTGATTCCAGATCAGGAGCTAGTGCCTCACAACAAAAAAACCAAAGCCTAAAACAGAAGTAGTATTGTAACAAATTCAACAAAGACTTAAAAAAAATCAAAAATTAATTAAAATTAATTTTTTAAAATTCTTATTAAAAAAAAAGATAACTTTAATCACTGAGGACATTCCTAGGATTTTAGAAGCCCTGCGCCAGAAACTGGACAAAGACCAAATATATATTTCTTATTATAAATCACAGTATCACATTCCAGGAAAAACAAGCTACTTAGGGTTCTCTTCAGGCCCAGCTGATTCTCTCCTCCTCATCCTTGCCCGTGCAGTCCACTCCGCGTGTGGCAGTCCAGCTCCTCGTCCTAGCCCCTCTGTGCCTGGTTCACTGTAACTCATCCTGTGCACCTTGGTGCAGAGGCCATCCCCTCGTGGGCACCTCTTCTGTCGCCCATAGGCTAAGTTAGATGTTCCTCCTTTGTGCCCTCAATATCTTGTACTTATTGTTATCAAAGCATTTCCCCTCCTATTCTAATTGCCATATATTTGCCTTCCTCTTCTTAAGGGTGATGATATAAAATTCATATTTTAGGCAAGGTAAGAAAAATGTAAGCATAAAGTTTTTCTTTGCCTGTTTGGGCCCCTTCCCTCCCCGTCAGTAAGTATTGTACAGCTGTGTTAACTAGACATCCTTTGGAGATAACAGTCCTTTTCAGTCTTAGCTTGGGACCAAGATGATCCATGATGCACTACTCTTTGTATGCATAGACTTGGATTGTGTAAACTGTCAGTAATGAGTCATTGACATATAACCTTTGTCTCAAAAATTTATATTACCGTGTTTTGACCTCTAATGGGCAGAGCAGTCCTTAGAGCATTCTGAAAGACTATCTCCCAGGTTATAATTGGCTCCAATAAAATATTCAGTTCCTTTTCTAGATTGAGTATTAACTTTTTCATTGACAGGGGTTAGGTCCTGGAAGTGAGCGTCACTGTCTCACTCACCTACACCTCCAGGTCCCAAACAGTGTTTGTGGAGTACATGAATGCCTCAAGGGCGTGCACAGTTGAGTTGTTCACTCGTGTTGAGATTTCATTCTCGTGAGAGAGAGGAGACACACAAGATAATAGTGCTGGGAAGAGAAACCCATAATCTCGAAGTAAATTTACCCAAACGCAATCATACTGTATAATTGTGTGGCGACTGTATGGGACTATATTTTCTCAAGCCATCTCCCAGCTCAAATGTTTCTCTTAGCTCTGTGATGTTACTCCTAATCTTCTCTTTCATCTGGTCTTTGAAGGTGAAGTCACTCAGTCGTGTCCGACTCTTTGCGACCCCGTGGACTGTAACCTACTAGGCTCCGCTGTCCATGGGATTCTCCAGGCAAGAATACTGGAGTGGATTGCCATTTCCTTCTCCAGAGGATCGAACCCCGGTCTCCCGCATTAGAGGCAGACGCTTTAACCTCTAAGCCACCAGGGAAGCTCTGGTCTTTAAGGCTCTTGAAAAGGGATGCACGCCCTGATTTCAGGGGACCTGAAATCAATCCCACCAAGGTCTGGTTGGGCCCCGTGGCTTCATCTCCTTCGTGACGTCCCTTGTTTCAAAAGGGCATCAGAACCTGCTGCCCACTCTTGAAACTGGCAGGGGTTTCCTGAGAAGAGGGACGGGGGAGTTCACTTTGGGAGGAACGGTTCCCCTCCTCAAGATAACAATTAAAATTCATTATCTCTTTGCCTCAAAATCCCAAAGTCATCTGTTACTACTAAAATTAGGGAAAGCCCAAAGCTTTCACCCATTTTCTCTCATTTCCCTTTTCTCTGAGAAAATCTGAGGGAAAAGCTCTCTTCATTTTTTTTTTCCCCTTAATATGGTTTAGTGCTCTTTTCAGTATGAAAGGGTGAAAGAATATTTTTAAAACAGAGAAAAAGAGAAAGTAACAGAGTGCTGCTACTGAGATACCATCACATTCAGGGTTTTTTCAGTCTTTTTTTCTATGTAATTTGCTGTGGTTGTTCAGTCAGGTTTTTAAAAATGTATGTAACATAGGTACACCCAAAGTATATATAACGCAGATGCATAATTTAAAGAATTACAGAGTGAATACTCATGGATCCATCACCCATTTTAAGAAACAGAGCTTCACCACTAGCTTAGAAGCAAGCCCCCATGCGTCCCTGCCTCCCACCCCACTCAGAGGCAGCGGGCGTTTTGAAGTTTGGGTCATTCCTTTGCTCTTCTTTACAGTTTCACTGTGTTTGTGTTGTGTAAACATACAGGGTAGTGCTTTTTACCTTGATATCATTGAAGTGCATTGTTTTCCAGCTTGCTTCATTTATGATCTTTGCGAGATTCAGCCGCACGGATGTGTGCAAGCATAGATTACTCATTCTCACCCCTTCTAGTGGCACATTATATGTGTATTTCACATTCCAGTTTATTTATCCCTTCTCCTGCAGCTGGACATGCGGATAGCTTCCAGGATTTTTTTTCTTTGAAATATCTTATTAAATGGAATGATTAAAGATATTTTGTTGTGATAAAATATATATTAACATAAAATGTACCATTTTTAACCACTTTTAAGTGTATAGTTCCATGGCATCAAGTGCTTCACATGGTTATGCAAACATCACTACCATCCATCTGAAGAACTTTTTTCATCTCCCCAAGGTGAAGTCTGTAACAAACGGTAACTCTCCATTCTCTCCTCTCCACAGTGTTTGACGGCCACCATTTTACTTTCCCTCTCTGTTAGGTTTTACTGCTCTAAATATCTCATGTGAGTAGAATCATAAAGTCTTTGTCTTTTTGTGTCTGGCTTATTTCACTTAGAGTAATGTCCTAAAGATTTGTTCATACTGTAGCATGTGTTGGAACTTCCTTCTTTTTGAGGCTGAATAATATTCCATTGTGTGTATATACCACGTTTTGTTTATCCATTCATTTGTTGAGGGACACTTGGGTTGTTTTGACCTTTGGATCCTAAGAATAATGCATTTATGAACACAGGTGTACAAATATCTGTTGGAGTCCCTGCTTTCAGTTCCTTTGGGTGTATCTCCAGGCGTGGAATTGCTGGATCATGTGTTAGTTCTACTTTTCATCTTTGAGGAAATGCTACACTGTTTCTCACAGTGGCTGCACCGTGGTACAATCCTCCCAGCCGCTCATAAGGATGCCAATTTCTCCACATGCTTGTCAACACTTGTTCTTTCTTTCTTCTTTTTCTTTTAGTAATAGCCATTCTAATGTGCATANGGAAATGCTACACTGTTTCTCACAGTGGCTGCACCGTGGTACAATCCTCCCAGCCGCTCATAAGGATGCCAATTTCTCCACATGCTTGTCAACACTTGTTCTTTCTTTCTTCTTTTTCTTTTAGTAATAGCCATTCTAATGTGCATATAAAGTGATTCCAGACTTGACCATGCTAGCACATACACCCCGGTACCTATACCCCGGTACATACTCCCTGGTACATACACCCTGGTACACACACCCTAGTACATGTACGTGAGAGTTTTTCCAGTTATACAGCTGATAACTGAACTGTCATATAGTAAGCTATATGCAGGTCAGGAAGCAGCCATTAGAACAGGACACGGAACAACAGACTGGTTCCGAATAGGAAAAGGAGTGCGTCAAGGCTGTATACTGTCACCCTGCTTATTTAACTTCTATGCAGAGTACATCATGAGAAACATGATGCTGGGAGGGATTGGGGGCAGGAGGAGAAGGGGACGACAGAGGATGAGATTGCTGGATGGCATCAGCGACTTGATGGACATGAGTTTGAGTGAACTCTGCGAGTTGGTGATGGACAGGGAGGCCTGGTGTGCTGTGATTCACGGCGTTGCAAAGAGTTGGACACGACTGAGCGATTGAACCGAACTTAACTGAAGATATATGTATGTGTATTATTTTCCAATGTGGCAGGATCAATATATTCATCATCAAGAATAGATGATTGTTCTCATTTCATCACACTATTGTGAAACTTACCATTTTTGCCAGTTTGGTGGGTGTGAAATGATATTTCAATGTGGTTTTATTTTACATTTTCATGAGTAATAACAATATTAAGTATCTTGCCATGGGTTTCTTGGTCATATTTATTTCCTCTTATGTAAAATATCTAAGTCTTTTTTCCATTTTCCTATTAAATTGTTTGCCTTATTTTATGAATTGGAAGACTTTATTTTGGATACTAAACATTTATTGAGTATACAGTGCAAATGTCTTTTCCAAATTTATGGCTTGTCACCTCATCTCTTTTGATGTCTTTTGATGGAAAGGAAATTATTTTAATTCAGCCAAATGTTTTTCTTTTAAATCTTTTTCTTTATGATTGTACTTTCTGTCTTTTGCTTAATTCAGAATCTGTCTCTGCCCGAGATCATAAAGATATTCTATATTTTCTTCTAAGGCTTTTGCCCCCAGCTATATTGAGACATAACTGACAAATAACATTGTGTAAGTTTAAGGTCTACAACATGATGATTTACTGTATGTATCACATATTGTGAAATGATCACCACAATAAGGTTAGTTAACGTATTCGTCATCTCAGATAGTTACTGTCTGTGTGTGTGTGACGAGAACATTTAGGATCTAGTCTCAGCGCATTTGAAGGACAAAATACAGTATCGTAAATACAGTTACCATGTTGTACATGAGATCCTCAGCATTTATTCATCTGTAACTGGAAGTTCATATCCTTTGACCAACATCGCCCCATTTTCCCCACCCCTCCAAGCTCTGCCAACAGATATCACATAGCATTTGTCCTTCTCTGTCTGACTTACTTCCCTTAGCATAATGCCCCCAAAGTTCATCCACATCACAAATGGCAGGATTTCCTTATGTTTTAATGGCTGAATAATTATTTTAAGAATTTTATATTAAAAAAAAAAGAATTTTAAGCTTTTTCTTTTACTTTTAAGGCCTTGACCCACCTGGAATTGATCTTTTATGTGCTAAGGGTATTGTTTTCCCCATCTGGATAGCCAAATTCCCAGATTTATTTGTGCAACCAATATTTATTTCCTCTCTGGCCTTCAGGGCATCTCCCATCCAAATTTTCTAAAAAGTAAATAAATAAAATTAAAGAGCAATAATAAAATAACAAAATCAGGCTTTCTAATATGTATAGATCCTTTTTGGTGGCCCTTCATTTTGCCCCATTAATCTATTTGTCAATCACTGTGCCAGCTTCACACAGTTGAACTTGTGGTCGCTTTGCTAATATGATATCTGGGAGGCTAAGTCCCTGCCCAGAAATCTGCTTGGGATTGTCTTAGCCTTTCTGGGCCCTTTGCTCTTCTGTATATTTTGAAGATACAGCACGCCAAGTTATACGAAAAACTGAGCTGGATTTTTGCCTGAAATAGTGTTAGGACATTTTGAGGAAAACTGCCTTCCTATCCACCAACATGGCATGTGTCTCCATTTAGGTTTTCTTTAAGGTCATTTAATGAAATTTTATAACTTTCTTTAAAAGGCTTTCACAGCTTATCCTAGGTACCTTATATTCTTTATTGCTTTTGTGAATAGTATCTTGTGTTCACGGACTTCTAAAATGTACTTGTAGTCACACTGCATATAATGTGCTTTTCCCACTTATGTCATATTGCACAATTTTTTCTAGGGGTTGCTGACTACTTGTAGGGAAGAGTGACTACCCCACTGTTACCGAACATCCCAGACTTCCACTTTTCTTTTTGCTCTGTTCTCAGATGTTTCATTGTCCTCTATGCACTTGGGGGTTTGAGGTCTGACGACCTTGAATCATGGTCCTTGTCCTCTCTCACCTTAGACACCATCCTGAACCGCTCTGTTCTGTGTTCCTCATCTCTAAGAGTGAGATCATGGATGATACCTGCTCCCTGGGCTAATCGTCATGATTAAATGAGAAAGAAAGAAAGTGAAGTCGCTCAGTCGTGTCCGACTCTGCGATCCCATAGACTGTGGCCTGCCAGGCTCCTCTGTCCGTGGGATATTCCAGGCAAGAATACTGGAGTGGGTTGCCATTTCCTTCTCCAGGAGATCTTCCCAACCCTGGGACTGAATTCGGGTCTCCTGCATTGTAGGGAGACGCTTCACGGTCTGAGCCGCCAGGTGAGAGTATGGAGGAAAATGACTGTCGTGGAACCTGGCAAACAGTAACAGTTCAGTGAAAATTAGATATGATTATTTCTCAGTAAAAAATTTGTTTTCCTTCATTTTTTGCCAAGTTTTGACTGTTCTAGCTAAAAATCAGTGTTTGAAAAATTGGGAAAGAAAAAAGTCAGATGTCCCCTGACTTTCACCTTGCCCCCCTCTCAGGCTCTCCCTCCTCCCGCTCCTCCTGTCCCCCCGTCCAGGGTTAAATCCAGGAGACCAGTGCTGCACAGAGGCTCTCAGACCCTCTAGTTGACGGGAGTGGAGAAAGAGGACACCTCCTCCCGAGGGGATGCCAATTCCAGGCCGGATCTCGAATCTGTTCCTCCTCCTCATTCTCCAGCCACTGCCTGAGTTCAGGTCTCACGGCTGCTCCGCTACCTCATGCCTCTCCCCGTCTTGTCACCCTGAGCAAGACGTCCCCCACCACAGCTGCGGCACCTGCTGAGAGTCATCACCGCTCCCCCAGTGCCCTCAGGATGAAGCCCAAGTCCATTAGTTACTTTTCAAGGCCCTGCATGATCTGACCTCCACCTAACTGCTAAAGCTGACCAAACTCCTATTTCTCCGTACCTGACACATGTCAGTGATCTGTGCTACAAAACTGCTGGCTAGGAATCCTTCTTCCACTTTGTACGTGAAAGCACTGAGGCTCAGAGAGGTAAAAATGACCTCATCAGAGACCCCACAATAAGCACAGACAGAAAACTTTGAATCCAAGTCTCTGGTTCCCAGCCAGCTTTCTTCCCCCTGAGTGAGTGGCAAAGCCTCAGCTTATCCAGTATAACCTGCAAATAACCCTGGGAGCAGTAACACGCTTGATTTTTGCTCAATCACAGAGTTCCTGCAGAAGTGAATAAAAGGGTCTGAAATGGGTCAAGAAGAGGGAAAAGGTCAAAAGAGCATCCTGAAGAAAAAGAGAAAGTGTGCCCTCTTGGCACTTTTTTTCTCGGGTTGAACCCTGGAGTTGGGGCGGGGTGGGGGTGGGGTGGAGGTTGGGGAGTCGGCTAAGCCTGAGGCAGAGAGTGGTGATGTGGCTCGTGGGAGAGGCAGGGCGGGGACAGTGAGTGAAGTAAGGACTGAGAATGACGTAGGGGATGATGGAGGAAGTGATTATGACCAGGAAATAAGCTTTCTGAAACCACCCTAGGAGGATCGTCAAAATATTCCTGGCATCAAATGGCATTTAAAAACTAGTAATAGTTACATTTTTAAGATGTGCCACTCATTTGCCTGGCCACTCAATCCTTTCAGTGACTCTGAAAAGTGGTCATTCCTCTTACCTTTTTACAGAGTAGGAAACTGAAGCTCAGACAGCTGAGAGAACCTGCTCAAGGACTCTCAGCAAGAAAGTGAAAAAACCCAGAATACCCTACAGATCTGCCTGGTGCCCCAGCTCTCCACTGTGCCATCCTGCAGTCAAATAGATTCCCCAAAATGCGGCCAAGTAATCTGGGGGCCACAGAGATCATACATATTCTGTTAGATGTAAAGTTTCCAACAATACTGAAGAATGTCAGAGGAAGACGATCGTAATCCTACCATTGGGTGGATGCGGTATTAAGACTTCCTGCGTGTCTGGGCAGCTGGATCTATGCGATTCCAGCCTGAACGTTCCCAGGTCCACTTCCAGAGCCTGCAGAGGCCTGGGTCTGGTCATACCTGACAAGGGTAGGCCTAGTGCTGAGGAGTGACCAAGGATCTGCTTTCGAGTGTTGGGAGTGAGCCGAGCAAACGTGAGCTAGGCTGTCGGGGAAGGGGCAGGGGCAAGCAATGGTCAGAGGCCTCTTTCTGCTCTCTTCATCTGAGCCCTGTGCTGATAAGGGCAGACCTAGATGGCAGCATAATTATTTTTTTTTAAACATAAAATTAGTGTAGAGAAGGGCTTCCCTGGTGGCTCAGACAGTAAAGAATTCTCCTGCAAAGCAGGAGACCCGAGTTCGATCCCTGAGTCAGGACGATCTCCTGGAGGAGGAAATGGCAACCTGCTCCAGTATTCTTGCCTGGAGAATCCCATGGACAGAGGAGCCTGGTGGGCTACAGTCCGTGGGGTCACAAAGAGCTGGACATGACTGAGTGGCTAACACTTTCACTTTCAGAGAAGAACTTAATTGTTCAGAAGAGTGGAAAATGGCACGCCAAGCCTCTCCAGAAGAGACCACTCTAAACAGTTTCTTGAGGGCACAAGTGGGCCCCTGGGATGCCAAAGGGCAGCAGGTCCCAGCCTGACCAGCAGCCCACTGTTTGGGGTGTCAAGCGCTCAGGGCACTGAGCTTTGGTTTTGCCAAGCAGGAATGCCAGGAAGAGCAAGAAGAAGGGAAAGGAAGCCAAGGTGCTTGGAGAAGGGGGCTAAGAGTGGAAAGTTGGGGGTGAGGTGGAGAGAGGGGCTTTGGGAAAGGAGCAGGGTACTTATATGGAGTTTCCAGAAGCCTCCACAAGCCCTGCATCCTGTAACCCCCTTCTCTATCTCTTTGGGAAACCAGCAGTAAAATCTATTATTGAGACTTCCATTTCTGGCAATACAGTGGACCAGACTGTGCATATTCTTTATTCATATATTTCATGATAAAGAAATTGAAAAAACAGGGACTTTCCTGGCGGTCCAGTGGCTCAGATTCCACACTCCCAGTGCAAGGGGCGCAGGTTCAATCCCTGGCCAGGGAACTAAGATTCCACATACTGTGCGGTGTGGCCAAAAAAAGAAAGCAAAGAAAATCAAAAGCAAAATGTACACCTTTGGTAACAGTTCAGGACTGGGTTTGTGGAGGGAGGTGGTCAGGCTATGCTGAGTCTAGAGTCAGTTCAAGAGCAGGGCAGCTGCAGGGTTGGCTCCCACTGGGTAACAAGTCTGTGCAATTTCCTGCCTTCCTCTTTCTCTCTGGCCATTTCCTCCTCTCCTTTCACTGTATCTATCTCTACCTATCAATTTATCATCTATTTATCATTTACTCACTTTTCCCACACAAAGTGGATTATATTCTGCTGCAAACTACTTTTTAAAAATTCAGTCGTGGACAGCTATGCCAGCCCATGATCATCTTATACAAAGGTTGTCAGTTTTAGGAGCAACATTCTCTAAGGTTAGAGAGGTCTCATATCTTCCAGAGCTTATCTGGAAGAGATCTCATATCCTCCACTAGCTTCTGCTGCTGGCAGGCCTGCCATTTACCCATTCTATTTTCTCAGATGCCTTTATTGGCTTCTCACAGTAGCCAAGCTTCCAGCGCCCCCATCTCTCTGGGCTCACAGGTGAAGAAAGCCCTTTCACATTCTCACCCTCCCTCCTGTCTCACTCAGCTCCTCTGACCGGCTCCTGCTCCTCAGATCAGCCTGCACCTCTTGGCCTGAGCATTTGTGCTTCACTGAGCTTGGGACAGCTCGCCCCAAATATCAGCAGCTCCTCCTTCATCTTCTTGGGGTCTGTGCCCCAGCGTCGCGTTCACACTGAAGTCCTCACTCTCTGCCCCAGGCGCCCTCCACTCTCCTCCCCTGCTGGATTTCCACCCCTAGCTGACATGTCGTGCCTTTTGCTTATTTGTTTACTGGCTGTCTCCTGCTCTTCCTCCCAATAGAATGCCAGCTCCATGAGTGCATTTTTAATCTCTATTATTTTAATCACTATCATGTGCTGCTTTTTAGTTTCTATTATTCCCAGGTGGTGTTAGTGGTAAAGAATCTATCTCCCAATAGCCGGAGACGTAAGAGACACAGGATCAACCTCTGGGTTGGGAAGATCCCCTGGAGGAGGGCATGGCAACCCACTCCAGTATTCTTGCCTGAAGAACCCCATGGGCAGAAGAGCCTGGCGGGCTACTGTCCATAGGTCACAAAGTATCAGACGCAACTGAAACCACTTGGCACACACATTCCCAGAACAAGGCCAGCTGTGGCGAGCGTACGAGCTAAGCTGCTGCAGTCGTGTCTGATTCTGTGTGATCCTCCTTCGTGGGGACCTTTCTGACCCAGGGATCGAACCCACATGTCTCACATCTAACCTGCATCGACAGGCAGGTTCTTTACCACTAGTACCACCTGAGAAACCTGGTTAATCAGAGATGGTCACTAAATATTGGTTGACTTGAATCCAATACGGAAGTTGGTTTCTGTGGGTATGCTGCATCCTCGCTTGTTGAAGAGGGAAAAGCACTTCTTTTAACCCAGCTCTGAAGACCCTTCATGAATTTGCCTTCCGACCACTCGTGTCTTCACTGGCCCTTTGCCACCTGGACTTATCCTCCAGATGCCATGGTACACCCTGGTTGGCATCCAGCCCCCCAAAGGTCACGTCCTGTCCTGTACCTCTCACCCAGAGAACCCTACCCTGGATAACTTCTCCTGGCCTCCAGGCACAGCTGTAAACGCTCACTCCTGCAGGGGGTGTTTTCTCCCCTGGCCAGGTGATAGGACCCCTGGCTCCTCCCATCTCCTGGGCTCCCCTCTCTGGTTCCTATCTGTCACCCTTCTCCCAGAGGCCTACGTCTTCCTCTGCCTCCCTAGGGTCTCCTGACCCAAGTGCCTGGCACACAGAAGGGGTTACACATGGGTAACGGGAGAGAGGGTGAAAGGGAGAGTGAAGTGGCAATTATAGGGGATGGGAGGGTGGGCAGGGGGGGACTCACCTCTGGCACCATTGGGTTGAAGGCTGCTCTAGCCCTAATCCAATCACGAAAGAAAGTCTCCACTCATGAAAGAATTGAGAAAGAGATGAGCAATCAAATGCCTGAGTACGGAGTAATGATGATTAAGGAATGCTGGGAAAAGGCATTATTACATGGCTCCAAAAGCATTCGAAAGCTCTTCAGGAGAGTTCAGGAGAGTGGTTTGGGCAGGCGGGGCCTGACTCTTATCAGAAGATGCCAGACCCCTCATTCCTGCCCCGTTAGGTCACTGTGAGCTGAGAGCAAGGCTCTGTGTCATTGTTTGCACTTCACCTTAGCTCACCCTCTTTTGAAAGGCGCTGATGGGCAGATCTGCAGAAGGTCCCTGTGGGTAGGTGTTAGTATTAGTATTAGTATTGGCCTCCCCTAGCTGGCAAGTGGGATCTCATTTTCCCTGACCATGGATCAAGCCAGTGTCGCCTGCATTGGAAGCGCTGAGTCTTAACCACTGGACTGCCAGAGAAGTCCTGTGGGTAGGCTTCTAAAGCGGGAGAATGTCATCTATAAAATGGGATAACAATCACGAGACAAGATTTGTCTTGTGAAGCAGTTAAAGAGATGAGATGAGATCCTGCCGGCGCGATGTGGGGAACTGGGCTTGGCATATATGAATAGTAAATCCACAAACACGGGAGGGCGTGGTTAGAGCGTATTTTTCCTCCAGAACGGCAGCCCCCTGAAGCGGGGATAGGACGTCTGCGTCTGCAATGTTCCCAGAGCCCGAAACAGCACCTTGCACACAGTGGGCACACAGTACCCAGATGTCAAAGGCGGGTTACCTAACCGTCTTCCGGCAGCAGGGCCGGCTCTGGGGCCCAGCGCGCGTTCCCACCGCTCTCGGTGCTGCAATCTGCCATTTCCCCAGCTGCTCTGCGCAGCTCTGACAACGCAGTGATTGCCCGGGGCATGTGAGTCGCCGGGTACTTTTCTAACTGCTCCCAGGGGCCGAGGAATCCCCAGGGCCTGGCTCATCAGGGCAAGCCGATGACTGGGACCCAGAGTGGTCTGCCTTCCCGGTCAGCAGGCTGATGTGGAGGATCTGTTTGGGGAAGGGAACGGAACATGCCGCCCCGGGAGGAGGGACGAGCGCAGGCCCCCTGAAGCAGGAAGTGTCTCGCACCACAGCCTCTATCGGAAGCTTACTTCCCTCCCTCCTCTGACCCCGAGCCTGCCTCCACCCTGGAAGGCGATTGGGCTCTCTGTTGGAGTCTTAGCTAACCTCTGAAGGTCAAGTTCGTGGACTATTTGTCAATACTAATGGCCAACTTTAATGGAGCACTTACTCTGTGCCAGGTCCTACACTAAATGAAAAGATTTTATTTCATTTCCTCTAAAGAGACACCCAGTTGTTCTCCAAACATTCTGTCCTTTGATGCATCTGGGCCTTGGCACAGGCTGTTCCTCGGTTTGAAAGGCGCTTCCTCGTTTATCTGCCTGGTGAATACTCACTCTTCAGCACCCAGCAGTGTCTCTTCCTGCTGGAAGCTTTCTTAGCTTGCCTGAGACAATAAAATCACAGCCTCTCATGGGTCTCCACAGTCATGATTTTGGTGTGTGTGTCTCTCTCCTCCTGAGGTCTGGCTCCCCCGATGCTACGGGCTGTCACTTTCGCCTCCTTATCCTCCACGTCCATCTCCACATCCAGCTGGGGCACTGGAAATGTTGGTCCCTCCTTTTCAATTCCTTGGCTCACCATCTCTATCCTTTGTATGCCCCTCATCATTTTGTCTTTATTCCAAGTACAATGCTTATTATATGCTGCTGCTGCTGCTAAGTCACTTCAGTTGTGTCCGACTCTGTGCAGCCCCATAGACGCCAGCCCACCAGGCTTCCCCATCCCTGGGATTCTCCAGGCAAGAATACTGGAGTGGGTTGCCATTTCCTAGGTATCTATAAATGTAAGTTGAATGACATAAATGAAACTATGATCTTATTTCAGGGTACCAGATAGGAAGTGTTGAATTATTTTGCTGTAGACTGCTTGGTTACCTCTAGCAAGAAATCATCAGAATAGATAGGGAAAGAGGAAGTCAGAAGAAGGAAGAGAATGGGAGAAAGCGCTGGAACTAACATTTTCTGAGCACCTAAAGGTGCCAGGGATGTGTTTCATTAACTCTCCACTGTAATCCAGTGACATGAGTATTACAATCTCCTTTGTATAGACAAAAAACTGAGGGCACAGAGGGGCAAAGTGATCACACAGCTGGCAAGTGGCAGGGCTGGGATTTGAGCCCATCTGCCTGCCTAGCTCCACCAGCTGGATGGAGAACTATAGGAGGTCCTCAAGTATGAGAGGGTGGGGGAAAGTGAGGAGGGGCTGCAGGACTCTGGCGGAGAAGGAATGGGATACGTCTGTCCTGTGGATCAGACCCAGACCCCTGAGTATGCATCGTCCCTGCCTTAGTTCCCCAGAACAGACTTTTGCTGGCCTGTGTACCCACCCAGACTCCTCTCATACATTTAACCGCTTTCCCTTGAGACAGTTCCTTTATTAAAAAAAAAACAAAAACTGAAGTACAGTTGATTTACAGTGTTGTGTTAATTTTCTGCTGTAGCAAAGTGACTCAGGTATACACACATATACATTATTTTTCATATTCTTTTCCATTCTGGTTTATCCCAGGACATTAATGTGCTACACGGTAGGACTTTGTTGTCCATCCATTCTATATGAGATGGTTTGCATCTGCCAGTCCCCAGCTCCCAGTCCATCCCTCTGCCTCTCCCAACACTTCAGTTCAGTTCAGTCACTCCATCGCGTCCAACTCTTTGCAACCCCATGGACTGCAGCAGGCCAGGCCTCCCTGTCCGTCACCAACTCCAGAGTTTACTCAAACTCATGTCCATCGAGTTGGTGATGACATCCAACCGCCTCATCCTCTGTCATCCCCTTCTCCTCCCGCCTTCAGTCTTTCCCGGCATCAGGGTCTTTTCAGATGAGTCAGTTCTTCGTATCAGGTGGCCAAAGCATTGGAGTTTCAGCTTCAACATCGATCCTTCCAGTGAACACCCAGGACTGATCTCCTTTAGGATGGACTGGTTGGATCTCCTTGCAGTCCCCTGGCAACCACAAGTCTGTTCTCAGTGTCTGTGAGTTGAGACAGCTCCTCTTTACCAGTAGCTTCGTATTTTTTTCTGACATCTGTCCTGTCCTAAACACTTCCCTCTCCGTCTCTGGCCCACAGTTTGGGTACCCCTGACCCCACAAGATTGTGCAACACTCGCTGAGGGCTCCGAGAACCCGCAGCTTCTCAATAATGCTGAACTGGGTGAAATTTCCCAGTAACCTCCTCCCCCGCCTGACTAACGCTCTCTTCACTTGGCAGTGCAATGTCCTATTTTTAAGGAACCTAGTCATTTGGTTTAGATTCTTTAGTTGTTTTATTTTAATGACCTTCTGAATCATTCATTTTTCTTCTTTTGAACTGATTCATTCTTGGCCACTTCCTTGTATAGAAATCCAACCCCTCCTTTAAGACTCAGCACCAACCACCCCCTTCTCGTGAAAGCCCTCTTCATCTATACCATCCCTCTCCAGGAAGAGATAGTCCCCTCCCTCTCTTTCTGAACCATTCATCTGGCATTTATTATATTGTCATCATCCTTGTCCTAAATATAAAAATGATATGCCAGCTATTTGAATTGTTTCTTATCATTCTCATGGTGACTCTAGAAAGAAAGTAATTATCATTTCTATCTAAATGTAATGAAATTGAACCTCAGGGAGCTTACTAAGCCGCCTGCTCCAGGTCACATGAAATTAGTAAAGAAGCCAGGATGCTAAACCCAGCACGACTGTAGAGGGAGTGTCTTGAAATGTAACTATGTGTGTGTGGGTGCCTGCCTCTTACTGCGATGTCTGTCACCACTATCTCCCCGCTCCCCAGACGGTAAGCTCTGCGAAGCCCTTGTTCCCGATTGCATTGTACACAATAAATATCTGCAATAAATAGCTGATGTTCCATAGATGTTGACCAATGGCTAAGAGACTTCCTGTCCCTTCTATAGAGTTAGCTGCTCCAATCTTTACACAATCTTTGCACGCTTACAACATCAAGAGCCTGGTAGCAAAAACAATTAATACATATTGACTGAGGAAGTAAGAGAAAGGCATGGGCTTGGAAGATTCCAGTGGACATTTTTTCCAGTTGAAAAATTTCAATCAGAAATTTAAAAAATTCTCTCTGTAGCTCAGGACCCATGCTGCCAGACAAGACCTCCTCCTCATCACTTTTTCGGGTTGAACTAACATTTAACAGACTAAGGGTTCAATTTAAGCTCACTCCACCCATCTTTAATGGATGTCTCTTAGCCAGGCCCCGTGTCACGCATAGACTAGAGCTGAAGTTGGCTCTGTGAGCAACTCACCAGGTGGAAGTCTTCTGGATGCCCACTCGCCCTCCACTCCTCTGCGATGCAAACTCCCCACTATCTTGAAAGCAGGCAGGGGTGGGGCCTTGGAAACAGGGGGACAGACAGGCAGTGGCTCTGTCTGGTCAAAGAGGAAGAAGGCAGGAAAGATCTCAACAAGACAACAGGCTCCAAGAAGTGAATGTGAGCAGCAGTGTGGAAACCTGGAGGAGACTGGCTCCATGCTTCAAGTAATGTGAAGACAGGTTTTGGACCAGGAAGCATAATGAAGACCTGGATGAGGTGGAAAGGTCTGGGAAAGACATTAAAAATAAGAAGCCATGGGACTTCCCTGGTGGGTCCCGAGGCTAAGACTCTACATTCCCAATGCAGGGGGTCCAGGCTTGATCCCTGGTCAGGGAACTAGATCCCACATGAGGCAATGAAGCTCAAAGATCCTGTGTGCCGCAACCAAGACCTGGTGCAACTAAAAAAAATCAATTAAAAAAGCCAGTTCAGGATAGCTCGTGGAAGCAAAGAGAGTTAAGGCTCCCCTTACCATCCAACTGAATGCTTTTCTCTTCAAATCATGCTCTGTTATCAACACTGTCAGCCCTGCTTTCTTTTGTTCATCTTTTCCTGATTATCATGTCCTTCAGTACCTCCCAGGGATACCTGGACTCAGGTGGGTCTTCTATTACCAGCATTTCATTGGTCATTTGATTTGGAAGTTTGGGGGCCAAATTGCAAACCTCGTCTTTTGACAGGCGCATTCTTCCTGGGAAGCCACAGACCCCAGTGGCTACCGCAGGTGCTGGGCTGGAGGGTCTGCTGACAGCCTGCCAATATTCAACAGGGCACGCAGTGCACGCCTAGTGCTCTCTCACCTGTTCCCAACCCAAAGGTAAGTTAGAACAGAGCATCTCCACTTGACAGATAAGGAAACTGGGGCCCAGAGACAGGAAGTCAGTTGCTCAAGGCCACCCAGCAAGAATGCTGACTTGGCCTGCTCAGGGACCTACACATTTGGGTGAGCCAATAACTGTCTTTGCTTCTTAGATTTGGCTGGAAGGGCAAGAAGCTCTCGCTCACTTCTTTTCATGGTCAAGAATGAGACTCAAGGACTTCCCTGGAAGTCCAGTGGTTAAAACTCTGTGCTTCCAACAGAGGGGGCACAGGTTCCACCCCTGGTCAGGGAACTAGGATCCCATATGCCACCTGGCATGGCCAAAAAAAAAAAAAAATGAGACTCAGACATGCTCACGGCAAACCAAAAACAATAGTGGTAATAACACTGCCAGCGAGCGTTCAGAATCCATGATGTGCCCAGCACCATGCCACTCGCTCTATGTGCTTCATCTTTACTTTTCTCAGCGTACTGATTAAGAGCCAAGACTCTGCAGCCTGACAGCCTGGGTGTGCATCTCAGTTTTGCCACTTACTGGCTGTGTGAGCTTAAGCAAGTTACTTTATTTTCCTGGGTAAAGTAAACCTTCCTGGGTAAAGTAAACCTTCGTCGGTAAAGTAGGGAGGTAGTTGCCTCATCTATAAAATGGGGTTGGTGATAGCACCTTAGAATAGATCCCTCACACATAGTAAATGGTGGATAAATACTACTGTTCCATTTTAAGAAACCAAATATCAATTTCTTCTCTCCTTGGCTTATGAATGGCAAGTATATAAAAAAGAAAACTGATAGAAGGGAAGGGTTCATTTTTTAGAACTGCAAGCAAAAGGGAAGAGATTTTTTCAATAAAGATATTAGAGTCATTTGCTGCGATCACCATTTATGAACGGGGAAGCAGGCTCAGAGGGTTGGTAAGTTAGTTGCCTGAAATCACACACCAGCACCAGAAGGAGGATTTGAACTCAGGCCTGTCTGATGTCACAGCTCCTGTCCTTGGTTCCAACGCCATATGTCCCGGCCTGGTGGTCATGGAAAGATCTGGTCCCTGGCCCGGTGTTGGAAATGGAAACATGAGTCACCACCGGCCATCCCCAGGGACAGCTGGGGAGTGAGAGGCGCTCAGCAGTGGGCCAGAATGTTCTGCCAGATGCTGAGGAGGCTCTGCCAGCAGCTCCGTTTCCTTCATGCTGAGGAAAGGGAGGAGGGGAGCGTGGAGGAACGCGGGTCACAAGCCAGCGGAGCGCAGCCTGGCGCGGGCCACGACCTGGTGAATCGTCTCAGGCCCGCACATCTGGCCTCTGGAATGCTGAGGCCCCGGGGGACAGGCCTGGGGTTTTGCTGCTCTTTGGGGCAGGCTCCTCCTCCAAAATAACCCAGGCTGCTGAGTGGAGAAAAGTCTCGGGATTTCTAGACTCTCCTGGCCCAACTCATCTGGTGACCTATAAAGTGGACATTCTTTGCCCACTGATGGAGACTGGGTTTCTGTAGACACAGGATCAGAAGAAGCAAGGCACCAGAGTCAGACTGCTCTGGAACCAATTCCTGGCTGGGCGACCCTGGCCAGTGCCTTGGTTTCCACATCCTCGCAGGAGCGTCACGTTCAGCAGGGTCTGCAGGAGCAAGGGTCTGCAGGGGCAAGAGTCTGCAGAAAGCCTGGAGGCTGCTGGCCACCCCACCAATGCTCCTGACCCGCCCGAGTCAGTGAACAAGTGAGCAAGCTTGCGTGGTGTCCAAACAGCCACCTCAGAGCGGGGGCCTCCATAGAGGTCTTGTGGCCAACCTTTTTCTGGTTGCAGTTTCCACTTTGCCCCCAAAGAGCACCAAGTCCTGTCTGGCTTCTTTCAGGGGCCAAGTTGAAGGTGAAGAGTAAGGAAGAGCATAGCCTTTGCCTTTGTGCGCTTGATGGGGCCCCCCCCTGACTCATTTGTGATGCTTGGGACTCATTTCCGATTCTACGTGGGAAAGTTTGGTACTGGCCAGTGTGGCTTGGTGGGAGCTGTGATTCATTCGGGTCCCGAAGGGAACAAAAGCCCAGGTCCTAACAAGGTCCCCTCCGCTCTGGACAGCCTGGTCCTTTGGTTGGGGGGTGAGTCACACACACACCCCTCAGGACTGCTCCTATTTTCACTTAGCCTGGGCCTTCAGAAATCAAACAGCCAATTCCTCTTTTCTTGACTTTGGAGGGGATAAGGTGAGTATAAAGAGGGAGGACTGGCGAGAGGAACTAAGCTGCCATTGGTTCCAGGGCAGCCCCTGAAAGGGATTACATCTCGAGAAGGAGTTTGTAGGTGCAGCCTTGTCCTTCCTCACAACCTCTTTCCTGCCTGGCTGGAGGCAGGGCCTGCAACCTCCACCTCCAGACTTTCCCTCAAAGTGAAAAACAACCCATCCTCTACAACCAGCTGGAATTTTCAAGTATCCTAGCTGATACAGTTTGCCGGGGACACTGGTCACTGGGTCCCTGCTTAGGTAAATCACATGAGCTCCATTTCCCACGAAATGAGGATTGTCACATGGAGCTGACAAAGTTGTCATGGACCAAAAAGAAGATGATGAGCGTGAAACATGGTGCATGTGCTCTGGTGGAATAAATGACCCCCCTTCCCCCCTCCCCAGTTTCAATGAGGAACCAGGAAGTGGGTGTGATGTGAGCTTCTCCTGTGACTTGTGTCTTTGTTCCACCCTAGGCCTCCGCTTATCTGGAGGTCAGGCCTCCTGCCCAAGGCTGAGCCCTTGGTTATCTGAAGCTCAGTTGCAGGCCCAGAGTAACAGGACAGGAATTCTGAGTCGGGAGTGAGAGTCACAAAGTCCAAGCGTGTTTCTTTAAAGCCTCAGCTGAGTCGATCAGAATAAAAGAAGATAGAAGCAGGATATCCTCAGAGGCCATCATTTCACACAGTGTGACGTGGGCTGACTCACTTCCCTTCTGGGCACAGGTTTTTGGTTTTCTTAAATCAGTGAAATAGATAATAATTCTCACCTCTTAGGGCTGTAGGGACAGGCAGGAGCCTGGCTCTTGGGTTCAGATCCCAGGTGAATGAGGCCATCTCACTGCATGGAACCTACTTGCTCATCCTTTTGGTGGGGTTGGTCAGGTTGCTGTGGGGATTAAATGCGGTAATCAGTAGACTGGTCACGGCTGGTGGATGTCAGCATTCAATAACTGATAGTTGCTGTTATCTCCATCCC
>SJYT01029826.1:290915-353599 GCA_006410635.1 Cephalophus harveyi
TGCTCCCCCACTCTGGGCCTCCATTTCTTCATCTGCACAACCAGTGTAAGAACACCTCCTCTGGGCTGGGGACTCCCCAAGAAGGTATTGACCATTAAAATATGGATTACATATTCATATACAATATATATATATTTTAGTGAAATACATATAAAAGTTATCATCTTAACCATTGGTTAAGTACAGAGGTCAGTGGCATTAACTACATTCCCACTGTTGTGCACCCCAAGAAGATACTGTCCTTTAAGCAGTACTGTCCACGCCCCAGGCTCCCCTCTGGGGCCCCACAGCTGTGCTGGTGTCACGCTCTGCCTGTCCATGCGCACTTGAGTGGCAAGATGACTCATGTGCTCCTCTCTCTCCAGGCTGAGACCACGTATCGTTCATCTCCTGGTCCCCAGTGTGCTGCACAGGCTTGGCACAGAGTGGACACTCCATAAAAAGGGGCCAGTTAGCCTTGCGGGAGGTGGAGCCATCACGGACCAAGCTGTTGGTGCAGTTTCTCAGGGTGGCTCCACTGGAGCATGATGGAGAGGGTCTCAAATCTCGCATATCCCTCCAGACAGCACATCCAGATCACTTAACCCTCCGGAGAGCTTTAGAGGAGGGTGCTAGTATCATCTCCACTTTAGAGATGAGGAAACTGGGGTCAAGGGAGAGTGTCTGACTTGCCCCCGCATTGTCCTCTGAGAGCTGGGATTCAAACCCAGGCGCTGGGGTGGGGTTGCACTAGTTTTCTTTAAATTATGAAACTTTTTAATTGATGAAAGCACTCTACATTATTAAATGCACTTTGAAAGTGATTCCATTTCACTTCAATTGTAAGTTATCTTTTGTTAATATACCTTGATTTAAAGACTACCCTGAATTTGCATTGACAGGTTGCTAGGTGAATCATTAGACTGAATACACAACTGCTTTATTACAATTCTTTTCTCTCCTCAGTGAGTCCGAAATAATTGAGTCTAAATTAGAGGACAGGACAGTAGACCTTATAAATGGCTAGTGTTTCTAAGATGCATCAGCAGGATCTCTGCTAACCCTTTGAATGAACCCTTTCACTTGAGTAAAGAACTTAGTCCAATTTAATAACATTTGGATTTAAGGCAGTTTTTTCAAAGCCTATTAGCAGTTCTCAGGGACTGGCTCAGATTAAAATCAATCAGCAGAGCTTCCAGAGTTCAAATCTCAATGGATCTGGCAGATTGCTGATGCCTCAGTTTCCTTGTCTGTAAACGGGGACAGTCATGATTAGTGAGTTGGCTGATGAAATAGTGCCCAGTGCCCACAGTATCAATTATTACTGTCTCAGCTGAGCTAGCCTCTTTTGCTGATAGCTTCCACTTCACTGAGTTCACCTCGAGGCCATGTGACTGGAACTCACGTTTTATTATGAAAAATTTCAGGCATACAGAAAGGGTGAAAGAAGAATAGCAGTCATGGACACCCTTACACCCTACATAGACTCAACAATTGTTCATGTCGAGCCATTTAATTCATTTACTGGTGTGTGTATTTTCTTCCGAACATTTCAAGCAAGTTGCTAACATCATAACCTTTTACTGCCAAACACTTCAGCGTGCATCTTTCAAGGTCTAGACATTTTCCTAAGCAACCACCAAAGTGAACATTTCTACAATATCTTCTAACACCTAATTCATATTCAAATTTCGCTTCTCAGCAGAGGGTACCTTCAAATTTTTGGATTTTTGCCAACCTGAAGGGTGAAAGTCTCTCAGCATAGTTAGAATTTTCTTGTCTCTTATTATGATTATGAATACGCATCTTCTAACATGTTCTGGGTCCTTTTGCAGCTCTTTTCCCAGAACTATCTCCCTGAGGTTTTTGTCCATTATAAAATCATACTTTTTTTTTAATCTCTATTTTTAAATACCAGTGAAATGAGCCTTTGTCTACCACTTGTCTTTTTTTTAAAAAACATTGCTTATGAAGTTTTATTTTTGCCATAAAAAGCTTAAATTTAGCTTTAATTTTTATGTAGTTGAATTTTATCAAGTTTTTCTTTCATTGTTTCCGGATTTTGAGTCCTAAACTGAAAGGCTTTTCTCACTCCTATGTTTTACAGGAATCCCCTCATGTTTTCTTCTACAAGTTTTATGGGTTTACTTAAAAAAATCTGAGCCTCTAGTCCATTGGATATTTATTCAAAAGTATGGTGTGAGGTATGGCTCTTTTTATCTTTTTTCAAAATGACTGTCCAATTGTCTCAAGATCACTTATTTAAAAGTCCATCATGTCCCAATGCTCTGAGATGCCACTTTCATATATCAAATTTCAATATGTACTTGGGCAAATTTCTGGACTTCCTATTCTGTTTCATTGCTCTGCCTGGCTCTTCATGCTCCTAACCAGTTTAATTGCTAGGGCTTTATGATATGTTTTAATATCTGGTGGACTTATCCCCACTACACTGCTTTTCTTTCTCAGTTTTCCTGTCTATTCTTGATTATTATTTCATATCAACTTCAGTATCAACTCCAGGAAAAACAAAAAACCAACCCATCTTCAGTATTTTCATGAAGATCATGTTAAATGGGTACATTAATATTTACCTGGGCCATACTGAACATGTTATTCTTAGGCGGCTATCTCTGGGCTCTGTTTTGGGTTGAATTATGTTCCGCCCAAAAGATACGCTTAAGTCCCAACCCCCACTTCAGAATGTGACCTTATTTGGAAACAAGGCCTTCACTAAGGTAATCAAGTTAAAATGAGATCATTAGGGTGGAACCTAATCCAGCATGACTGATGAAGATGGAGGCAGAGATTGGAGTGATGACTCTACAAGCCAAGGAATATCCAAGACTGCCCGCCAGGCACCAGAAGCTGAGAGAGAGGCCTGGGACAGATGCTCCCTCACCGCTCCCAGAGGGAACCAACCTCGCCAACACCTTGGTCTTGACTTCTGGCTTCCAGAACTGTTAGACAATCAGTTTCTGCTGTTTTAAGCCACACAGCTTGTGGTACTTTGTTTCAATAGCCCTAGGAATCGATTTGAGGCCCCCCAGACGATCTCTTAGGCTAGAAGTGAGATGCCCAGCCATGATTTCAAGACATCGAGAAGCATTTGTGTGCCCTCCTGACCCCAAGTGAGGCCAGCCAGGCCTGTTTCTTGCCTGCCCGAAGTTGGGTGAATGAACCAATGAAAGCGTTGGAAAGCTGGAGGTGTGACTTCACTCTCAGTGGGTAGCCAAACCCGCTGAGGTCCAGGCCAGTGAATGAATCATTTGTGCAATGTGGCTCAGTGAGTCAGGGAGGGCAAGGCAGAAAGCCCCAGTTTGAGGTCTATTTCCTCTCCCCCTTCCTTAGGAATCTAGAAGCAGCCCCCTAAAAGTCATCATCCCACGAAATGACCGCGAAATGATGCAACACTCTACCCTCATGATACACGCACCATGTGCTGTGGAGAGATAAGGACAAAGGACTTAGAGAGAGGGAGTGACAGGCCCCGGCAGTGGCTCTTACTTGCTGTGTGCCTTTGGACAAGTTAGTTAACTTCTCTGAGCCACAGTGCCCGCCTCTCTTATTGTGGGGATGGTTAATGGTACCTGCCTCACAGGGCTAGTGTCAGGATCTAAGAGGAAATGTATATAAACCACTTGGCAAAAGGCTAGGCTCATAGCAAGCACTCAGGGCTTAGTCGCTCAGTCGCGTCCCACTCGACAAGTCCATGGACCGTAGCCCTCCAGGCTTCTCTGTCCATGGAATTCTCCAGGCAAGAATACTGGAGTGGGTTGCCATGACCTTCTTCAGGGGATTTTCCTGAGCCAGGGATCAAACCCAGGTCTCCCACGTTGTAGGTGGATTCTTTACTCAGACAGTAAAGGGAAGCCCAAGTGCTCAATAGAGATTAGCAATTATTAGTAAAAATTGCCCCCAAATAACTTAGCCATGAAGGCAAAACTGGTAGGCACAATTTCTGAGTCTTCAACTAGGATTGTGAACACACCACTGGTAACTTCTCCTTCCTTCAGGGGAGAGTTTGGAAGAAACAAACTATGACCTCATTTGCTTCCTTCAACACTAATTAATGTTTTCTAATCATAAAAAGGAAATTACGTCTCAATTCATACTCTGTCTAAAAAAAAATAACAACAGAGATCTGTCACTTCTCACTGTGGCGTCAGTTCCCCTGGTGGCGGGGGCGGGGCTTGGGACCATGTTGGCAGCGGTGCCCTGGGTTCAGGGCTGGGCCTGTCTGAGTCACGGAGCCCTGCTACTTCCTGGTCCCTCTCCTGGGCTCCTGGGTTCATCTGTATGCGTTTATCCAACAAACCTGCTTTGGGGTTTGTGCTGGGGACCAAGAAAGACAAGAAGTCTTGTCCCTGCTCCCAAGCTAGTGGTAGACACAGAGATGGTTGGCCATGGGGCCTGTTCACACTGGCTGCGGGGCCTCATCTGGTCCCATGGCAAAACTGAGAGTTGGCCTCTTGGGACTCTTACTGCCCCCGTTTTATATGGCAGAAAACTGAGACCCGACTCTCAGGGTCTGAGCAGTAGATCACTGAGACCCATCTTGCAGAAGTATTTCATCCAGACTTTTCTATTCTGCGACAGTTTTTGTTTCCAGGGAGACAGCCCCTCCCCTGGGCATCTTTCCCTCGAATTCCTCTCCTAGCTGGGGGAGGGCCCCTTTTCTGGTCTTTCTCATCTCTATCCTGACTCTTAGCACCTGAGCTGCACTTGTCTAGTTGACAAATCTGTCTCCCTGACGGAATGTTTACTGAGGAAATGACTGTAGTGCTTTAATTCCTGTCCATCTGAAACCTTTTAACATCACTGTAGTCTACTGAACTGAGAGGTCAGCAATTCTGAGACCCCTCCCCTCTTTAATGTATACACCATTAAGGAAGAGAAGTGCTGGGAATTTCCCTGATCCTTCCAATGCAGGAGTTCAGTTCCTGGTGGGGGAACTAAGATCCCATATGCTGAGGGGCAACTAAGCCCACGTACCTCAACTACTGGGTCCACGTGCCACGACTAAAGAGAAGCCCACTCTCTGTGATGAGATCCCAATGCCACAACTAAGACCAGGCGCAGCCAAATAAATAAATATTGAGAAATTAAAAAGAGGGAAATGCTGGCTATTAACTACGCCAATCAACTAAATTCACTAAATATCCTGTTCCAGGCATTGCTCTAAAGTGTTTTTCATCCATGATCTCATATCAGGAGTTGGCAAACTTTTCCTGTAAAGGGACAGAAGTAAATATTTTAGGCTTTGTGAGCCAGACAGTATCACAGTTACTCACCTCCCACTGTAACATAAAAGCAGCCACAGAGGATAGTGCCAATGTGTATAGCTGAGTTTTAATAAAGCATTATTTGTGGACAATAAAATATGAATTTCATACAACTTTCATGTCACAAAAATATTCCTCCTTTTGATTTTCCTCCCAACCATTTAAAATATAAAAACCATTCTTAGCTTGTGAAGCATACAAAAAGGGAGCGGGCTAGATTTGGCTTATGGGCTGCAGTTTGCTGACTTGTTTCAAATGATCTTTGCATCAGCCCTACAAGATAGATGCTATTATTGTCTTCATTTTATACGTCAGGCAACTGAGTCTCAGAGAGGTAAAGTAACTTGTCTGATTGAGGACAACTTGGTGAGTGGTCAAGCTGGGATTCTAACCCAGGCAGTCGAACTCTGTACCTTGCTTTTAATAAGTTACCTGAAATATGGTAAATAGGGCTTATCCTAGATATGGTTGCCTTTTAATACTTTTAGCTTTCCCCCCAATTACAAAAGTTCCACATTTGCGTTAGAAAATTCAAATCATACAGAGCTTTAAGGAAGAAAATGAAAGTAACCCCACCCTCCAGAGACAAACACTTAAGGTTTTGTACACAGAGTTCACACAGTGCTGACTAGATGTGGAATGTTCTGGACACTGTGTGACTTTGGATAGGTTGCCTAATGTCTCTGGGTCCTTGTCTCCCAAATGAGGGGGCTGACTGAGATGATGCACTCCCATAGGCCTTCCTGGTCCTGACCGTGGTGATCTGTTTTTAAGGATTGTGCAATAGAAGCCAGTTCTGTCCTAACTGCCTGGGTGTGGAGGGTGAAGTCACCCCTTGCCAGCCCGGCTGCTGAGTGTGCCTACGCGTGTGCTCAGTAGTTCAGTCGTATCCAACTCTTTCCAACTGCACGGATTGTAGCGCACTAGGCTCCTCTATCCAGGGGATTCTCCAGTCAACAATACTGCAATGGGGATTCCCTTCTCCAGGGGATCTTCCTGGCCCAGGGATCGAACTCCAGTCTCCTGCATTGTAGGCAGATTCTTTACCATCTGAGCCACCAGCTGTGCCTGTGGCTGCCCCAAATCCCAAGCACTGAGTGACTTCAGAGAGGCAACAGGGACACCAGGGCTGGAGTCAGGGATTCTAGGAGGCTTAGGCTCCCTCCAGGGCTGGTGCCAGAGGCAGAGCTTCAGGCAAGCTGAGCGTCAGAGGCTTCAGCCAGAGCTGTGGGGATGCACTTGCAACAGGCCGGGAGGCCTTACAGACTGGGTTTCCTACCGCAGGATGCCTGGGTCCCCCTCCATATCACCATCAGACAGGACCAGGATCTGAATCTGATGATTACCAGCTGTGTCATCTTGGGCACATTCTCCTCTCTGAGCTGTTTCCTTGCCTGTAAGATGAGGATAATAATCACCTCATGGGATCACTGACTGCTTCATGAGATGATATCTGTAATCCAGCTGGCACAGGGTGAGGCTTCATGAATGGCCATTCCTGTCCCTTTCTCTCTTACACTTTTCAACAGCACCTCTAGGAAATTCTTCCACCATGCTACAAATTGCGGACCTACTGTGTGCCAGACACTGTAACTATGATAGTAGGGTGGGGAGATCAAAGATCAGAAAAACACACTTCCCGCCCTCAAGCAACTCAGGGTAAGATAAGGATCTAAGAGATGTTTACATAATTAGAAAGTTCTGGACAAAATCTTCCAGGACCTAGGGCAGAAGTGATGGTGGTGTCACTAAGGCTTGCGACCCCATGGACTGCGTAGCCTGCCAGGCTCCTCTGTTCATGGGATTCTCCAGGCAAGAAAACTGGAGTGGGCTCCCATTTCCATCTCCAGGGAATCTTCCAGACTCAGGGCCAAGGAATCAAACTGGCAGGCAGATTCTTTACCAACTGAGCTATGAGGGAAGCCCTAGGGCAGAAGTCGGAGAAACCAAAGAAGGCTTCCTGGGGATGGCACACTGGGATTTGGAGCCCTAAGGGGAGCATCCTGGCATGGGAAGAGGGCAGTATGAGCAAAGGAGTGGGGGTGGGAAAGGATGAGAAACCAGAGGTTTGCCTAGAAAGCAATGAGAGAATCCCTGACAGCAGTGGGGGCGGGGCCAGATGAAGGGGTGGTGCCCAGGGGTGGGATTTCCCGGGATAGAAGGAGTTACAAAGGGTACTAAGCAAAGGCAAGAGCTGCCTGCCACACAGCACAAGGGGGACCGTACAAGGATCCCAGAACAGAACATGAACGGTGGGAGCCAGCACCCTCTCTCAAGAGCACCCCCTCCAGATGGGATCCACAGCAGGCCCTAGATGGATGGGACTCCTAAGAGCCAATTCTGACTTCATGATGGATGTTTCTTTGATTTTTAACCTTGTTTTTCATTGTTTTTATTATAATCATATATAATGGCCTGCCTCAGGGAACTCTGCCCCTCTGCTTGAAGAAATTAACACACTCTCTTCCTGAGGTTGGCCATTCCAGGAGATATTTGTAGGATAATAGTCTTTACTTCCTCAACTCCTCCCCCTATCTGTCCTATAAAATAACGGATGTCCCAACCCTCCTGTGCTGGGCTCTGCTGTGCTTAGTTGCTCAATTGACTGTGACCCCGTGGACTGTAGCCCACCAAGCTCCTCTGTCCATGGGGATTCTCCAGGCAAAAATACTGGAGTGTGTTGCCATCCCCTCCTCCAGGGGTTCTTCCCAACCCAGGGATTGAACCCATGTCTCCGGCACTGCAAGTGAATTCTCTACTGTCTGAGCCACTAGGAAAGCCCAAGAAATACTGGAGTGGGTAGCCTATCCCTTCTCCAGGGGATTTTCCCAACCCAGGGTCTCCTGCATTGCAGGCGGATTCTTAACCAGCTGAGCTAGAAGATGGTTATTTTGAAACACTAGTCTGCCATCTTGGACTGGGTAGCGCTCCCAGTTTACAAATGGGGAAACAGAGGCTCAGAAACGTTAAGCCACCTGCCTGCCAAGGTCACAGAGCAGACAGTGAGCTGGGGCTACTTTCTGACTAGCATCTGTGGGAGCACCACTTTTTCTCCTCCAATGACCTCAGAACAGGTCCAAAGTCAACTCTGAGGGCAAGATTTGGACAGAGATTGTGGTGTAAAATCAATCGTGGCTACACAGTCTCCCCACAGCCCCTATGTCCTTACCTCCATCACAGGAAGGAGGGAGTCGGGCACGAGAGGAAAAGTCACTTTTCACTGTTAAGCTACACATTAACGGTGCCTCCAGGTCTATTCCTGAGCACATCTAAAATCAACAAGAGCCCAGGTGAGAAAGACCAGGTTCTCTCCTCTGAGTTAAAATCCCCTGATGCTCTTTCATGTTCCTCTGCCTCCCAGGGCCACAATTCCAGTCCCTTCTGCCTCTGCAGTCACTACAGACCAGATTATGTCGGGCCTCTCTTTGGCTCCATCTCCACCCAGAAGCAGCACCTCTGCATCCTGGACTGAGGGCCTAGGGGGCTACATCTTTACCACCAGACTCCCTAACCTGAGCCACTGTGTGTTGATTGGGCTCAAGGAGGGACCTCTGTACCAGCCTCACCTACCAGCATCCAGTGGTGACCTTCTCACCAGGCTCTGGTGCCAAATGCTGAAACACAAAATGGCATGATTATATAAGAAGTGCTCTTCTGGGAAGGGGAAGACCAAAAGATCTAGTGAATCATAGCAAGAAGGCATGGGTAGGGCCTGGGCTCCTTATATCTATCATCTTTAACTTGGGCCTCAAATCAAAAGTAGGCAGTTGTAAGACAATTGTTCAGATGTCAGCTTAGAGGCTCATTAGGGGAAGAGATTCAACTAGGATCACCCAGGGGCAAAATGACAGCATGGGGTCCAAGCTCTGCTCTTTCTAGACAGGCTAGAGAGGAAAACCTTGCAGAGCTCAGCAGACACCTGACTGTAGGGCCACACTGCCACTTACCACTCTAATATTTGTATTAAAAAAAGTTTGCTTTTTGCAAATGTGTAGGTATTAAAAACTGCTCTTGGTAAAACACACACACACACAAAACTTGGGATAGATCAAGTTGGTATGCTGTGAAGTCAGCAGCTGTAACATTTCATGATTCAATGCATAAAATATGTTGAGTTCCTCAGCTGAATAAGTAGTATAAACAAATACTTTCTCTTTTTTTTTTTAAAGATACAGGGTGGGTGTTGCCATTATCTAAGGACCTCTTTGCTGTTCTCAGCCAGTGTTCACCTAAAGGCCAAAAATGCTCTTTTTAAAAAAGCACTTAGCCTTTTACTTTTTTAGAATTTAGGCAGAAAGTCTGAGCATGTGAGAACACAGAAACTAAGCGAGGCAAATGCAGAAGTTGCCTCTGCTGATACAACCAGCAGATCAACGACACTGGGTGGCAGTGAAATCCCCCGCTCTCCTAGAGGAGAGGGGAAGAAACCACAGAATGTTCCTGACTCAGCACCCCAGCCTGATGGCGCAATATTTGTTTGTGTACCTAGCACTTCGGTGCCGCCGGGGGTGGGGAGGTCGGAGGGCTTCACTAGGGCCCAGGATGAGGGTGACCGCATGGGGGTCTCCCCAAACATTTGTCCAGGTCCTGTAAATCCTCTTAAAGCGCTGTAGGATTATCTTTCAAGACCAGGTCACGTTGACGGCAAGAACCAGGGCCCTGGGGCTGGACCGGGCTCCGGTTCCCAGTTGCAGTCCCCAGCCCAGCGCTTAGTAGGCGCTCAATCAGTACATGTTTGGGGACTAAAAGAAAATCCCGAGGAGAAGGGAATGGTAACCCACTCCAGTATTCTTGCCTGGGAAATTCTATGGATAGAGGAGCCTGGTGGGCTCCAGTCCATGAGGTCGCAAAGAATCTGAAAAAACCACCACAAAGAGATGAAGACTTAAGAAAACGTGAGCAGAAGAAAGGTGTCTGGCAGGCCCTACGGGGGCGCTGTCGATCCGCACTGGCGGGTGGCGCGGGGCGGGGGGGGAGAGGACGCCTCACTAAAAGCCGAACGTCCGCAATCCCCAACCGCACCTTGCGACCCCCACCTTCATTTCAGACCCCTGACCCGCCTTCCCAGGCTCACAACCACGTAAGGACCACATGACTAGGATTGACATTTTTCTGCTTGGGGTTTGGTTGGACGGCATTTTACTTGTTAAATGTACATTCTAAAGTGACAGGAAAGCCTGGGGAACAGGAATGTATTTCCCTGAACACCTCCACCCCAACCTGCCCCGGTTGTTCTTGAGCGGACAAACTCAATTTTTCTCCGACCCTCATTTCAGTCTCTCGGCCCCCTCACCCTGGCAGTGCGATACTGGGCAAGTATAATAAATCGCTGCTCCTCGGGAACCCGTGTTTCCTCGCCTGCTGGGTACGAGGAAATGAGAGAAAGGGGCGCGTGTGTATCCAGTAACAAAGGAGACCCCTTTCGGCTCGGGTCGCGGAGGAGCGGGCGCCGAGAAGCAGCGCGGGGGAGGGGGAGGAGGGGAGGGGAGGCGGGGGCCCGTGGCACGCGGCCCGCTCTCCCAGGCACTCGCACACGGGAGTCAGCCCTCGGCTGGCAGAGCGCCCACCCTCTCCCCTCCCCGCTGGGCCCGGAGAGCGGCCCGGACCAGCTCCCGAGGGACGCGCCAGGCGCAGGCTGGACGGCCGGGCGGAGGCCGAAGCCCGAGCCAGAGCTTAGCCAGCGGACCCCACTCGGAGGCCGCTGACGTCTTCGCCTTTGGCTGCTCCGGCGCCAAACCGGGCAAGGCGGGTGACGTCACCACACCAGTCACGTGACCGTCATTCAAACAAACAATCCCCTGCCCCACAGCGCGCGCGCGCGCGCGCCGCCCCGCGCCGCCCCGCCTGCTTACGCGGAGCCACAATATAAACGCTCTCCGCCGGGTCGGACTCGCTGCGAAAGGCTTCGGGGCTCTGGGCGAACCTCGGGTGGAAGGGCCGTCGGGAGAGAACAAGGAAGCCGAGGCGGTCGAGAGTCCCACACAACGACCCCTCGCTCGGTCCAAAGGCAGTTTGGGTTTGGCGCAAAGAAAACCGGGGTCGGGCTTTTCCTCGAAAGCCATCGCCCTGCTGTTCGCTTCCCGGGACAAAGAACACAGGACGACTTGCAGGCTGGGGGCGCTGGGGCCGGCCATGGTCATGGAAGTGGTCTCCCTGGACGCCGGAGGCCTCCGGACGCTACTGAGGGAGCGCGCGGCGCAGTGCCTGCTGTTGGACTGTCGCTCCTTCTTCGCTTTCAACGCCGGCCACATCGCCGGCTCGGTCAACGTGCGCTTCAGCACCATCGTGCGTCGGCGGGCCAAGGGCGCCATGGGTCTGGAGCACATCGTGCCCAACGCCGAGCTGCGCGGCCGCCTGCTGGCCGGCGCCTACCACGCCGTGGTGCTGCTGGACGAGCGCAGCGCCGCGCTGGACTGCGCCAAGCGCGACGGCACCCTGGCCCTGGCCGCCGGAGCGCTCTGCCGCGAGGCGCGCAGCGCGCAAATCTTTTTGCTCAAAGGTACGCCTTCTGGGACGCTCAGGGGCGGGCCGCACGCCCTCCGCCGCCTAGTCTGGGGACCCCTGGTTCTCAGCTGCGGGGGCGCTGCTCCACCTGGAGAGCTTGGGCGCCTGAGTCGCATTGTGGGGACTTGTTGGCTTTGTTTGGCTCTAGGAACAAAGACTCGCCTGGGGCTTTCCGGGCTAAACTTCCAGCCCTGGTGGATGGGGAAGTTGTATGAAGGTACCTTGTCTCGGCGGTACTAATGGGAAAAAATGTGTCTCTTTGTGTTCCCAGGAGGATATGAAGCTTTTTCTGCTTCCTACCCGGAGCTGTGCAGCAAACAGTCGACCCCCATGGGGCTCAGCCTTCCCCTGAGTACTAGCGTCCCTGACAGCGCTGAATCGGGGTGCAGTTCCTGCAGCACCCCGCTCTACGATCAGGTTAGTAGGGGGCTGTGCCGGAGGGGAGAAGGAACAGCTGGCAAAGGTGGCAGAGCCGCGCTAGTGAAAATACGGAAAGTGACGTGCAGCTTTATTTATAATAGGGGACACAGGGAGATTTCATTTATCCCGTGGTTAAATGGTATGATGGAGCCGAGCCTCTAATTGTTGGCACTACATAAATTAGCTTGTTGGCCCTGCCTAGGCAAATGGGTTTAGTCCCCTATTTATTGACACTCTTTTAACAGTGCTGTGAGGTTCACCCAATATTGAAACTAACTTGTCCAGCAGGGAGGTTTTGTGGATGTGGGCACCACCATTGACGTTGAACAAAGCTTGACAAGCATTGGATGTTTCTGGATTTCAGGGTGGCCCGGTGGAGATCCTGCCCTTTCTGTACCTGGGCAGTGCCTATCATGCTTCCCGCAAGGACATGCTGGATGCCTTGGGCATCACTGCCTTGATCAACGTCTCTGCGAACTGTCCCAACCATTTCGAGGGTCACTACCAGTACAAGAGCATCCCCGTGGAGGACAACCACAAGGCGGACATCAGCTCCTGGTTCAATGAGGCAATTGACTTCATTGGTAAGTGGAGCAGATGCCTGGGACTTTGCCACACTCCTTCTGTTTTTTAGTGACTGAGACTAAACTCCATGGCAAGAACTTGCGCGACATAGATTTAAGCTTTCCTCTAGACATTAAAATCAGTCTGGCATGGGCAGCATCCCTGCAAAGTACAGGTTCGATGTCCCACTTTATAAATTAGCAAACTGAGTCTCAGGTTGAATCGAGCTGTCCAATATCAATCTGCTTAGTGGCGATGCCTTGCCTGTTTAAATCCCCGGCTGTTTAAATCCACTGTGCCCACATTGCCTTCACGGACAGTATGTCTGTGATGACATGAAGTGATATCGACCATACTGGACAGGACACGTGACATTTCTTAGACACCTGAGGTTGTTGGAGTCATTCTCCTGGGCTCTCAGATAACCAGCTGCCCTTTGTTTTCCAGACTCCATCAAGAATGCTGGTGGAAGGGTGTTTGTCCACTGTCAGGCGGGCATTTCCCGATCGGCCACCATCTGCCTCGCTTACCTCATGAGGACTAATCGAGTCAAGCTGGATGAGGCCTTTGAGTTTGTGAAGCAGAGGAGAAGCATCATCTCCCCCAACTTCAGCTTCATGGGCCAGCTGCTGCAGTTTGAGTCGCAGGTCCTGGCCCCTCACTGCTCGGCAGAGGCGGGGAGCCCCGCCATGGCTGTGCTTGACTGCAGCACCTCCACCACCACCGTCTTCAACTTCCCGGTCTCCATTCCCGTCCACCCCACAAACAGTGCATTGAGCTACCTTCAGAGCCCTATCACGACCTCTCCCAGCTGCTGAAAAGCCACGGGAGGTGATCTTCACAACCCACCGGGATTCCAGGCTCCTGGAAAGTGGAAATGCAATAACTCCAGGGAAGGGGGCTCGTGAGGGCTGGTCTTTATTTATTTAATTTCACCCAAGTTCCACTGGGTTCCTGAGCAGTTGTATGATGACTTCACGCCAAGATGTTTGCTGAACTCAGCACATTTCGGGACCAACATACAGTGGGTACATCAAGTCCCTTGGACAGAAAGGGGCAGAAGAGAGAGGACTCAAGTGTGAGAGCTGATTTCTTTTTTTTTTTGTCCCTGTTCTCTGAAGACACTTCATGCTTGACATACCTACCAGTATTACCATTCCCAACAACACATATACATATGAGAATATACTTTGTTTTATTTATTTTTGTGTAGGCGGTCTACCTTCACAAATGTCAGTGTCTACTCCTAGAAGAACCAAATACCTCAATTTTTGTGTTTGAGTACTGTAATATCCTGTAAATATATCCTAAGCAGGTTTGTTTTCAGCACTGGAAAGCACCAGTGTTGATTTTGTTTTGTTTTTTAAGTTGCCAACAGTTGTATGTTTGCTGATTATTTATGACCTGAAATAATATATATCTTCTTCTAAGAAGACATTTTGTTACATAAGGATGACTTTTTTATACAACAGAATAAATTATGGCATTTCTATTGAAATCTCGATGCTTTTCTTGGTCAGCCCCTCTGATTCCTTTCCCATAACTGAAATAGGGGAAAACAAGGTCCTTCAGAATGTGTTTTGGCATCTGATCCCATACTCCTTGGTGGCCCCTCAGTCCGATGAGATGGCTGGGTTGTCAGGGTGGTAGAGAAATGTGATCAATTTTTTTTTTTTGTCCCTGTTCTCTGAAGACACTTCATGCTTGACATACCTACCAGTATTACCATTCCCAACAACACATATACATATGAGAATATACTTTGTTTTATTTATTTTTGTGTAGGCGGTCTACCTTCACAAATGTCAGTGTCTACTCCTAGAAGAACCAAATACCTCAATTTTTGTGTTTGAGTACTGTAATATCCTGTAAATATATCCTAAGCAGGTTTGTTTTCAGCACTGGAAAGCACCAGTGTTGATTTTGTTTTGTTTTTTAAGTTGCCAACAGTTGTATGTTTGCTGATTATTTATGACCTGAAATAATATATATCTTCTTCTAAGAAGACATTTTGTTACATAAGGATGACTTTTTTATACAACAGAATAAATTATGGCATTTCTATTGAAATCTCGATGCTTTTCTTGGTCAGCCCCTCTGATTCCTTTCCCATAACTGAAATAGGGGAAAACAAGGTCCTTCAGAATGTGTTTTGGCATCTGATCCCATACTCCTTGGTGGCCCCTCAGTCCGATGAGATGGCTGGGTTGTCAGGGTGGTAGAGAAATGTGATCAGTTATTTTAAAAAAGTATTAGAACCTGCTCTTGGTAATGAATTCAAGTGTCTGCCTATGTTTTTCCCAACATGTCACACAGGGAACCCAAGTGTACCCAGAGCCAAAGCTAGGAATAAGTGGCCATTTGCTTGGTTGCTTTTTTCATTTATACCTTCCCCCAGGTTAATCTTAAAAAGCCACCTTCCCTCCTCTGATCTCTACTAAAGAGATAAAGATAGTTTCTTAGTACATTTGCCACAAGTGTGTTTCTACTATGTGCAAGGTGGGCTGTGCTTACCCCAGAACAACTTGGCAAGATCTGTAAAGGATAGAGACCCAGCATAGCTAAGTAACACAAGTGGGGGAATTGGGCCCTATGTCTTGTTTCCTTTCCTAATTTTATGGCCTTTTTATTTCATCACTTGCTTCTCACGCGCTCTTTTTCTTTTGAAAAGACCTTTATTAATTGTGAAAGGAATACCGAGCACAGTAAGCCAATACAATGCAGACAAGTCACCTGGAGCCCCCACCCCAGCCTGACCCTTACTGTTTTGGAGCCCATTCCCTGGGCATCTCCGCACCTGTACCCAGCATTTTTGGTGGCAGCCTCCTTCAGGTCACTTGCTGCCCTGATTTCATAATTTTGTTGAAGAAGATAATTAAATCTGGCTTGCTCTAGGGCAATATTCTGGATTTTCACTATCTTGCCAAACAGCCCAAAACAGAAGGTGTAATTGACTACCAACCCGTAGCCCAGTCTTTAATGTTGAATTAAACAACAGGGAAGCTTCTGGATTGCTGGCCCTTAGCCTCTGCATTCCTTTGTTTCTGGATAAAGTGCTGTAGGAAGCCAGAAAGCAAACAGCTTAGTTTTCCAGGGGTTCCCAGAGTAGTGGTCTTGGTCCAGCCCCATTGTTCAAGGCCTTGACCTTTCTCCATGCACCACTTGACTCCCAGGGCCAGAAACATTCCTGTGTTCCCTGTTCTGAGAACTTACCCTGGGCCGGCAAGTTCATTTCCTCGACTGGGCTTCCGATTACAAGTGTGTTCACGCCTTTCAAAACAAACTGTATCCAGTTTTGTTTGTTTTTTTTTTTTTATCAAACCCTAGACATTTACTGTTGCAAATATCTCCCTTCGTGGAAGCATACCAGCGACTTCAAGTCCACGGCAGATGCCACGGCTGCCATCACTGTGGGCTTGGGCCAACACTTTCTGCTTGGCAGGCATCACCTGAACCAGAATTAATCTCCAGTGTGATCCACACAGTGGAAAAATACAGTGGCTGCCTAAGGGAGCCGCCAGTGAAAACAATTCACTCACTTATCCCAGGGCAAGCTACTTAACCTCCCTCCAGCCAGGACAGCCAGCATCATAATAACCCCTACTCTTTGTGTGTTCAATTCCTGGTCTTCAGGCCCTCCAGAAAATGCCACTTTGGGCCTGAGACTGCTTTTCTTAGGAAGGATGAAGTGAAGTGAAGTGAAGTTGCTCAGTTCATGTCTGACTCTTTGTGACCATGGACTGTAGCCTACCAGGCCTCTGTCCATGGGATTCTCCAGGCAAGAATATTGGAGTATGTTGCCATTTTCTTCTCCAGGAGATCTTCCCAACCCAGGGATTGAACCTGGCTCTCCGCATTGTAGGCAGATGCTTTACCGTCTGAGCCACCAGGGAAGTCAAGATAAAAATTACCTAAGATGAGAAGAAAGATGCTTAAGCTATTAAAATGTTTCTCAGCTGGGAGACTGACATAAGGACATCTCAATCATTTAATACTGATAAATGTAATAACAGCTGTCAGTTTTAGAACTGGTGCCCTGTGCTAGCCACTGTACTAACTGCTTTTCATAGGATTGAATTTAACCTTTAAAGCAAAGTCCATTTTACAGAGGCGGAAACAGAGGCTCAGAGAGGTGAAGTGACAGCCCTTTGATTGTAGCTCAAGGTCATACAGCAAGTAAACGGCCTTGCAGAGATGGGAACGTGGGTGTGTAAGAAGACTAGGGAAGGAAGCTCCAGTTCAGTCCAAAAGACAGCTCATGGGAGTGAGGAAAAGATGAGCTTTATAGCCAACCAGGCGTCACCATGGTTTTACCCCATGATATTGAGGTGGAAAAACCCTTTATCCCTTTGGGCCTCAGTTTCCTCATCTGTAAAATGAAGATAAAAAAACCTATTGGACTTCACCTGGGAGGGAGAGAGAGGCTCTTGAATGTGGAAGTGCCTGGCAGGTTGTGGGCCCTGGAAAAACATCAGGTTCCATTCCCCTCTCCTGATGACCACAAACTGGTCTAGCGGTTCTTGGGGCCCAGTTTTCCCACCCAGAAAATGACCAGTTTGCCCTGGATCTAATGGGTAAGCTTCCTCCCAGCCCTCTAATTCTAGGACGTAGAATATGCATCAATGCATGCTTTATGCTTTCCTGTGGTTTCCAGGCATCCATTATTCCATTAGGAGACTACCAACCCCAGATGCTTCCACCGCATCCTCTCCTTTCTTTGGAATTTTGCAAATCGCAGCTAATTTGCTTTAGACTTGCAGCCTCTGGCCTCCATTTCCCTCCCTCCCTCCCTCGGCTCCTGGCAGATGACATCATGGTGTGTACACCTTTAAGATTATATAAATCTGTGATCACACAGTAGCCTCCATCCCCATGGAAACACGGAGGAGTTTCCCTTTTGTGAGGAAAGCTGTCATGTCACTTCCTGCTGCTGACAAATCAGTTTAGGAGATTAAAATAAAGGGGTGGGGGGGGGCAGGTGGCCTCTGAGAACTGCTGGCTCGTTGGTTTCTGGTTGCCATACACAGAGGCAAACAAAGCGGAGGCCGTGTGGGGTGGCCCCGCCCAGCGCCAGCCCCGGCTCAGGTTTCCCACACCTCACCGGGTGGATCCAGGTCACCCGGGGCTGTTTTTCTCCGCAGGTTGCATTCTGAGGAGCAGGTGGGAGGGCTGCCCACTTCTGGGGACTTTCCTGGGGCCCTGCAGGGCGAACCTGAAGAAGAGCCTCGGGGTCCAGCCAAGCCTCTGCTCCCCTTTATGGGCTCAGGAGGTGTCTTCATCTTCCAAACAAAGGGTGTGGCTAGCACCAAAGTGCTCACAGCTGTGCCCGCCAAGGGAAATGGGGTAGAATCACATTCTTTTTGACTGTGGCTTTTTAGGTTAAGCAGTAGTCCATTCGTTCTTTTGTTCGTTCATTCATTTTTTTATTCATTCATTCCACAAATATTTATTGACTCTCTACAAGCCCAGGGATGCTTTAGTGCCAGATAAAGTCCCTGCGCTCAGGTAGCTAACAATGGTGGTGTTGGGATGTGTAAATAACTAAGACATAAGCGGGATGAAGGCTCTGAAGGTGAGATCTTAAGAGGGGGTCCTTTAGATTTTGCTGATCAAGGAGGCCTCTCTGATGGGGTGACTGGTGAGCCTAAGACCTGAGTGATACAACTGGGAAGAGGATTCCAAGCCAGGAGGGCAGTAAAGACCTGAGGTTTGAGGGATTTTTGTGGATGGTAGATAAAGCACTTGACTTGGAGTCAGCTAGACCTGAGTTCAAGACCTGCTTCTGCCACTTGTTAGTTTTGTGACTTACTTACTGTGGGTAAGTTACCAAACTTTTCAAGCCTCAGTTTCCTCATCTGTAATATGGGCCAATAACCTCTGACCGTCAAAGGCTTTTTAAGGATTAAATGAAAGGTAGTCGTGTCTGGGCTCGTCAGAGAGGCTTAGGAAAGGCTCATTGTCCTCTGGTGACACAGCTAGTCCCCATTCTGGCCCCATCTGTCACTTGCCCAGTAGCACCCACCCCAAGGAAATGGCAGCCCACTCCAGTATTCTTGCCTGGAGAATCCCATGGACAGAGGAGCCTGGAGGGCTACAGTCTATGGGGTTGTAAAGAATCAGACATGACTTAGCGACTCAACAACAACAACCCTTCCCTAGAGTGTCCTGATGAAGGAAAACAGGGAGACGTGAGTTGTCTTGCCCCATGTCTGGGCCCCAGGACTTACTCTAAGGGTTAGGGAGCAGCAGGTACTTATACATGTCTTTTGAATAATGGAGTGAGTGACCATCCCCTAGAAAGTGCTTAGTAGTTTGATAATATCCCCCAAATTCTGAGACTCTGCTTCATATGCCTGAACAACAACTAATAGCTGTATGACCCTGGATTACTTCTCCACTCAAAGTCTCAGTTTTCATATCTCTAAAAAGGGAGTCATGAAAGTATTTGCTTTACATGGTAGTTGTTAATATTAAATGAAATAATGTATAGAAAATATTTTGCACAGTACTCAACACACAATAAACAATAAGTGCAACCATTTTAACTATAATTATTATCAACACTACTATCCCCACCTCCATCATCATACAGGAAAATTTTTTAAAAGGTAACAAATTTTAATCTTTAGCCCGGACCTCTCTCCTAACTGCAGACTCCAACAACCTCCTTGACATATCCATTTCTTTGTTAAGGAGACTTCCAAATTTGGCAATTCCAAAAACCTTTGATTTACCCCCAAAGCAGTGCCATCTGTGCCCGTCCCATCTTGGTTACTGGCAGCTTCATTCTTCCTTGAGCTCAGGTCAGAAATTTTGGAGACATCCTTGACTCCTCTCATTTGCTGATAGCATGTGTTTGATTCATCAGTAAACTAAGAAACAGGTCCCTTTTTAAACCAAAGCAATTTTCAAAATAGACCCGCTTCTCATCACTTCCAAAAACCAGCCCTCTGGTCCAGGCGCCCTCAGAAGTCGCCTGCATTGCCACGGTGGCCCTCGGCTGCTCTGCCTGTTTCTGCGCTGCTCCCCTCTGCCTGCCACCGGAGGCTGAAACTATCCTTCTAGGGTTGCCTATACATATAGGACACGTCTTTGACAACAAATTCAGTTTTTGCTTCCATACACATTTTTTAAAATTCACTTTCATTATTGAAAAATGTTTTTATGGGGCAAAGAACTCTAATTTCACTCATTTCTTTAACCACTTTTGAAGGCATATTCCATCATCGTCTGAATTTTGTTGTCTTTGGGAAGTCAGCTTACTAATTTACTGTTATCCCCCTGAGGCTAACTGGTCTTTTTTCCTCTGGTTGCTTCAGATTTCTCTCTCTTTCTGTTTACAAGCAGTTCTTGTTACAATGTCTCTGTAGTTTTCTTCCTATTTACCTTGCTTATGATTTGTAGTTTTTTTCAAATCTGTGGCTTGATGTCTTTCATTAGTCTTGGAAGATTCCGTTACCCTCCACTTTGATACTTACACATGTAAACAGCTATTTTAACGTCTGTGACTAATAACTCTCTGGGTTCTCTTGTGTTGCCTATTATTTCTTTTGTATTTGTAAAATCGCATTTTATTCCCGCATATGCCTGGTTATTTTTTATTGTCAGGCTCTGTGTATGAAAAATTTTAGAGATTATTTAAGGCAATGTTACTTTCTTTTCAAGAGGGCTTACTTCGTTGTAGGTGGCTTGGAGGCCTAGGAATCTGAGAAAACCCTAACCCAACTAGAAAGAGACGGCTTGAGAGTCCTGAAGCTGGACTTTAGACCCTGTGAGGGCGGAAATCTTCTTCTAAAGCTGTATTCTTTAGTAGTTTCAGGGCCTCCCTGGTGGCTCAAATGGTAGAGCATCTGCCTGCAATGCAGGAGACCCAGGTTCAGTCCCTGGGTCAGGAAGATCCCCTGGAGAAGGGCATGACAACCCACTCCAATGTTCTTGCCTGGAGAATTCCATGGACCATGGAGTCTCAAAGACTGAGTGATTAACACTTTCTTAGTAGTTTCAACTAAAAGTTTGGGAAAGTTCCAAGCCCCCTGAGCCCATATTACTTTTTGGGGTAATATACAAGAAAGCCTAGGAATGTACCAGATTCCTTCTTGGTATCCTTCAACTTTAATATTTGTCCCATTATACTCATGAGTCTTTTAAAATCACTGCTCACATTGTTAGTCTTTCAGCCTTCTGCTTCAGAATTGGCAGATAACCCTTTGGGGAAAGGAAACACCCAAATCCTCTTCTCGTCCCTCAGGGTTTGCCTCTTGATCCCACCATTCCTCACTGCCCTTTTAGTGCTTAAATGTTTTCAATCTGAAATGCTTAAAAATATTTTGTCCAACTTTCCTAGTCCTCAGCAGTAGAGTGATGTGGTCTGTCATACAGGAAAGGAGTTAGACTTTTAAAACCCCTCCACGGCACCCATCTCCTTCATAATAAAAGGCCAAGTCTTTACAAAGGCTCCAAGACTTGACATGACTTGTCTGGATGATACCACTCTGACCACATCTTCTGCTCCGCTTCCCTTCCAATTATCTCTTCAAGACAAGGTGGCCTCATTGATCTTCCTCACATACACAAAGTTCACTCTTGCTTCAGGGACGCATTCTCTTCCTTCCACCAAACAGACCTCCCTTGAGATCCCTGCAAGCCTGGCTCCCTCATTTCCTTCAGCTCACCTCTTTAATGGGCCATTTTCTGACCTCCACTCCATTTAAACTTAGCAACCACCCTGCCCCACGGCGACCCCATGTACTTTTTCTGTTTTGTTCCTCCATGTAGCACTTATTACTACCTAACACTGGCTTCTTTGTGTATGGCCTCTCTCCCTGCTAGAATGGAAGGCCTTGAGGGCAAGTCAGTTCACTGTGGGGTCTCTGCCTCTCCAAGTGAGAGAACTTGGATGGCTCTAGACAATCCCTCTCCATTCTGGGTGGGTCTTGGGCTCAAGCTAGGGGGAAGTGGTTCTTTTCTGCTCAACCGACTTCTTTCCCTTCCACATGAGGCAATTTCCCTTGGAGAATTTCCAGTAACAGACACAGCAGTGGTGTGCAACTGAAATAAAGCCGATAAAAGCACTTGGTAACCAGGAAATAACGTGAGAGTCCTGGCTCACCCTGGGGCTTCGTTCTCGGGATCAGGGCTGAGACTCTGGCAGGACAGCAGTGGGGAGAGCTTGCTCAGGGACTCCATTCAGAGCCCCAGCTTCCCACACTTTCCCCCACATTTCCTCCCTCCCATCCAAAGGCAAATTCCCCGCGATGGGTGCCTCTAATGCGGAGATGGGGCAGTGGGTGATTCATGGGGAAGTCTGTAGCACTGCTTGGGGGTTATGACTCACAGCTTCTCATCTAATAAGAGGATTAGATCTCCATACTGAGTCTTCTGGAAATGTCCCTTGTCAAGGTCTCAAGTGACTATTGGGGATTCTCCCCCACAGAGCTCTCAGCAGCACCTTCCCGGCACGCCTCAGTCTTTTCGACTATCTGTCTGTTGCTCGTTAAGTGCATATGGAAGGAGCAAAGGCAGGGAGCGGAGGGGAGGAGGGGAGGTGGGGGAGAGGACCTCCAACTCTCACCAGATTATGAGCCACCGAGGGCAGGATCGTGCCTTTCTCATTTCTGTTTCCCACCATGAGGCTGGGCTTATAGTTGGGGAAAGAAGTGGTTGGGGAAATGAAGGGATATTGGGGGATCTTGAGGGCCCTCATGGTGGCTCAGAGGTTAAAGCGTCTGCCTCCAATGCAGGAGACCTGGGTTCGATCCTTGGGTCGGGAAGATCCCCTGGAGAAGGAAATGGCAACCCACTCCAGTATTCTTGCCTGGAGAATCCCATGGACGGAGGAGCCTGGTAGGCTACAGTCCACGGGGTCGCAAAGAGTCGGACACGACTGAGCGACTTCACCTTACCTGAGGGCCCTCATTCTAGGATATTGCCAGCCTGGTAGAGCCGTATGCAGTGGCAGGCGGGGGGATGTCAGTGCCAGTCAGACTAGGGTTTGGTATTTATTGTGATGACACTGGAGAGTCTAAGGCAGATGTTCCTGGCTAAGATAAGTGTCTTAGCCCACAATCCAGGCATGAAAGCTAGAGTTCTGACTGGTGCCAGGCCCCCCAATGGAGACTGGACGCACAGGAATGGAGAAGACACTGTCCCTGACCTTGGCCTCTCCCAGCAAGTGGCAGAGATTGATGGGCTGACCCAGGATTTTAGTGTAATGGTCTGGGAGCTGGTGGTGAGGTATGGAAAGGACAAGAAAGTGGGGAAATGCCGGGAGGAAAGGGTGGAGGGCAGAAGAAGAAGAAAAGGCTTTCTGCAGGGGATGACCCTTGAGCCCTAGAAGTCTGGGTTCATGGCACAGAAAGGATGCCTGTCCTCAGGGGTATAAGGAGTGGTCTGAAGCCAATTTATTGTTGTTTAATAGATTTTATAGAAGAAAGAAGGCCCCTAGGACTTGTCACAGGCCGAAACTGCTTGTTCTAGAAGTGAATTCCCAGGAGCTATCACAAGAGTCCCTGAACCTGTTCTGTTCTTCTTACACAGAATGGACCAGAGCCCTGTGCCCCACATAGTGGGCATCTCAAATTGTGGGCACTGTGGGGCCCTAAGTGAGGCCAAGGGCATGGCCCTCAGGGAAGAAAGACTGAAAGGCACTAGCTGGGAGCCTGGCCCCAGCTTCCTCTCCATATTTTAATTGAATGAATTCTTTAGGCTCTTCTCATCAGGGACCTAAAAACTGTGTCGTGTACAGTATTTCATGAAGATGAGACAATATGATTATGACCGCCTTGCCCCCATGGCCCAGAGTCAGCCCTTTGGGTTCCCATTCACATTGACTTTGAATGTGACAGGACACAGCATTCAAGCCCAGTTATTGTACTATGAGCTGCTTCTCTGGTGTGAAGGGCCCTGCAGCCTTAAGACCTGGGTTCCACTCAGGCCATTGCTCATCCTGGGGACAACTTTATCTCTGATATCTCTGGCCAGAGCAGCAGCTGCTCCAGCTGCTGCCACCAAGTTGCTTCAGTCGTGTCCGACTCTGTGCACCCCATAGACGGCAGCCCACCAGGCTTCCCGTCCCTGGGATTCTCCAGGCAAGAACACTGGAGTGGGTTGCCATTTCCTTCTCCGATGCATGAAAGGGAAAAGGGAAAGTGAAGTTGTTCAGTCGTGTCCGACTCTTTGCGATCCCATGGACTGCAGCCCACCAGGATTCCCCGTCCCTGGGATTCTCCAGGCAGGAGTGCTGGAGTGGGGTGCCATTGCCTTCTCCGCTGTCCAGAGCTAGTGTCCAATACAGCCATGATAGCTCAGGATCAGAAAAGAAAGATAAGGGAACTCTCATTTACTGAGCACCTCCTATGACTACTGCTTTCCATATGTGATCGATTTAATGCTCCCATCTAGCCTCTTCATCAGGGTTTAGGATTATTGCCATGTCACAAAGGGTAGTAAAAAGTAGTGGGACCTGAAAAAGTAGAGGATTCGCTGAGAGTCACAAGTTGGGCTGAATTCAGTGTCAGGTCCAAGGCCAAATTTGGCAGGGTCTTTCCACTGCCCCAAGCAAGACAGGGGTGAGTCCTGCCCGTAGTCGGGAGCCTGCTGGCACTCTAAGACTGGGGAAGGTGGGAAGTACTGATGAGGCTTCCCAGACTCCCAGGGCTCCTGGGAAGTGGTTGTATCCTTGTATTCTCAGCATTTTCAGTAAATTAACAGACCATGATTAAACTGATGAGGGCAGAGATGGCTAACGGCCACTAGTATCTGTTCTTCCTTTTTTCTTTAGTAATAGATTTTTAGCCAGGTATACGTCTTACATTTGCCAGTCTCTCCTATAGCCAGGTGCGGCTATTTGAATAAGTCAGGCCTAATGTGTGTGCAACTTCCAGAGAGTATCCTTAAAGATTGTCCTTAAAGACTGCTTTTCTTCCCCTTCTCTTTCTTCTTGTCTGGAATACTGATGTGATGACTGGAGCTGAGGCAGCCAGCTAAAACCATGAAGCATACTGGGAATGATTCGTGCAGAGCATGAATATCTTGCAGAGCAGCAAGATAGGAGTCTGGGTCCCTGAGGACTGTCAGGAGATAATTCTCCATGGAATTTTTACACCTTCTGTGACATGCTTTATACAGAGTCACATCTTTTTGAGAATTTTTAAATGGCAAATAGCCTGAGGGAACTAAGATAGTGTCTTCTTTTGGAACAGAGAACAGATTTGTTCTGAGCAGGATAATAGAGATGTTATTCTCCAGAACAAACGCTGGCTAGATTTTTTAGCAGCCTCCTAGAAGATAAAGATTTTCCTGAAGTCAGTGTGTCTCAGCTCTGATACAAACCCACAGCATCCATCTGGGATTGCTGCCCTGGTCCCATGGAACTTCGGCGGCAAGAGGACCCAGTGCAAACAAGAACCTCATGCTGCCCACTCTGCTGTGAGAAATAAAACTCCCTTGCCTCTGACCCAGGAGTCCTGTGTTTTCTGTAAGCATCTGTAAAACTTTGGTTAGCTCACTTGTTAGTTTGCAAGTAAGAAAGAATCTCATTGAGCAGAGCAAAATCATTAGCCCTAGTGGGATTTTTTTTTTTCCTTCCTTTTTTCTAATTTCATTGAGATAAATTTCACCTCAATAAACCTATTTGACTCTTATTGGGTAGTGATTTTTGACAAGTCTACATAATTTTATATATATTTGAATTTTAACAAATGTATACAGAATACCCACTAGCACATCCAAGATCTAGAGCATATCCATCATCAAAAATTCCCTCATGCCTCTGCCCAATCAATCTCTACCCCAGCCATCTAAGGGTATATCTTTTGTCACCATAAATTAAAATTGTAATCTTAGGGTTTCCTCTAAATGGAATCACACAGTATTCTTTCTGTTGTGTCTGCATTTTTTCAATCAGCATGCTTTTTTTTTTCTTTTAGCATAGTCCATTTTGTGGTCTGTATCAGTAGTTAAAATTTTTTTTTATTAGATTTTATTTTTTAGAGCAGTTTTAAATTCACAGAAAATTGAGTGGGAAGCACAGAGAGTTCCCATATACCTTCTTCCGCATACAAGCCCCAGACTTCCTGCCTGTCAACATACAGCTCCAGAGTAGGATGTTGTTACAATGATGATACATCATTACCCAATATCCACAGTTCACATTAGGGATCACTCTTGGTGTTGTACATTCTACAGGTTTGGATAACTATATAATGATGTATCCACCATCACAGTATCTTTCAGAGTAGTTTCACTCCCTTAAAAATCCTGTGATCAGGACTTCCCTGTGTGGTTAAGGCTCCATGCTTCCACTGCAGGGGCCACTAGTTTAATCCCTGATCAGGGAACTAAGACCCCCTCATGCTACATGCAATAGCAAAAAAAAAAAAAATTCTGTGCTCTACCTATTCAGTCCTTCCCCTACCCGGGACCCTTGGAAACCACTGATCCTTTTACTGTCTCTGAGGTTTAACCTCTTCCAGAATGTCACTGCCCCTCCATGGATTACAACCTTGCTGTGGTGAAGGGGCTTGCATAACTCAAGGAGCCATGCCCTGCAGGGCCACCCAAGACGGACGGATCATAGTGAAGGGTTCTGACAAAACATGGTCCACTGAAGAAGAAAATGGCAACCCACTCCAGTATTCTTGCCTGGAGAATCCATGGACTGAATGAAGGCAAAAGAAGAAGGAGGTGGGAGAGGATGAGATGGTTAGATAGCGTCACCAACTCAGTGGACATGAATCTGAGCAAACTTTGGGAGATGGTGTGGTAGTAGTGGTAAAGAACCCCCCTGCCAGGGCAGGAGACGTCAGAGACACGGGTTTGATCCCTGGGTTGGGACACTTTCCTGGAGGAGGAAATGGCAACCCATTCCAGTATTCTCGCCTGGAGAATCCCTTGAACAGAGGAGCCTGGCAGGCTATGGTCCATAGCGCTGCAAAGAGTCGGACACGACTGAAGCAACTTAGCGCACAGCACCAGGAGACGACGGAGGACAGGAGTCTGGTGTGCTACCGTCCATGGAGTCTTAAACAGTCAGACACAACTTACCAGCTGAACAACAACAACAATGTCATTTATGATTACACAGTATGCAGCTCTTTCAAACTGACTTCTTTCACTTACTAACACACATTTAAATTTTCTGCATGTCTTTTCATGGTTTAATAGCTGAATCATATTCCATTGTCTGACGTATGACCATTTTTTTACCCTTTCGTCGACTCAAGAACATCTTGGTTGCTTCCAAGTTTTGGCAATTATGAATATATAATTATAGATATAATTCATAAATAAATATTATAAATAATCCTGAATAAAGCTGCTCTGGGTTTCATGGATATAAGCATTCAGCTTCTTCAGGTACGCAACAAGGAGACTGACTGCTGGATTGTGTTGAAAGAGCATGTTTAGTTTTGTAAGAAACTGACAAATTGTCTTCCAAAGTGGCTGCACCCATTGCCGTCCCACCAGCAGTGAATGAGAGTTCCTGTTGCTTCACATCCTTGCCAGCATTTGGTATTGTTAGTGCTTTGGATTTTGGCCATTTTAATGGGTGTGTAGTGGTATTTTTGTTTTTGTTTTTAATTAAGTATGGTTCATGTACAGTATTACATAAGTTACAGGTGTACAATATAGTGAATCACAGTTTTTAAAGGTTATACTCCATTTATGGTTGTTTAAAAATATTGACTATATTTCCTGTGTTGTACAATATATATCCTTGTATCTTATTTTGATATCTTGTTTTAACTTGTGATTCCCTAGTGACATATGTTGGGTATCTTTCCATATGCTTATTTGCCATACTTATATCTTCTTTGGTAAGCTATCTGTTCATATCTGTTGCTCAGTAAAAAAAAAAATCAGGTTGTTGGAGTTCCCTGGTGGTTCAGTGGATAGGATTCTGCATCTCCACTATAAGGGGGTCCAGGTTCTAACCCTGGTCAGGGAACTAAGATCCCACATGTCAGGCAGCACGATAAAAAGAAAAAAGAAAAAATCAGGTGGTTTTCTTACCGTCGAGTTTTAAGATGTTTGTATGTGTATTTGGATAACAGTCATTTATCTCCCAGCCTGTGGCTTGTCTTCTCTTTCTCTGGAATCTGGTGGGATTTTTTGTGTGTGAGAAAACTCTATTTTATATTCCTGTTGTTTAAGCCACTATTATACTGGACTTTTCTTGCTGCTGCTGCTGCTGCTGCTATAATTCATAAATAAATATTATAAATAATCCTGAATAAAGCTGCTCTGGGTTTCATGGATATAAGCATTCAGCTTCTTCAGGTACGCAACAAGGAGACTGACTGCTGGATTGTGTTGAAAGAGCATGTTTAGTTTTGTAAGAAACTGACAAATTGTCTTCCAAAGTGGCTGCACCCATTGCCGTCCCACCAGCAGTGAATGAGAGTTCCTGTTGCTTCACATCCTTGCCAGCATTTGGTATTGTTAGTGCTTTGGATTTTGGCCATTTTAATGGGTGTGTAGTGGTATTTTTGTTTTTGTTTTTAATTAAGTATGGTTCATGTACAGTATTACATAAGTTACAGGTGTACAATATAGTGAATCACAGTTTTTAAAGGTTATACTCCATTTATGGTTGTTTAAAAATATTGACTATATTTCCTGTGTTGTACAATATATATCCTTGTATCTTATTTTGATATCTTGTTTTAACTTGTGATTCCCTAGTGACATATGTTGGGTATCTTTCCATACGCTTATTTGCCATACTTATATCTTCTTTGGTAAGCTATCTGTTCATATCTGTTGCTCAGTAAAAAAAAAAATCAGGTTGTTGGAGTTCCCTGGTGGTTCAGTGGATAGGATTCTGCATCTCCACTATAAGGGGGTCCAGGTTCTAACCCTGGTCAGGGAACTAAGATCCCACATGTCAGGCAGCACGATAAAAAGAAAAAAGAAAAAATCAGGTGGTTTTCTTACCGTCGAGTTTTAAGATGTTTGTATGTGTATTTGGATAACAGTCATTTATCTCCCAGCCTGTGGCTTGTCTTCTCTTTCTCTGGAATCTGGTGGGATTTTTTTTGTGTGAGAAAACTCTATTTTATATTCCTGTTGTTTAAGCCACTATTATACTGGACTTTTCTTGCTGCTGCTGCTGCTGCTGCTAAGTTGCTTCAGTCGTGTCCGACTCTGTGCAACCCCAGAGATGACAGCCCACCAGGTTCCCCCATCCCTGGGATTCTCCAGGCAAGAACACTGGAGTGGGTTGCCATTTCCTTCTCCAGTGTGTGAAAGTGAAGTCATTCAGTTGTGTCTGACTTTTAGCGACCCCATGGACTGCAGCCTACCAGGCTCCTCCATCTATGGGATTTTCCAGGCAAGAGTACTGGAGTGGGGTGCCATTGCCGTCTCCGGGACTTTTCTTGCACCTGACCCTAATTCCGACTAATGCCTGAAGTCATACTTCTGCTTAGAACCTTGCAGTGACTTCCAATCATACCCAGAATAAAAGCCCAGCTCTTTTCCTGGCTTCCATGGACTCAATTAGCCTGGTGCCTGGCAGAACAGTTAAAAGAGAGGTCCCTGAAGCCAGGATTCAAACTCTGTCATCTTGGGGAAGTTATTTACCTTTTTGGTGCCTCAGTTTCTTCATCTGTATAATGGATTAATAATAGGAATACTTCCTCAAGTTGTGGGGCTCAGCGAGTTCCTATGTAACATGGTGTCTGGCACGTGATGAGTGCCCCATACATGTTGCTGCTGGCAGAGCACCTCTTCCCCACACCACCTCCACTTTCTTTCTGAATCTCCTCTATTTTCTTTCATTTACTTCAATAAACAGATTGTGTTTCCCCACTGCAGAACATCTGTACCCTACTCTACCTGGAATTTGAACCCCCACACCCAACACACACCCACACACACACTCACCTGCAGCCACACACCCACACAGATTCAAACATGCACACATATCCACACTCAAATACATATGCTTTCACACACATATTCACACTCACATACATCCATGAACACTCATACATTCATACACACCACTGCACACTCTCCTTTGTAAGGCTGGCTTCTCCCTTTCTCAGAGAGGTCCTTCCTGAATACCTTCACGCCAGAGGCCCCTCCCTCCACCTCCACACCCCCACACCTTGCTACCTGACTACAGACCACTCCCGGCAAGGGCTGCTTCCACTCAGCCAGCACATATCAGACAGCGAGATGCGCCAGGCAGGCCCAGGCCTAGCTTCTGGTCTAGAGTGCCAGTGTCTATTTTTGCTCCCCTGTGTGCACTGTAAGCCCCCATCATTCGCTGGCCAGGGCCCTTATCAATCTCTTTCACAGTTGCATTCCCAGCCCTAGACCAGGTCTGGAATATAGTAGGTGCTCAAGAAGTACTTGGGGAAGTGAATGAATGCACAAGTGGGAAGGACCACAGGTTGCCTGAAACCCCTGTCAGTGGGAGCTGAGGCTGAGTGAGGGGCAAGGACCTGGCCTGGCCAGAGCAGGAATGGGGTGGGGAGCTTCCTTCCTCCGTGTTCACTTGGGGCTTGTCAAACCCTGGCAGGCAGCTCTCTTTCCTCTGCTTTTCCACAGGACGAGGATGTGGCCTCCACTCCATGGAGGGCTGCTTCCGGAACACTTTCCTTCTTCTGCTTCTGCTTTCTTCCCAGAAAGAAGGCGACAGGCCAGGGTGGGGTTTGGGCAACAGCAGAGACAGCACCCAGAAAAAACGTCCAGCTATTTCCGTGCCTTCCATGGACTCGGTCTGGTCTGCTGAGGTGCTGTGGGGCCTGGCGTGCTGCAGTCCATGGGACACGCCTGGGCGGCTGAGCAACAAACAACAGGGATCACAGAGACGCCACTTTGCCGACAAAGGTCCGTGTGGTCACAGGCGTGCTTTTTCCAGTGGTCATGTACGGGTGGGAGGGTTGGACCATAAAGAAGGCTGAGTGCCGAAGAATTGATGCTTTTGAATCACGGTGCTGGAGAAAACTCTCGAGAGTCTCTTGGACAGCAAGGAGAGCAAATCAGTCCATCCTAAAGGAAATCAATCCTGAATGGTCCTTGGAAGGACTGTTGCTGAAGCTGAAGCTCCAATACTTTGGCCACCTGATGTGAAGGGCTGACTCACTGGAAAGGACCCTGATGCCAGGAAAGACAGAAGGCAGGAGAAAGGGATGGCAGAGGACAAGATGGTTAGATAGTATCACAGACTCAATGGACGTGAGTTTGAGCAAGCCAGGGAGATAATGAAGGACAGGGAAGCCTGGTGTGCTGCAGTCCATTAGGTCGCAAAGAGACGGGCACAACACAGCGACTGAACAAGAGAAACACAGGGAGCACAGGCTGTGTGTCTGCTCCAGCATGCGGCGGTGCCCCGGAGTACCGCCCCCAGGCTCGGCCCCTCTCCAGGCAGAGCGCCTCTCTGCCCCTCTCGCGCCTCAGACCAGGACTGCGAGGCTCAGGCTGGGAGACTTGGCGGGGACCTGGCGCCCCCACGAGTGCCCCCACCCATCCTCTCTCTGTCAGTCTTGGACTTCACTGATGTGAAGGGAGGAAGGTAGGGGGTAGATATGAAATCTTGGGAATCATAGATATTGACTAGTTTGAAAATGCATATTCATCCTTTTATTTATTTTTCTTTTTTTAACCCTGGGTACCAATAGCAAAAAGTGATATCTTCTTAGCAATTGCAAGGTGGAGGGGTTGCAGAGAATCGAGGCAAAGGTATTAAAGATTTGGAAACACTGCTTTAATTAAGAAGGTAGAGACAATTGAGTAGTTGAAAATAGACACTCGGTGTGTGCGTGCGTGTCACTGTTTTGCAGGCGCTGAACTCTGCGTGGGGTAGGTGGTCAGGGAGGGGGCCTGTGTCCTTGCTGTGTCCTTTCTTGTGTGAGCACCGTGGAGGCCCTTGTGGGACTGTCCAGGTGTCAACTCGGGCAACGTGCCGTCTTGTCTGGATGGAGGGGAAGGACATGCTGTCGGGTAGAGGAAGGATCGTCTCTGGGTGGCAGGCCAGAGTGGTCCTGACCTGCCAGCTGGCCTGAGGGAGCTGAGGGGGAGCCAGGCTTTTCTGTGTCCGCTGTCCTCGGTCGGCAGGACTGGCAGAGCTCATGGTCATTTAAGGTGCTGGCTGGGTCAGACAGCTGGCTGGGTGGCAGGCCACCTGGGGCCAATATGGTGCAAGCCTTCCAGGGGGCCATGGGAGCTATTTTTAGTGGCCTGGGCTGATTCCCAAAGCCTGCTGACTATTTCTGGCATCAGAAGATTGCCCTGAAGGATGTGGAAAATTTTTATGTTGAGAATGTCTGGTTTCCCTTTGGCGATGCAAGGGCAGAGGATGGAGACCAGGACAAAGGGCTTGAGGCCTGAGGGCTTCTGGGAAAATTTACCTGCAGTGAAACTATTTCTGGCATCAGAAGATTGCCCTGAAGGATGTGGAAAATTTTTATGTTGAGAATGTCTGGTTTCCCTTTGGCGATGCAAGGGCAGAGGATGGAGACCAGGACAAAGGGCTTGAGGCCTGAGGGCTTCTGGGAAAATTTACCTGCAGTGAGAGCACAGAATGGCTATCCTCCCACCTTTTGGGGATGAGCATGGACTGTTAAAAACACCAGCATCATGATGGGTGACCATTGCTGCTGGCTTGCCTAGGGTATCCTGGTTTTAGCACTGGCAACTGGGACAGTCAGTCACCTGAGTTCCATTTCAGCCTCATTTAGCTCCAGAAATGAATTAATTGGAATAAGAAAGAACCGCCTGCGTTCTTCCAGAATGTTCACCATCATCCTACACAGTAGGTACTGCTATTGTCTCCATTTTACATGGAGAAGGAAATGGCAACCCACTCCAGTATTCTTGCCTGGAAAATCCCGTGGACAGAAGAGCCTGGAGGGCTACAGTTCATGGGGCGGCAAAGAGTTGGACACCACTGAGGGACTGAGCGCACCATTTTACACCAGGAAACTGAGGCGCTGAGGGGTGAAGCACGCTTGCCCACTGCAGAACCTCGAGCTGAGTTCATGGCGCCAGGATCTATATCCTGCTGTTCTGGGGCCACAGTACCCCAGTTATGCCAGGAAAAAGGATGACTTTGGACTTAAGGAAACCCAGGTTCAGTCACTTCCTAGCCAAACACTCAACCTGGGAAAAGCTGTATCTATTTGGTAAGGCTGTCCTGAGGATCGAGGAGTGTCATTGCAGGATGCCTGACTTCGGTAGGTGCTCAGGAAGTGACGGCTCCTTTCCCCACTGCTTGTCCCTTTTGAGGTGGCAAGACCTGGTCACATAAATCTGCCGCTCACTGGTCCCACGGACACCCCTGCTGGCTATGCGGTGGGGCACCTGGGTACCGAAGCCTCCTGCCAGGCCGTCCTCTCTCCTGCTCCGCCCCGGCAGTGAAGTGGGGAAAACGTGCGGTGTAGATTAAAAAAAACACGGCCGCCAGCCATGAGCCCTGGTTCTGCCTTTTTGCCCTGGGCATCCTAGCTGCCTCTGGCCTCCACTTTGCTCAGCTGTTGAATGGGCCACTGAGCCCACCGCCGCGGGGGCGGGAAGTTTCAGGGAGGTCGCGGGCATCTGGTCCCGACCCCCATACTCCCCAGAAGCCCCCTCCTGGGGTTGGTGGGGAGCCGGACCGCGGCCGCAGGCGCTGGGACCGGCGCTGGGACGCCGGTGCGGACGTGCGTGCGGCCGGGCGGGGCAGCAAAGGAATGCGGGGCCGAGACGCGCTGTTCCTTCCGCAGGCCTCACGTCAGCGCCGGCAGGAAGGGCCCCGCAGGCCACCCCCTCCGGGCTGGGGAAGTGGTTGAACAATAGGGCCTCCCAGAGGGATAGTGCTGGGACTGTGTGTGTGTGGACACACTGGGGTGTATGTGTACACTGGGGTGTGTGTGTATGTATGTGTATCCTGAGGAGGAATGCTGGGAGAACAGGGCCTTGTGTGTGTGCACACTGAGTTGTGTGTGTACACCAGGCTGTGTGTGTACCTGTGTGTTTCCTTTTTTTTTTTTTTACTTTATTTTACTGTACAATACCGTATTGGTTTTGCCATACATTGACATGAATCCACCACGGGTGTATACGAGCTCCCAATCCTGAATCCCCCTCCCACCTCCCACCCCATATCCTCTCTCTGGATCATCCCCATGCACCAGCCCCAAGCATCCTGTATCCTGTATCAAACATAGGCTGGTGCTTCGTTCTTACATGATAATATACATGTTTCAATGCCATTCTCCCAAATCATCCCACCCTCTCCCTCTCCCAGAGTCCAAAAGTCCATTCTATACATCTGTGTCTCTTTAGCTGTCTCGCATACAGGGTCATCATTGCCATCTTTCTAAATTCCATATATATGTGTTTGTTAGTATACTGTATTGGTGTTTTTCTTCTGTGTGTTTCCTGAAGGGGGAATGCTGGGAGAAAGACCAGGGACCCGTACTGGGTTTCTCTGGAGGTCAGGCCCCTGCTGTATTATCTCACAGAATTCCCACAGCAGGCATGCAGAGGGTCATCCACCGCAAACCGGGTTTGTGCATGGCTAAAGGAAGGCCGTGCGCAAATGCCTTGCACATGCACATGGGCTTCCTGGTGGCTCAGACAGTAAAGAATCTGCCTGCAATGTGGGAGACCTGGGTTCAATCCCTGGGTTGGGAAGACCCCCTGGAGAAGGAAATGGCAACCCACTCCAGCATTCTTGCCTGGAGAATTCCAAGGACACTACAGTCCATCGGGTCACAAAGAGTCGGACAGGACTGAGTGACTGACATTTTCACTTTCAAGGGAAGGCCTGCTGGCTTCTGCCATCTTCCAGCAGTGGGGTTTGGGATGGAGACTGGGTGAGGGGTGGGAGGAAGCTGAAAAACCCTGCTGCATGCCTGGTTCTGCAGTTCATGGAAAGTTGGTCTGCACACAGCCTTAACGAGAGAGCTGAGCACGTAGGCCAGAACAGGTCTGTGAGTAGACCAGCAACCCATTTTATAGGTGGACATCAGAGGTTCCGAGAGCTGTGCCTGCCAGCACACATTTATTGTACCAAAAGGGATTTAAGCTGCTGAAGAAAGAGAAAGCATCATGAGTAAGTCTACCTTTCTCTTTAGAGAAATAGAAACTTGCTTTAAGCTTTAAACTTGCTATGCCTGCTTTAAAATGTAGCAAAAATGATCAAATTAGACACTCATAATTGTGTCACCCCTAAAGGATGAATTGGCAGCTACAGCTGCTCACGGCACATAAAGATGGTGTGACCTCCTGATGCAAAACACGCGGCATCCAGGAAGTAGTCTTGCCCTGAACTCAAACCTGAATTTGATCAAACCCTTAGATCTGAACAATTTACAGGAACTACAGGGGACAGAGGAACGTGTTAAGTGGCACCTTGAAGATGCAGTCGGCCAACTTCAGATGTGGGCAGCTCTGTAGATACACAGGTGATTTCTTCTGTAGATAAATTGCAAGGAGAGACATGGAGAGAGGGAGAGGAATAATAAGCACGAAAGTAGTAGTAAATGGAGAGGAAATCAGTAAAGTACAGGAGATTCAGAACCATAGCAACCAATCACCAGGTGCACATATCATTTGGGATTCCGATCTGAACAAATTATAAAACAATCAAACAAAACCCCCAAACAGATGAAAGCCATTTGAGAAATAAGAAGTCCTGATATATCACCTGACTGGAGGCTAGTGATCTGTTTTGAACCGATGACCCTGGATGGGGCTGTTGAGATCAAGCAGCTCTGAGATCCCTGACTCAGGATGAAATGGGAACTGCCCTGGGTTGCTGCTTCCCCGCTGGGCACCCCTGGGAGATAGGCACTCACTGGAGTTTGCAGAAGGAGGGAGAGAGGAAGGAGTAGGGAGAGATCATTTCCTCTCTCCTGTCCTCGGCACTCAGGGTCATCTTTTTAAAGGGCATGCATCTTGAAGGTAGCCAGGATCTGACCTTTCTGTTCTGTCTGCCCAGAACCCAGAGTTTAAAATTAGACCCTTTGAGCCAGAGGCTACTGTGATCCTGCTCCCTGGGAACTGGTGTAAGCAACAAGCTCCAATTGCTAGGAGCTAGAACTCGTGCCCAAATTAGGGGTGGCCCTCAATGGTGACATCCCACACCTGTGAGGACAGCCCTGCTGAAATCCAGCAGTGGCTCTCAGGCCTGGATCACAGCAGTGGGCCCTGGGACGTGAGAACAGAAATCCGGTCTCTTCCCCCGATCGTCCTTTCATTTTAAAGATGGGGAAATGGGATCACTATGAGCCTTGTACAAGGTCAAGGAACGTTATTATTATTATTAATTCATACATATCAGCCACAAAATCTTATTTTAAATGGTTTGCTTTCATTTTAAAAGCTCATGTCCATGGCAAAATATTAAAAGTATCCACTGATCTGATTAGTAATAAGTGACTTCTTTACACACCTACCCGTAGTCTCCTGATTCCTCATTTCAGGAATTGCATTATCAGTTTCTCAGAGACCATCTGGTTGGCCTTTCTCAGTGGGGTTTCCTTAATGGCTCACAGGATCATTGTGTGTAAGGAATTAGCTTCTTTCCTCTGCATCCTGAGTGGTACTGGTGATGAACAATCCTAGGGTGAACCGAGGATGTTTTCTTATGTCATTTTCCATGTTCTGTGTCAGATCCTGACCCCCAGCTGAGTCATTAAACATACTGTTTCATACCTTTCTTTTCCCCTTACTTTATCTCAGAAATGGCATATTGTTAGTAAGCAGAGAGCTGCCTCTTTGCTATGGCTATGTGGTACCCATGGTATAGATGCATGTAACTCACTAATCTATCTCTTCTGATGGGCATGTAGTTCATTTCCAGCCTTTTGCCCCTATACATGAAACGTTGGTGTATATTCTCATGCACACATATGAGGGAATCTGCGAGAGAAATTCCCAGAGGAACAAGGCCTTACTGATTTGTATCAAACTGGTCCTAGTGACCAGGCTTCTGGAACAAAAAGGGTTTATATTCAGTCTGGGAGGAACTTGGCCTGGACGTGCAAACAGTCTGGAAGTTTAAGGAACAGGGCAAGAATTCCAGATGTCCAAGGAAGGGAAGGAATGGCAGTCCTGTGAAGTGGGTATTTCTGTTTCACTGCAGAAGCTCAAAGAGGTTCAGTCATTTGCCAAAGGGCACACAGTGAATAAGTGGCAAAACTGGGATTTGAACTCAAGTGAGTGAATCCAAAGCCTGTGCCCTTTCTGTTGCACTATCTGATGGGCTGCCCCTGTTTTCAGGATGGCCAGGAGTTCGGCTGGCATGTTGCCCACCTTGGAGGGTGTCACTCACATCACTGTCTGTTTGCTTGGCATCCCTGGCCTTGCTCATGGCGGCCCGTGCTCTCTCTACTTTCAACAACATCACTGAACACAGTTGCTGCCTTCAGGAATGTGGGATGGCGAGCCAGCTGACTCATAAATTCTTTCATGTGTTCATTTAGTTACTGGTAGATACTAATGACATCAAAGTTGAGAGGAGAGGCTGTTTTCTACCTTCCAGGAGCTCTCAGTCACTGTGATTTAGAAGCACCTTGTGATGAAAGAGGAGGAGTGGACTGAGTCTGTTGGGCTGAGAATCAGGGAAGCTTTCTTGGAGGAGGCAGTTGACTGGGCCCTGAAGTATGAGTAGGAGTTTGCTAGGTGGGAAAGGAGTAAAGAAGGCATCAAGGGCAAAGGAAGGGGATTTCAGCAGAGGGAACAGTCAGCAGAAGGCCCAGGTTTGAGATAAGCAGGCCGGTCAGGAACTGCAAGTTCTTGGGTACAGGGAGGGTCAGAGGAAGTGGGGAGCAGGTGGGGAGCCCTTGAAGGGGATTGAAACCCACAGACAAATACACATGTTTGTGCAGTGGACAAAGAAAGGACCCTGGAGTCCGTGACTTGGCTTTAACTCCTGATCCTCACTGTATGACCTTGGGCAAAGCCCTCCCCGACTCTGGGCCCCTGGTCAGCTTGTTGAGGGAGTGGAAGGCTTGAGGAAGTTTCATCAAGGGGGTCCTTGGTTATTAGGGCTGTGTGCTGGGCCCTGAGCACACGAGTCACTAAGCCATTCCTCTGCAATGTGTATTGATTTCATTTACCATGACCTTCCCTCCTGGGGTCAGTCCCAGCCAGTCAACCCGGGAACTCCTGGGGTGTGGATTGGGGCATGGTGGGGCAAGAGAAGGATAGGCTTGCTCAGCTGGTCTGGGTACTGGCTGTGCTGGGCATGCAGAAAGCTGGGAAACTCCTTCTGACCATCCTTGGGATGGTTCAGCTAGATACTGTTTGTTTAGCCTATACTGTGTGAAACAGTATTCTGAGTACTTCTTACATATGTAGTTCTCATAACAACCTCATGAGGTTGGGTTGTTATTATCCCCACTTCAGTGAAGAGGAAACTGAGGCTCAGAGAGGGTAAGTAACCAGCTCAAGACCACAGAGCCAACAAGTAGAATAGACAGGGCCTATTGAATGCTTGAGTCTCCAGTCCTACCTTTCATAACACTGTTTCTCAAACCAGCATGAGATGATTTGAGCTAGTACTTGGATTAGCTTTTTAATTCAATAACCAAGTATTTATTTTAGAGTGTGTTAGAAAAGAAATAACTAGTTATCAAACTCATATGTTTCTGGTGAACTATTAGTTTGTAATTTCACTAATCATCTTTAGACTATATTCGCTTGTTCATTTAAAACCATTTAATGGTTGTGTTTTTATGTTAATTATGTTAATGGGTGTTAGAAAGAAAAATGGAAGTCATGCATTAAACTCGTGATTTTGGGCAGTGATATAATTTCCTTTTAAAAAAGAAGTAAAAGTAGCAATTAATTTAAAGGAAAATTTCAAGTAAAAACAGGAAAGGTATAGGAAAAAAAACCCACTTCACTGATACTAGAATAAGAGAGGGTTGGGGCCCTGGTGGCCTCCTGGAGACAGTGGAAGAAGTCGAGGGCAGAGGGAGCCTGACCCCTAAGATATTGAAGCCTGGCCCCAGGTTTCCCCTTACCCACCACCTGTCTGGTCCCTTTCTCCCTTCTGCAGCCAGTGCAGCCTTTGAAAAATGTAAGACACATTCTGTTCTGCTCTTGTGAATCCCCCCAATGGCTTCCCAGTGCATTTAAAGACAACAAGCTCTTCCCCAAGGTGCAGAAGGCCCTATATAATCCAGGCTGCACCAACCTATTTTCTGCCCTTCCTCACTGGCTGAGAGTTGTGATCATGGTGGACTCATTGCCATTCCTGCCGCAGGGCCTTTGCACGTGCTGTTTCCTCTGCTTGTTGTTATTACTTTTCAGTCACTCAGTCATGTCCAACTCTTTGCAACTCCATGGACTGCAGGCCTCCCTGTCCTTCACTTTCTCCTGGAGTTTGCTCAAATTCATGTCCATTGAGTCAGTGATACTATTTAACCATCTCATCCTCTGCTGCTCTCTGTCTTTCCCAGCATCAGGGTCTTTTCCAATGAGTTGACTCTTCGTAATAGGTGAAACTGAATTGAATAGGTGGCCAAAGTACTGGAGCTTCAGGATCAGTCCTTCCAATGAATATTCTGGGTTGACTTCCTTTAGGATTGACTGGTTTGATCTCCGAGCAATCCAAGGGACTCTCAAGAATCTTCTCTAGCACCACAATTTGAAGGCATCAGTTCTTCGGTGCTCAGCCTTCTTTATGGTCCGACTCTCACATCTATACATGACTACTGGAAAAACCATAGCTTTGACTAGATGGATCTTTGTAGGCAAAGTGATCTCTCCGCTTTGTAATACACTGTCTAGGTCTGTCAGGGCTTTTCTTCCAAGGAGCAAACGTCTTTTAATATCATGGCTGCTTTCCTCTGCTTAGACCAGTCTTTTTCTAGATCTTCACATACACACTTCTTTATCACGCTTCTTCTCCGCAGAGAAGCTGCTTGCTACCACTCCCCCCACAACTAGATGTAGTGACTTCTAAGTTCTACCATCACCTCATGCTGGCTTATTTATCTGAACAGCACTTCTAACACCATCTAGATTTTTTTTCTTTTAAAAAAACACTATTTTGTGATGTTCCATTAAAGCAAGAGTTCTGTCTTGTCATTGATGTGTCCCCAGATTAGTGTCTGGCACATAGTAGGTGCTCAGTAAATACTTGGTGGGCACACACATGTGTGAGTGGTTGCCGAGCGGCCTGGAGAATGGGTTTAATTAAGCTTGTGCTGCCTCATCTGGGAGGCAAGCTTCTCCAGAAACAGCTGAGAGGTTTGAGGTCCTCCAGATGAGCAGTCCAGGCAGCTGAAACCAAAAATACAGATGGGATTAGTCACCCTCAGAGCCTGGTAACGCTGGCCCCAAACTCACTCCCCATCCAAACACATCACAACACTGTGGGCCCCTGCGTTGTCAGGGCTCCAGGTGGCAGCTCTGGCATTTGAGAGCTGGTGGCAGCTGAGCAGTGTGGGCATGGGGGAGGGGGTGACTGGGGAGGGGTGCGGAGCAAACTAGGTCAAGGGCCACGGACAAGGTTGCCTGGCCTGGGGACAGAGTGGTGGTGGAAGGCAGAGAGCTTCTGAGCACAAACCTTGAGAAAAGACGCCTTGAAGAATGAACTCAAGGCTGTTGAAAAAGAAAAATTCCACTCCTAAACCAAAGCAGACCACTCGGCCGTGAAATCCATCCCCACAACACTTTGCCTGCTTGAAAGAGGAAATTCTCTGCTTTCTTTCTTTTTTTTCTTTTATAACAGCTTTATTGAAATATAATTCACATGTATAATTCACCTATTTAAAATATACAATTCAGCGGATTTGGGTATATTGAGAATTTTTCCAGCCTCACCACAATCTCTTTCAGAACATTTTTATCACTCCCCAGAAAAATCCCTTTTCATGGCCCCGTTTCACGGCCAGTGCTAAGAACCATGAATCTGCTTCACTAGGCAACCACGATTCTTCTTCGGTTTCTATAGATTCATCTCTCTGGACTCTTACTATAAGTGGGGTTATATGGGATCTTCTGGGACTGGCTTCTTTCACGTAGCACCGGGTTTCCCAGGCCCATTCATGGTACAGGATGTATTAGTACTTCATTGCTTTTTATGGCCAAATAATGTTCCATGGTGTGGATAAGCCACGTTCACTGTATTTGCTCGTTGGTTTATGGACATCTGGGTTGTTTCCCTTTAGGGAGTATAATGAATGATGCTGCTGTGCACATTCAACAAGTTTTACGTAGACATATGTTTTCATTTCCCTTGGGTATCTATCTAGGAGTGGAATCTACTTTCTTCTAAAAGGAAAAAATATTCCCCAAGTCAGCATAAGTGTAGGGAGAGTGGATTTAAAAAAATATCGCTTGTAGCTGTGACAGAGCAAGTGAGCTTCATGAGTGTGGGGGATACAACTGTGCCAGGCACATACTAGAAGCTAGCGCACACTTTTGAATGCATGTTCAAAGACTTACTCATTCTGATATCCTCAGGGAAAGGGCCCAGGGGTGGAGACGCAGCAGAAACGGGTCTCTATCCCTTCATTCATTCGTTTGGTCTTTCAATGAATACAGTGGTGCGGAGCAGTTCGTGCAGTGTCATTTGAGTTTAATCAACTGTTGAGAGTCTCTTGTCAGCTGGAGAAGTCCTTACCCCTGTGTGTGAGGAACTCAGTCGAGATGGGAAAACAGACAAGTCACCCACTCCGTGACACAGGAAGGGGAACAGGACGCTTTCCGGCCCCTCTCATTCTTGATATTTCCTTTTTGAGCCAACAATGCTTCCCCTAAGTTCTTGGGCTGGGGTTCCTCTTGTCCCCAGGGCAGAAGCAGCAGTGGGGAAAGAAGCTGCATCTTGAGGGGGAGCTGGGTCGGCTCTTAAGGATCCATCCTTGGTGCCCTTATACCTTTTGGTCTGAAATCAAGGACCTATCTTAACTCGTTTACAGAGTCAATGTCATCTTGTCTGTTGCCTTTTTCTGACTGTTGACCAGTTTCTGCTGGACTCCTGAGAGAGGCCTAAGCTGCGTGGGCACCCTGGCTTCTGAGCTGTGCAAAGACAGTCCTTGTCTCTGGATCTGCAAGACTGATGGGCAAGACACAGGGTCCACAAGCAGCCCAGCGGGATAAGGGGACTTAGATGGGGACACGGGTGTTGGAGCTGCCGCTGGGGATCCTGTCTGAAAACATATAACCTTCTGTGTTTTATTGACTTGTTGGACACATTCTTACATCAGTTCCTGGTAAACTTAGAACTTCCATGTGTATCTTTTTTTTAAAGGCGATATTGATTTGTTCATTCGTGAACATTTATTGAGTACCTACTATGTACCAAGCCCTCGGAGGGACAGAAAGATAAGTAAAACTGTACCTTGAATCTTGAATGCCTCAGAGTCCAGCAAGAGATAAAGATAAGTAAACCACAAGGGCCCTGAGTATGTGCTGTACTGGGAGATATACGGGAGATACAGTATTTTATTCTATCTCACATATAATTTTCTCAGTTAGAATATATTATTGCTACCACATATATCATATATTATTTTAGTCACATATCTTAAATATATTCTGTTCTCATCTGGTTTATATGTTAATTATTTATATTATCTTTGCTTTAAATGTTATATCTTTGCATCTCTTCTCCAAATATATTTTATAGCTTTTTACTGTATCTTTGTGTTTCATCTTTTTAACAATTTGATCTTTTTAAAAAGGTGCTTTCTCCTTGTGATTTTAATGATGATGTATTTTCAATGGAAAAATTTTAGCAAATATAGAAGAAATAAATACGTAAATAAAAATAGCTCAAAAAGGAGGGGATCTTGTATACGTATAGCTGATTCACTTTGCTGTAGAGCAGAAACTAGCACAAATTTGTAAAGCCACTCTACTCCAATAAAAATTAATTAAAAGAATAGCTCCGAATCTCTTACCATCCAAAGACAGAAATTGTCTCCCCCTACTGTCTTTCCTTCTAGTCTAGTCTTTCTTCTAGGCAATATGCAATGTTACATATATTCTTATTAAGACTCATGGTATTTAATTTTAATGATACTGGTAGATGGTGCAGATGTCTCAGAGGATGAAGCATCTTCACTTCTATTCCCAAAGGTCTTGCTTTTCTTCCTCTCTGGATCACCAGTCACCCTATCCTGGCTACTAAATTGAGGTGCCCCAGGCATAAGCAGCCAACATTGGCAGTGAGGGTTCCTGGAAGGCCTGGGACTAGAGTTGTGAGGCTGTGCTCAAAGCTGGGGAGTCAGCTTGGCTCCAGAGCCTAAGCCCTTGTTTACCCTGGGGTGGGGGTGCAGGTGAGGGGAGAGTGGTTGGGGGAGTGTGTCAGCTCCCCCCCCTCCGCCCCGCCGCCTGAACAGCAAAGGTTCTAAATAAGGCCCTGGAATCTGCTGTGTCAAGAGGCAGCTGGGAATCTGTGTGGCCCTGTGTCCTCTGCACCAGCCCCAGCGGGACATGTGTTAGGCAGGGGACACTGGGAAGCCAAGAGCCACCACCCAACATTTGGCTGCTGTCTAGCCTCCCTGAGAAAGGAACTTAGAGAACGGTGTATGACAGACATGGAACATTGAACCCAGGCTTGGAAGTGCAAGTTCTGGTTCTTTGTGGAGTGTTGGTAGCCAGTTTTCACAGAGCTAGAAAAGAAAGGACACCAACTGGCGGTTTGGGGCTGTGGACGGCCTCATAGGACCCTCGTGATGGTGCTAGGAGGGGTGTGTCTCTGCTCCCTGTACAGCGAGGTGGAAACTGAGGCTGGGAGAGGTAGGGGAGCTGTCGACGCCTATGCTCCCCTGAGCTGGCCCCAAACTCACTCCCCATCCAAACACATCACAACACTGTGGGCCCCTGCGTTGTCAGGGCTCCAGGTGGCAGCTCTGGCATTTGAGAGCTGGTGGCAGCTGAGCAGTGTGGGCATGGGGGAGGGGGTGACTGGGGAGGGGTGCGGAGCAAACTAGGTCAAGGGCCACGGACAAGGTTGCCTGGCCTGGGGACAGAGTGGTGGTGGAAGGCAGAGAGCTTCTGAGCACAAACCTTGAGAAAAGACGCCTTGAAGAATGAACTCAAAGCTGTTGAAAAAGAAAAATTCCACTCCTAAACCAAAGCAGACCACTCGGCCGTGAAATCCATCCCCACAACACTTTGCCTGCTTGAAAGAGGAAATTCTCTGCTTTCTTTCTTTTTTTTCTTTTATAACAGCTTTATTGAAATATAATTCACATGTATAATTCACCTATTTAAAATATACAATTCAGCGGATTTGGGTATATTGAGAATTTTTCCAGCCTCACCACAATCTCTTTCAGAACATTTTTATCACTCCCCAGAAAAATCCCTTTTCATGGCCCCGTTTCACGGCCAGTGCTAAGAACCATGAATCTGCTTCACTAGGCAACCACGATTCTTCTTCGGTTTCTATAGATTCATCTCTCTGGACTCTTACTATAAGTGGGGTTATATGGGATCTTCTGGGACTGGCTTCTTTCACGTAGCACCGGGTTTCCCAGGCCCATTCATGGTACAGGATGTATTAGTACTTCATTGCTTTTTATGGCCAAATAATGTTCCATGGTGTGGATAAGCCACGTTCACTGTATTTGCTCGTTGGTTTATGGACATCTGGGTTGTTTCCCTTTAGGGAGTATAATGAATGATGCTGCTGTGCACATTCAACAAGTTTTACGTAGACATATGTTTTCATTTCCCTTGGGTATCTATCTAGGAGTGGAATCTACTTTCTTCTAAAAGGAAAAAATATTCCCCAAGTCAGCATAAGTGTAGGGAGAGTGGATTTAAAAAAATATCGCTTGTAGCTGTGACAGAGCAAGTGAGCTTCATGAGTGTGGGGGATACAACTGTGCCAGGCACATACTAGAAGCTAGTGCACACTTTTGAATGCATGTTCAAAGACTTACTCATTCTGATATCCTCAGGGAAAGGGCCCAGGGGTGGAGACGCAGCAGAAACGGGTCTCTATCCCTTCATTCATTCGTTTGGTCTTTCAATGAATACAGTGGTGCGGAGCAGTTCGTGCAGTGTCATTTGAGTTTAATCAACTGTTGAGAGTCTCTTGTCAGCTGGAGAAGTCCTTACCCCTGTGTGTGAGGAACTCAGTCGAGATGGGAAAACAGACAAGTCACCCACTCCGTGACACAGGAAGGGGAACAGGACGCTTTCCGGCCCCTCTCATTCTTGATATTTCCTTTTTGAGCCAACAATGCTTCCCCTAAGTTCTTGGGCTGGGGTTCCTCTTGTCCCCAGGGCAGAAGCAGCAGTGGGGAAAGAAGCTGCATCTTGAGGGGGAGCTGGGTCGGCTCTTAAGGATCCATCCTTGGTGCCCTTATACCTTTTGGTCTGAAATCAAGGACCTATCTTAACTCGTTTACAGAGTCAATGTCATCTTGTCTGTTGCCTTTTTCTGACTGTTGACCAGTTTCTGCTGGACTCCTGAGAGAGGCCTAAGCTGCGTGGGCACCCTGGCTTCTGAGCTGTGCAAAGACAGTCCTTGTCTCTGGATCTGCAAGACTGATGGGCAAGACACAGGGTCCACAAGCAGCCCAGCGGGATAAGGGGACTTAGATGGGGACACGGGTGTTGGAGCTGCCGCTGGGGATCCTGTCTGAAAACATATAACCTTCTGTGTTTTATTGACTTGTTGGACACATTCTTACATCAGTTCCTGGTAAACTTAGAACTTCCATGTGTATCTTTTTTTTAAAGGCGATATTGATTTGTTCATTCGTGAACATTTATTGAGTACCTACTATGTACCAAGCCCTCAGAGGGACAGAAAGATAAGTAAAACTGTACCTTGAATCTTGAATGCCTCAGAGTCCAGCAAGAGATAAAGATAAGTAAACCACAAGGGCCCTGAGTATGTGCTGTACTGGGAGATATACGGGAGATACAGTATTTTATTCTATCTCACATATAATTTTCTCAGTTAGAATATATTATTGCTACCACATATATCATATATTATTTTAGTCACATATCTTAAATATATTCTGTTCTCATCTGGTTTATATGTTAATTATTTATATTATCTTTGCTTTAAATGTTATATCTTTGCATCTCTTCTCCAAATATATTTTATAGCTTTTTACTGTATCTTTGGGTTTCATCTTTTTAACAATTTGATCTTTTTAAAAAGTTGCTTTCTCCTTGTGATTTTAATGATGATGTATTTTCAATGGAAAAATTTTAGCAAATATAGAAGAAATAAATACGTAAATAAAAATAGCTCAAAAAGGAGGGGATCTTGTATACGTATAGCTGATTCACTTTGCTGTAGAGCAGAAACTAGCACAAATTTGTAAAGCCACTCTACTCCAATAAAAATTAATTAAAAGAATAGCTCCGAATCTCTTACCATCCAAAGACAGAAATTGTCTCCCCCTACTGTCTTTCCTTCTAGTCTAGTCTTTCTTCTAGGCAATATGCAATGTTACATATATTCTTATTAAGACTCATGGTATTTAATTTTAATGATACTGGTAGATGGTGCAGATGTCTCAGAGGATGAAGCATCTTCACTTCTATTCCCAAAGGTCTTGCTTTTCTTCCTCTCTGGATCACCAGTCACCGTATCCTGGCTACTAAATTGAGGCGCCCCAAACAAGCAGCCAACATTGGCAGTGAGGGTTCCTGGAAGGCCTGGGACTAGAGTTGTGAGGCTGTGCTGTGCTCAAAGCTGGGGAGTCAGCCTGGCTCCAGAGCCCAAGCCCTTGTTTACCCTGGAGTGGGGGTGGAGGTGAGGGGAGAGTGGTTGGGGGAGTGTGTCAGCTCCTCCCCCCCGCCCCCCTGCCCGAACAGCAAAGGTTCTAAATAAGGCCCTGGAATCTGCTGTGTCAAGAGGCAGCTGGGAATCCGTGTGGCCCTGTGTCCTCTGCACCAGCCCCAGCAGGACATGTGTTAGGCAGGGGGCACTGGGAAGCCAAGAGCCACCACCCAACATTTGGCCACTGTCTAGCCTCCCTGAGAAAGGAACTTCTCAGAGAACGGTGCATGACAGACATGGAACATTGAACCCAGGCTTGGAAGTGCAAGTTCTGGTTCTCTTTGTGGAGTGTTGGTAGCCAGTTTTCACAGAGCTAGAAAAGAAAGGACACCCACTGGCGGTTTGGGGCTGTGGACGGCCTCATAGGACCCTCGTGATGGTGCTAGGAGGGGGTGTCTCTGCTCCCTGTACAGCGAGGTGGAAACTGAGGCTGGGAGAGGTAGGGGAGCTGTCGACGCCTATGCTCCCCTGCCCCTCACCCAGACATCTGGGGCCACGTCCAGGCTCTCTTCTCTCCAGGGGCTAAGCCCTCCGCAAGGCGAATTTTCCGGCCTGGGCCCCCACCTCGCTCCCCTCCTCCCTCCATCCCTGTGCAGGCAGGAAATACAGGCTGCACTCCTCTGCTTCTCAGCAGCCTCCACGTCTCTGCTTCTCTGCAGCCTCCAGCCTCAGCCTTCACATATAAATATTTATCTAGTGAATTAAACACAGAGAGAGGAGCCTGCAGATAAACCCAGACTGGAGAGTAATCCTCCACTCAGGTTCTCCTGGAGGTCTCTACGTGCGTAGCTGCACAGTGACATGAGGGGTGGGGGCGTGGAGTGGGGTGAGGAAGTGGTGATAGAAGAGTCAGGTAATGGAGGGCAGTGGTTTCACACCCAGACTCTGGAGCCAGGCTGCCTGAGTCTGAATCCCAGCTGTGTGATCTTGGACAAGCGACCACCCTCTCTGTGCCCGTTTCCTCTAAGAAACAGTGCCGCGGTCAATGGTCTGCACCTCCTAATTCATGCCATGGCACTGGCACCAGGATCAGCACAGTGCCTAACACATGGTAAAAGCTTTTATTTTAGTTTTGAAAATACTTATTTATGTATTTGGCTGCAGCGAGCCTTAGTTGCGGCGTGTGAACTCTTAGTTACAGCAGGTGGGATCTAGTTCCCTGACCAGGGATGGAACCCGGGCCCCCTGCCTTGGGACCGTGGAGTCTCAGCCACTGGACCACCAAGGAAATCCCAGTAAAAGCTTTTAGAGTGAAACAAAATATTGGAGAAACTGAGTCAAGATTCTGAAATGAAGTAACTTAACCAGAGAGGGGCCACTTGCACCAGGAAGCTCCCCAGAGGAGATAACATCTAGAATGTTCTGGAATTCTGCCTGAAACTCTGCTGCCCTCAGGACCAACGCAGAGCGGGTTTGTTTATTGTTTCCATGGCTCCCAAGGCTCCACGCTGTCTGGAACCCAAACTAACCTCCTGATTTTGCCCCCACAAACACACTCCGCTTGCATCTTCCCCACCCCATTCCCCTCCCTGCAGCCTGCCTGCAGCCCCAGAGCTGTTTTTGACTTGGCCTCCCCTCTCATACCCTGTCCCTCTAACAGGTATTCCAAAACTGTTGCAGGGGGGAGGAGCACTTCCAGGGCCTGAGAGTGTGCATCGTCCAAGGAGACACACGTGCTGACAAAGCGAGAGACTTCGCTGGGAAGGGGCCCCTCTGGGTTGGGAGAAGAAGGGTGAGAGGCCCCAGGAGGCCTGCTCTACCACGTGGCTCTCAGTCTCGGGTTCTATGTGACGGGCTTAGTTTCTGAGTTGTCTCTGGCCGATCACTCCGACTCGGGGTCCTTCCCGGTGCCATGTGCATCAATAAGCCAAGACGGGTCCCAGCAAGGTGGGTTCTGGTAGGTTGGTTGGACACATGAATGGGTGTCTCCTTCCGAGCTTTGCCGATTCCCTCCGGTTGGTGGTACCTTGTTAGTTCTGCGTTCCTTACCAAGACCTCCTGTCGTTAAGAAAGCTCATGCAAGCGGCTGCTATCTGGCCTGGCCAGGGCGGTTCAGGCAGTGTTGCCCCTGAGAAAACCAACCACCTCTCCAAGGGCCGCCAGCGCCAGCCCCTCAGGCCTGACCCGTGTCCCGCCCGGAGGCAGCGGGAGCCTCCTGCCTGACGTCTGCTTCCACCGTTGACCCATGGGCAGCCGGAGAGCCTTTTAAAGCCCAGCCCCGATGCTGCCGCGTCTCTGCGTTCCGTTCCCTGGAGCTTCTCGGCATGTGGAAGAAAACCCCAGATCCTCCTGCAGCTCAGCAACCCCCAGACCCCAAGGCGCAGCTCTCTGCCTCTGCTCCCGTGCCTCTCACCGTGGAGCCACAGGGCCCCCTTGCTGTCTCCCTCTCAGGCTCTGGGCTGCCCTTCCCTCCCCTGAGGTGTGTCTTTCTCAGGCTCCTGTGTTCCCCTCCAGGTCTCTGCCCAAATACCACTTCCTCGGGGCCTCCCCTGACCCCCGGCTTCAGTGCCCCCAACTCTCTCCCACACATACACCCTAATCTCTTCATCTCTTTCCTGCCTGCATTTTTCTTCAAAGTGCTCCTCATCTCTACCTGAAGTTATATTACAGGGTAATTTTATTTATAAAATGTAGAAATCAATTTTACAACTGTCTCTCGAACACACAAAGCCCTGGGAGAGCATGCATGTTTCCTGAGGGAAAGAGGGCAGGGAGAAGGGATGCAGGCAGGCAGGAGGGAGGAAGGAACTGGAGCTTGTCTGATCTGATCCCATCCAGCTGGTAGGACACAGGAAGGAGGGAGAGGTGAACACCAGGTGCAAGGATATTTGGGGGACGGCTGGTCTGGCTCGCAAGGCACTGTGGAATATGAGGCTGGGGGAAGACTTTAGGACAGAATTTACGGAGTTTGAAATACCTGAAAAGGGAACCAAGAAACAGAATTCAGTACTGACCCTAAAATGTCTTCCTTTTCACTGGAAGGCAAGTTAGCAGACAGTGAGGATCGAATCATATAAATCGTATTCCAGCCTTGGTTTGAGCTTCTCTCCTGACGGTCCCTCTGCTCAGCAGCTGGGGAGGGTGTGGACGCGGGGTCTGGGGCCAAGGAGGAACTCAGGGCGGCGTCACACCCTCTGGAATGCTGTGGCGGCTATGAACTCGCTCCAGATTTGCACAGTTCCCGTCAGAACATGAAACCAGAGGAAAAAACCCCACAAGGTCCAGACTGATCAGCACAGATAAGGGCCGCCAGCGCCAGCCCCTCAGGCCTGACCCGTGTCCCGCCCGGAGGCAGCGGGAGCCTCCTGCCTGACGTCTGCTTCCACCGTTGACCCATGGGCAGCCGGAGAGCCTTTTAAAGCCCAGCCCCGATGCTGCCGCATCTCTGCGTTCCGTTCCCTGGAGCTTCTCGGCATGTGGAAGAAAACCCCAGATCCTCCTGCAGCTCAGCAACCCCCAGACCCCAAGGCGCAGCTCTCTGCCTCTGCTCCCGTGCCTCTCACCGTGGAGCCACAGGGCCCCCTTGCTGTCTCCCTCTCAGGCTCTGGGCTGCCCTTCCCTCCCCTGAGGTGTGTCTTTCTCAGGCTCCTGTGTTCCCCTCCAGGTCTCTGCCCAAATACCACTTCCTCGGGGCCTCCCCTGACCCCCGGCTTCAGTGCCCCCAACTCTCTCCCACACATACACCCTAATCTCTTCATCTCTTTCCTGCCTGCATTTTTCTTCAAAGTGCTCCTCATCTCTACCTGAAGTTATATTACAGGGTAATTTTATTTATAAAATGTAGAAATCAATTTTACAACTGTCTCTCGAACACACAAAGCCCTGGGAGAGCATGCATGTTTCCTGAGGGAAAGAGGGCAGGGAGAAGGGATGCAGGCAGGCAGGAGGGAGGAAGGAACTGGAGCTTGTCTGATCTGATCCCATCCAGCTGGGAGGACACAGGAAGGAGGGAGAGGTGAACACCAGGTGCAAGGATATTTGGGGGACGGCTGGTCTGGCTCGCAAGGCACTGTGGAATATGAGGCTGGGGGAAGACTTTAGGACAGAATTTACGGAGTTTGAAATACCTGAAAAGGGAACCAAGAAACAGAATTCAGTACTGACCCTAAAATGTCTTCCTTTTCACTGGAAGGCAAGTTAGCAGACAGTGAGGATCGAATCATATAAATCGTATTCCAGCCTTGGTTTGAGCTTCTCTCCTGACGGTCCCTCCGCTCAGCAGCTGGGGAGGGTGTGGATGCGGGGTCTGGGGCCAAGGAGGAACTCAGGGCGGCGTCACACCCTCTGGAATGCTGTGGCGGCTATGAACTCGCTCCAGATTTGCACAGTTCCCGTCAGAACATGAAACCAGAGGAAAAAACCCCACAAGGTCCAGACTGATCAGCACAGATCTTAGCAACAGCACAACAAGCTGGAGTCAGCCCACTTCTACGGCCGAGGTGCTTTCCGCCAGGCCCAGAGCTTGGGGACTCGCTGCCTCTGTGGGCCAGGGGCCCAAAGGCTTACTTATGGCCATGGGAGGTGGGGGTGTTGTGGAGCTGGGCTGGACCAGGATCACGAGGGCTCCAGGAAACCTTCAGATCCCGGCATTCCCCGTGCGCTCTGGGGTCTGAGGATGGAATGTGTTGGGTGACCCCTCAGGCACCCTGGTTCACCCTGCTATTTGAGGGGCTCACCCCGTGCACACCCTTGCCAGAAGTTGGCAAGGGGAGAGGGGACTTCAGAGTTTCAGAAACATCTAGAACACCCCAGCATTTCTCAGTGAGTCACAGCCTCCTGTCTTCACTGTCACAGCTGGACGATGAGGAGCTTGGCCAGCTCCTGACCCAGTTTCTCAGACCTCCTCCTGCCTTCCATGCTAGCGTGATTGTATCAGAAAATAGCTCAAGCATCGGCAAAGTTCAGAAAGCCATATTGCAGTCAAGTACCCCCTCACTCCTGTTTAACCCTTAACCATCTGCCTTATCTGCTTCATTTTCTCTCCTAAAAAATAAGGTACATAAGGGCTGGGTGAGCATGGCCATGGTAGGTGGTGGTGAGGGGCCCCCAGGCCTGTCTAGGGAGATAAGCAGACCAGCAGATCATCCATCCTGCTGATGAGAGGGTGCTTAGCTGATGCCTGACTACAGGACTGGCACAGAGTGCTCAGGAAATAGTGGTTTTCCTGATAATATGGCTTCTCACCCACCTACGGCCTCTGAGGTGGGCAGTCTGCAAATAGGGCTCAGGGTCACTCAGCCAGGAAGGGGACCGGGACTGTGAGCCTTGTTGGGAGCTCAGAGAGGACAGCCACTAGTCTCCCAGGGCCATCCCTTCCTGAGGGTGAAGGGTGGCGTCCCTCCAAGAGGTGCTGATGGCAAGAACCTGCCAGAGAACAGGGCCATGAGGGAAATGCCTGGATTTTCTTGAAGCAGCCATTCGGGTACTTCAAGGCAGGGTCAGGGGTTTCTCCAGGGAAGGGGGTCTCATCAAGAGATGCACTCTGCAGCAGCTACAGCCCAGCCTGGCTGAACCTGCTCACGGCCTTGCTGCCGTGGCAAGGAGCTGGGGCAGACTCACTGCAGCTGGGGGTCCACGGGTGGTGTGGGTGAGAGGGTCTGAAGCCCAGGGACGCAGCAACGCCCACACCTGTTGGCTTGACTCATGGACTGGGTGACTGTGACGCTCACTGAGGACCAAGCACCCTGTCCTGCCCTCCGAGAGCCCCATCTTTGGCCCTGTCTCAGAGCCGAGGTGTAGGGGAGGTCACTCGGAAGCCCTAAGCCCCCAGGGTGGAGTTCCTGCCCCAGCACGGAACGGCTGTGTGGACTGTGCAGGCCATCTCTGCCCACTGAGTCTCAGGGCTTCGTCATCTGTGAGCTGCGAGGATCAAGCGACCAGCGTGGCAGCCCTTCTTCCAGCAAATACTCAGGCACTCCACACTGCTGTGCTGTTTTAAAGCAGCAGCTCTCAGCACGGGACCCCGTACCACCAGCAGCACCTGGGAACTGGTTGGAAGTGAAAATTCCCAGGCCCCACCCCAGACCCAGGGAATCAGAAGCTGGGGGCGGGGCCCAGTTGTCTAAGAAGCCCTCTGGTGCCCACGCACGCTTGGGCACTGCTCTTTCAGGGCATTGACCTGATTGTGTCACTCTCAAGCTCTACATCTTTCCATGGCTCCCCATGGCCTTCTGGATAAGGTTCAAGGGCTCTAACCAGTATTTGAAGCCCTTCCCTAGTGGCCCTGACTGATGTGAGGTGCCAGACCTGTTTCCCCAGTCAGATGAGAGGCTGTGGAGGGGCCATGCCCGTGACTCAGGCCTCCATCTGGTGTGTCCTGCCCCAGCCAGGCTGGCCGACCTCGCAGAGGGCGGGAGAGGATGGTGGCACGTGTTGACTGCGTGTGCGGCTCTGAGCGGCGGTCTGACATTCAGAGGTTGGTCGTCATACGTGAACCTGGCCAGCTGCTGCACGGTTTGGAGCCTCAGTGTCCTCTTCTATCAAATGAACTTAATAATAAAGTGGCTGCTTAGGTTACTGTCAGGATCCAAATATGGGCAGAGCGCTCAGTCTAGTGCCTGGAAAATAGCAAGGGCCTTAGGGTATCAGGGGTTCACAATCCCTCATCCCAAATTTCTGGGGTTACAGAAATCCGAGCTTTTCAGATTTAAAAAAGGGAAATATACCTTGTATTTACACAACACATCCAGTGGGAGGGGTCTTCTAGAAACAAACACACTGATGTTTCTACACCAAAATGTATGGATACGCAAAGAAAGTGCAAATAGTGAAGATTATCTGTGAATAGCCTCCTATCAGCTCAGATCACTCCAGAGCCGCTGGGCTTGGAAGGGTTCAGAGCCGAGAGGTGACGCAGGCTGGTGCCCTGAAACGGCAGTGCCCACACAGGAGCGAGCCTCAGAACCCCTAGGCGGCGTGGTGAACGCAGATCCCTGGCTCCCCACACGCGGTCACTCTGGCTTCGTGGCAGCCGGTGAGGAAGGTATGGTTACGCTCCCATTTTCACAGAACACTGGGGCCAGGGAGGGGAAATCACTTGCCCGGGGCCTCACGTGCTGGGCGCGGTGAGAGGCCTGTGACTGGGAAGACGCAGGCTTTAGGACTCAGACTAGCTGCCGTTTCTTGGTTGTTCCACCTGGGCTCGATGAACCCGTTTCCCCATCTGCAAATCAGGATTGGCGGTCCTTCTTTGTGGGGTGGAGGGAAGGCGTGCTGAGATAAAGGGGTGCTAGACTCCTGGTGGGCGCTCTGGAGGAGCAGGTCTGCTCTCTGCTGGGGTGTCGGGCTGAGCCCCAGAATCCCCCAGGCCCCACCCCTGGCCCACGCCCCAGTGCGCCTGGGCCTGCCTCCACAACGAGGAGGAGCCCTTCCAACCTGTGTTACCCAAACATTGCAGAGACCTGGTGGGGTGTCTCCACGGTGACGGCAGCCTGAGTGGGATGGAGGTGAGGAAACCGCCTGTGTGCCCGGCACCCCCAGGTGCTGTCCCTGTGCCTGGGGCATTGCAGGAAGCAGGCTGGCTTACACAGGCTGGCACTGCCAGTGCCATCCCAGCGAAACTACAAGGGCAGCTAGGCCTGGGTGATGAGACTTCTGGGAAATTCAGCAATTTGGGAAGCCCAAATCTGGGGTGCTCCAGTGCTAGGAAGTGTTGATCACTCAGCTGTGTCTGACTCTTTACAACCCTATAGACTATTGGCTCCTCTGTCCAAGGAATTCTCCAGGCAAGAATACTGGAGTGGGTTGCCATTCCCATCTCCAGGGCCAGTCCTGGAAGCAATCACATTTCCAACCCAGGCACTGACTATCCATCTCTTTCTTTCGAAAACTCTTTCATCATAAAGTTCAATGTTTGCTGAACATCACAGAGGGTTAGGGAGCGCAAAGTCTCCAAAGCCAGAGCCCAGGATTCAAATTCCAGCCCAGGCCGGGAGCTCAGGAAGATTACCTGCCTCGCTGTGCCTTCCTTTCCTCATTTTAAAGGAGTTAGCACTTCCATCCTTCCAGGGGCTCCGTTCAAAACTTCAGAGACAGGCGACTCTTCTCTTCCCCTCATCCCCACATCCGACCGTCCGGGAGTCCGGTTGGCTCTTCCTTCAGATTTACTTGGAATCCAATCACGTCTCCCTCCCCACCCACGCTCTGCTCAGAGGCAGCACTGTCCGTCGCTTCCCTGCTCTTTCTGCGTCCACACGGGCTCCAGACAGCGTATTTCCAGTGCCCTACATGTGCCTCCCCGTCTCAATCAGTGGGAAAACTCAAGGCCTCGGTGGCCCAAGGGCCCTGCCATATGGCCTCCCCTCACCTCGAAGGCTCGTCTCCTCTCACCCTCCCTTCGCTCAGTCTGCGGACACCAAGGAAAGACCTGCCCTGGTGCATTCCCCTGGCTGTTCCCTCCAGCTAGAATGTTCTTTCCCAGATGTGAGCCTGCCTCGCTTTCTGACTTTCCTCTGGTCTCTGCTTAAATGTCATCTTATCTGACTCCAACATGTAAAGGAAAACCCCCATCCACCCAAGCCTTCGCGTTCCCCCTGCTTGCTTTATTTTCCCACGTGGCTCTAATCACTGTTCAGTAACCCTGCATTTTACTTTAACATATGCATGTGTGCACTCAGTTGTGTGTGATTCTGTGCGACCCCGTGGACTGCAGCCTGCTGGGCTCCTCCGTCCATGGGGATTCTCCAGGCAAGATATACTGGAGTGGGTTCTTGTGCCCTCCTTCAGTATTTAATTAAATATTCATATATTTAACCATACATAAAATTGTACATTATGTTATATATTTGGCTGCACCAAGTCTGAGCTGCAGCCTGAGACCTCTGATCCTCATCGCGGCACACAGGATCTTTAGTTGCAGCATGCAAACTCTGTTTTGGCATGTGGGACCTAGTTCCTTGACCAAGGATTGAATCCGGGCCCCCTGCAATGGGAGCTTTAGCCACTGGACCATCACGGAGGTCCCATAATCCTATATTTTATTTTAGTTGCCCAGAATGTAACCTGAAGAGGGCAGGGAATTTTGTGAGATCTGTTCTTTGTTGGGTCCCCAACACCTAGAACAGCATGGTCCACAATAAATACATGACTATTTCACCTGATGCAGAGAGCTGACTCATTGGAAAAGACCCTGATGCCGAGAGAGATTGAAGGCAGGGGGAGAAGGAGACGACAGAGGATGAGATGGTTGATGGCATCACCAACCCAGTGGACATGAGTTTGAGTAAACTCTGGGAGCTGGTGATGGACAGGGAGCCCCAGCGTGCTGCAGTCCATGGGGTCGCAAAGAGTCATACACGACTGAGCAACTGAACAGCAAATTCCCTGAATGAATGAATGAGTGACTAATGCCTACTGTGAGCTTGTGAGGATTAAATGAGTTAGTGCAAAGTACTCAGAACACGCAGAGCTCTTGGGATGCTCAACATAGGTTTGTTACTGCCGTCGGGCTGAGGTGTACAGAGATGTGTGGAGCACAGCGATGGGAGAGGCCGGTTCCGCCCCTGCCCGGAGGATGTCCTGAACAAGACTCAGCTCAGGCAGACCCCTGGGGCTGAGAAAGGGCCCGTTAACCATGGGATGCTGAGCAGCCAGGTGAGTAGGGCTGGGGTGGAGGATCAGGAAGCACCTGGAATGCCAGGTGAGGGGCTGTGCTCACTCTGGGGACAGTGGGGACTTCAGGATGGCTCTACGTGGGGGTGAGGGTGGGGATGGGGATTGGGGAAAAGGGTTGATGACTCCGAGAACCAGGGCCTGTGCCTTTTGAGGTCTTAACAGGGAGGGTTATGGCCTTCAGCTGGAAGATTTGTTACAGCAGCAGGGGACTGAGGACTTGTCCTAAAGCGACAGTTTCCGTTCCAGCCCTGCCATGGCTGAGAGGAGCCCTTCTAGTGAGCAGGAGGCCCCCAGGGCACCCCCCCAATCCCGTGCCGTGCCGAGGGTTGGGGAAGGGAGTTGCCCATCTCTGGCAGTGTCCCAGCAGAATTCCTGGGACAGTGAGGAGAAAGAAAGGGGCAGCCGGACTGTGTGGCCCCCTGATGGGTAAGAGCGGCTCAGCTGGATCCTCGGTGAGGGGCAGTGAGGGGGGCTCTGCAGGCTGGAGGCTTCCGGGGAGGGTCTTTTCATTAACCCTCCAGCATGTGCTCAGCAAGCACCCACCGTGGGCCGGGTGCTGGGTATGCAGTGGGACACAGCCTAGGCAGGGTCCTGCCCTCCTGGGGCCGACCGTCCAGGGTGAGAGGCAGGAAACCCACCAAGGAGCAAGCAATTACAAATATGAGAAGTTCTGTGAACCAACCATGCCTTCCGTGGCAGAGACCATTGCATCACGGAGGGCTGGGGGAAGGCCTCTCACAGAGGAGGACATTTGAGCCAATATCTGAAGGCTTAGCTGGAGGTCTTCACGCACAGAGTGAGGGGAAGAGCGTGGCTGGCAGAGGCCACAGCAGGAGCCTGGCTCGGAGTCCACTCCCAGTCTCGCGCTATTCAGCATGATGCTGGGTTTTCCAGGGCTGGTCACAATCAGCATTTGGGAAATCCACTTAAAAAAATTTTTTTTTTGTTTTACTTTAAAATTTATTTATTTATTTGGCTATGCTGGGTGTTTGTTGCAGCACATGGAATCTTTAGCTGTGGCGTGTGGAGTCTAGTCCTCTGACCAGAGGGCAAACCTGAGCCCCCTACATTGAGATCACAGAGTCTTAATTGCTGGGCCACCAGGGAAGTCCTAGGAACCCACCTTTAAGAGCAAAACTATTCTGGGAATTCCCTGGTGCTCCAGTACTTAGGAATTGCCATTTTCACTGCTGAGCACCTGGGTTTGAGAAGGTAAGGGAATTTCAGAAAAACATGTTTCTCTGTTTCATCGACTATGCTAAAGCCTTTGACTGTGTGGATCATGACAAACTGTGGAAAGCTCTTAAAGAGACGGGAATACCAGACCATCATCTTACCTGTCTGCTGAGAAACCTGTATGTGGGGCAAGAAGGAAGAGTTAGAACCGTGTATGGAACAACTGACCAGTTCAAGATCAAGAAAGGAGTACAACAGGGCTGTCTGCTGCCACCCTGTTTGTTTAACATATACACTGAGCACATCATGAGAAATGCTGGGCTGGATGAGCTACAAGCTGGAATCAAGACAGGCGGGAGATACATCAACAACCTCAGGTATGCGGATGATACCACTTGGATGGCAGAGAGCGAAGAGGAACTGTAGAATCTCTTGATGAGGGTGAAGGAGCAGAGTGAAAGAGCTGGCTTAAGACTAAGAATTAGGAAAACTAAGATCATGGCATCTGGTCCCATCACTTCATGGCAAACAGAAGAGGAAAAGGTGGAAGCAGTGACCGATTTCCTCTTCTTGGGCTCCCAAAGCACTGCAGACAGTGACTGCAGTCATGAAATCAGAAAACAATCGTTTCTTGTCAGGAAAGCGGTGACAAACCTAGACAGTGTGTTGAAAAGGCTGTGGTCTTCCCAGTGGTCACGTACGGTTGTGACCACCAACGCCAAAGAGTTGCTGCCTTCCAACTGCGGTGCTGGAGAAGACTTCTGAGAGTCCCTTGGACAGCCAAGAGATCAAAGCAGTCAATCTTAAGGGAGATCAACCCTGCCAATTCACTGGAAGAACTGATGCTGAAGCTGAAACTCCAGGATTTTGGTAATCTGATGCGAACAGATGACTCATTGGAAAAGTCCCTGATGCTGGGAAAGATTGAGGGCAGGAGAAGAGGGCGTCAGAGGATGAGATGGCTGGACGGCCTCACAGAGGCAATGAACGAGAACTTGGGCAGACTCCGGGAGGTGGTGAGGGGCAGGGAGGCCTGGTGTGCTACAGTCCCTGGGGCTGCAGAGTCGGACACGATGGGACGGCTGAGCAGCAGCAGCAGGGAACTGGAAAGTGAAAGTGGGAGCCGCTCAGTGGCGTCCGACTGCGTGTGGTCCCGTGGGCTGTGGCCTGCCACGCCTCTCTGCCAATGGGATTTTCCAGGCAAGAATACTGGAGCAGGTTGCCGTTTCCTCCTCCAGGGGGTCTTCCCGACCCAGGGATCCGACCTGAGTCTCCCGAACTGTAGGTAGATTCTTTACCATCTGAGCCAGCAGGGTCAGGGAACTAAGATTTCACAAACCATGAAGCGTAGCCAAGAAAAAAAAAAAAAAAAGCAAAACTTCCCTAAGGGAAGTCAATATCAGGCTTACCACGATCTCCCCTGCTCTTCAAAAATAAAATTTTTTAAGATCATCTTTCCCACTCTATAATAAGAAAAAGGAGTTTGGTAAAGGAAAGATTTGAAAGGAAGAGAAGTGGAGTCAGGACTTTTCCTTTTGGAGGTGGGAACAACCTTAACACGGAACAGAAGGGTGGTGAATTAAAGTATTTCATTCTTTCAAGTATTTATTGAGTACTTACTGTGTGCCAGGCCTTGTTCTGGGGGTGTATAGCTGTGAACAGGATGAGGTCCCCACCTTCACGAAGTTCACTGTCTAGCAAGAGAGGCAGTGAACAAGCAAGCAAGAGTATCATTTCAGAAGTGAAACAATGTCTACTATCAAGGAAATAAGGTCCGGGTAGAACAGTTCACGGGCTTACCTGGTGGCTCAGATGGTAAACAATCTGCCTGCAATGGAGGAGACCCGGGTTCAACCCCTGGGTGGGGAAGATCCCCTGGAGAAGGGAAAGGCAGCCTACTCCAGCGTTCTTGCCTGGAGAATTCCATGGACAGAGGAGCCTGGCAGGCTACAGCCCATGGACTCCCAAAGAGTCAGACATGACTGAGTGACTAACATTTTCACTTTCGCAGTTTAGGACTGGGGTTGGGGTTCAGGAAGGGCCTCCCTCAGAGGGTGCAATTGGAGCTGAATCAAGTGAGGAAGGAAGACCGAGAGGATACGAGGTAAAACATTCCAGATGGAGAGATCAGCAAGTGCAAAGGTCCTGGGGCTGGGGGACTGTCTTAATTGGTTTGGGGAGCAGCAAGGAGGCCAATGTGATGTGAGGGAGCAGAGTTGAGGGAGCGGTGTGGTAGGGTAGAGAAGTCCTGAGGGCTGGTTCGGGCAGGGCTGTCAGAGGCCTCGGAATTTGACAATGCCATCTTCAGGGCTCCGGGACTGCCACAGATGGTCTGGAAAGGCTGGATTCAAGTCCGTGTTCTCAGACATGGACCACATGAGATACCAGTTCCGTGCAGTGGCTGTGGTCCCACACCCCACCATCCCTTCCTCTTCTTTCTTGTCCAAGCCTCTCCTTCTGGAATGTTCCATTAGTCCAGTTGGAGGAGGCAGTGGGGGCTGCAGGAGTGAAGGGCTGTAGCAGGGAGCTTGCTGTCTTTAGGGGGTTGCAGCTGGAGCCCCGAGGCCCTCCCTTCTGGGGCATGGCTCTTCTTGCCCCGTTCAATATACTGGCTGCGTCAGCTTCCTTTCCCTGCTGCCTGCTCCAGATCCCCCCTTGCCTAGCTCCATCAAAAGTCCCGACACTCCACGCTGGGCCCGCTGGGAACTCCAGGCCACGTGCTGGTCCCTGCCCAGCCTTGGCTCAGACACCTTCCTGCTTCTCTGTGAGCACCCCGCCTGCCACCGACCCTCTGTGCTTAGAGTCTGGGCTCCCGTGCTCTGCTTCGCCTCAGCTGACTCTTGGCTCTGGCCTCCTTAGCTGGTGGCATGCACGCCCAGTCTGATGGCCAATCAATGGATTCCCAGACGCAGAAGACGGTGTTGTGACTTTGCCCAGGATGACACATAATCACTGTGGCTAGGTCCTCTGTGGGGCAATGAAGATGAAAAAGATACCTGCCACCAAGGAGTTCAAACAGGGACAGGGACCTGGAGCTCTAACAACTCGGCCAGAGGAGTAAATGACCCCTCCCTCTACACCCCCCGACCACTCATGGCTCAGCTGGTGAAGAACCTGCCTGCCACTGCAGGAGACACAGGACTGTGGGCTCCATCCCTGGGTCAGGAAGGTCCCTGGAGGAGGGCACGGCCACCCACTCCAGTGTTCTTGCCTGGAGAATCCCATGGACAGAGGAGCCAGGCGGGCTATAGTCCATGGGGTCTCAAAGAGCTGGACAGGACTGAGGGATTAAGCACACACACACTACACCGCCCCCAGCCCCACAGCCACTTTCTTTTACCAAAGACTTGAATCCAGCTCCACAAGAATCGAGTCGTTCGTTCTCCACCTTCACCACACCCTGAAAGTTCTGGGCAGAGATCAGGGACTCTCTGGGCTCTGGAGAAACTGGCAGAACAGGCCTTTAGTTCAGTTCAGTCGCTCAGTCGTGTCCGACTCTTTGCGACCCCATGAATCGCAGCACGCCAGGCCTCCCTGTTCATCACCATCTCCCGGAGTTCACTCAGACTCACGTCCATCGAGTCCGTGATGCCATCCAGCCATCTCATCCTCGGTCGTCCCCTTCTCCTCCTGCCCCCAATCCCTCCCAGCATCAGAGTCCTTTCCAATGAGTTAACTCTTCGCATGAGGTGGCCAAAATACTGGAGTTTCAGCTTTAGCATCATTCCTTCCAAAGAAATCCCAGGGCTGATCTCCTTCAGAATGGACTGGTTGGATCTCCTTGCAGTCCAAGGGACTCTCAAGAGTCTTCTCCAACACCACACTTCAAAAGCATCAATTCTTCGGCGATCAGCCTTCTTCACAGTCCAACTCTCACATCCATACATGACCACAGGAAAACCCATAGCCTTGACTAGACAGACCTTAGTCAGCAAAGTAATGTCTCTGCTTTTGAATATGCTATCTAGGTTGGTCATAACTTTCCTTCCAAGGAGTAAGCGTCTTTTAATTTCATGGCTGCAATCACCATCTGCAGTGAATGCTTTTGGGCAAAACAGATATTTAAACTACACTCCAGCTATCCTTTCATTTAGAGAATGTGGAACATAAAAAGCATAGCATAGTTTTCAAAAACACATAAATTTTAATATTAGAAGAAAATTATCATACTATTCATCATAATTCCAAGTGGTGATTAAAAAAAATGTACTTACAATCATATAAAAATCTTACTGATTTTATACCTTTTCTCTTTGACCTGTGTTTCTTTTTCTCATCTTCTCCACCTTGTGCTTTTCCTATTTTTTTGTTTTGTTTTTCTCTAATTTCTACACTCATGAAATATTCTACTATTCCATAATACCTACATGAAAACTCAATCTTCTCCTTTAATAGTTACTATGCACACATACACACACAGACACACACACTTCATGTGTGGGAGGGTTCTCCAAATGACAATGAACACAAAATTGAAAAAAAAAATGAATTCAGCACTTCTCAATAAAGGTGATCACTGAATCACATTTATTCTAGTTTAGTGTGCTTGTGTGAGGAGTACTTTGGCCTCCTCATGCAAAGAGTTGACTCATTGGAAAAGATTCTGATGCTGGGAGGGACTGGGGGCAGGAGGAGAAGGGGACAACAGAGGATGAGATGGCTGGATGGCATCACTGACTCGATGGAGGTGAGTCTGAGTGAACTCTGGGAGTTGGTGATGGACAGTCATGTCCAATTCTTTGCCATGAACTGTAGCCCACCAGGCTCCTCTGTCCATGGGATTTTGCAGGCAAGAATACTGAAGTGAGTTTTCACAACAAACTGTGGAAATTTTTTTAAAGAGATGAGAATATCAGACCATCTGACCTGACCCCGAGAAGTCTGTATGTAGGTCAAGAAGTAACAGAACCAGAAAGAGTACATCAAGGCTGTGTATTGTCACCCTGCTTATTTAACTTCTATGTAAAGTACATCATACGAAATGCAGGACTGGATGAAGCACAAGCTGGAATCAAGATTGCTGGGAGAATTATCGATAACCTCAAATGCTCAGATGACACCACCCTTACAGCATAAAGTGAAGAGGAACTGAAGAGACTCTTGAAAGTGAAAGAGGAGAGTGAAAAATTTGGTTTAAAACTCAACATTAAAAAGACCAAGATCATGGCATCTGGTCCCATCACTTAGTGGCAAACAGATGGGAAAACAATAGAAACAGTGAAAGACTATTTTTTTTTTTTTTTTTTTTTGCACTCCAAAATCATGGCAGATGGTTACAGCAGCTGTGAAATTAAAAGACACTTGCTCCTTGGAAGAAAAGCTATGACAAATATAGACAGCATATTAAAAAGCAGAGACATTACTTTGCTGATAAGTGTCCATCTAGTCAAAGCTATGGTTTTTCCAGTAGTCATGTATGGATGTGAGAGTTG